>OZ026599.1:31873124-31888124 GCA_964020085.1 Micromussa lordhowensis | reverse complement strand
AGGTACATGTATACGCGGCAGAGAAACCCGTTTTACTTTTTAACTACTCATTAACCAAGAGTGAGGTCTTTGCGGGAAAATCTCAAACCGAGACCTTGCTGTGTTGACCGAGCAACAGCGAGGTCAATACAACAAGGCTAAGGTTTGAGATGTACGCTTTTTCTATGTTTTATACTCTGATAAAACATGGGTTTTTGGCCAATCAGAGCGTGCGCATGGTCCTATCTATGTTAAAATGTACTATATTGTGGCCTGGCTGACCAACACTCCAATGTTTTATAAAGCTTTGAGTGTCTTTGTGGTTGTGTAGTGTAGGCATTAATAATCTTTACTATAATTATTAGGTAGAACAAGGAGACCCCATTGAGGGGGGTGGAGGGGAAGGGTTTATCCCATTAATTTTCAGAAGTTGAAATTTTTCTACTCAATAACCCTATTCTAAATATCCCTTGTCCCTTTTTAATTTTCCCAAATATCTCTTACCCTGTTAATTCTTATGGTAACCCTTAAAATATCCGGTATTCCAAAAACCTGATGGCCTCAGTGAGCAAAGAAGGTCAAATAGTCCAGGACTAGTGGAGCAGAATAATTACATCCACTGAGAGCCAAGGAACCAGCCGCATCAGATCTAGTAGCTTGGTTGTTGGTGGCCGCATGGTTGGTGCGCTCGACTCTTGGGCAAGACACTTACATGTAACTCTCACAGTGCCTCTCTCCACCCAGGAGTATACATGGGTACCAGCAAATTGATGGGGAAACCTAGCAAATTGCAGGGAAGTGACCTGCGATGGACTAGCATCCCGTCCAGGGGGAGTAGAAATACTCCTAGCCACTTCGTGCTACAGAAACTGGGATAAGCTGCGACAGCTACGAGCCAGTCATGGCTTCAAAGCTTCACTATATTTATTTATGAAGGACTCTTTCTTCATTTCACAACAACACTCGTTGATCTTGAATTTTTCACTTTCAGGCAAGGAACTTCAATTTTTGCTATCCCACAATGGAGAGAAGATCTTTGAAGTTTTGCGATTTAAAGAAGAAACTAGATCATGGTTTGTGGAGGATTCTGTTCAAAAAGGTACTGATTGTGAAGTGCGGTCAACATTTACAATAATTAGTGAATACAATAATTATTTACATGTATAGCCAAGCTTGTACAGTTAATATGGTAAATTCCATAGAAGTACTTGTGCGATTTTAAATGAGCACTGTCTAATAAATACTGCAATACATATTTAATATATTTTAAGTTATTAATATCAGTTACCTGTAGATAAAAAAATTGAACATTTTCTGACTAGTATATTTTATCAATTAAAAGACAGGGATACTATGTGCACTCTCATTGGCCCATTAGGCATGTTTAGATGAGAGCATGTAAGAACTGCGGCGTTTTAGATTCGCGTAATTCTATTTTTGTGAAATATTTTATGAAAGCATCATCAAGAGTACTTTTTACATGTTTACATGTTTATCCTCATCTAAACACTTGGGGGCTGGCAGAATTCTTGAGAGTTACTGTATGCTAACCCTTGACTACATCTCGGGATCTAGAGATTCTGAGTTAGGGAGCAAAGACGTTTGAGATGTAGGGTCTATTACATTTATTTATTTGCCACCTCTTTTCTTGGGCACTATGACATCAGTATCTGTGCCTGTGACATTTTTTAAAAATGCGGCAACCAGTTTTCAGGTCAGGTCACTGGCCTGGCTTTTAACAATATTGTAGAACTCTGCAAATTTATTAATTTGATATCTTTGATTCTGTAGGACTAGGTTATTTGCCATCAGCTAGTATAATACAATGTACATGTGTGTATGGGTACATGATTGTACATGTACAGTGTATCTACATGTCATGTTTAAAGCTTGTGTCTTACTGCTGAGACAAATTTTCTTTTCTTTTTTAGATGGAAGTCTCTATGTCATAACACCTGTGGACCCATTGTTCCTCATCTTACCATACCTCACCAAGTTTTCTCAAAAGGTACTAAGCTTCTTATGATTGTACTTGTAAACAAGTACTAACTAGTTTTACTATATTAATATTACTTTAGGGTCTGCATTAAAGGTGAGTGGTCAGTCAAGCTGGTGTTTATCTCCGGCTGAGATATATACATTTGTACATTGTATAGTACACTGTAGAATGAAATAACTACAAGTATTTCTACTCCCTCCCCCTTCCCTCCCCCCCCCCCTACCCCTGGCAAAAACAACATACTTACTAGTGCACTTTTGAAATTTAGTTTAGAACATTGGAACAATTATTATTGGATGAGAGGCACCCATCCATCAGCAGGCTGACTGGTTGTCTAACGTGTGAGGAGATTCTCAACATCTGCGATGTGAAGGGCGATGACGACCTTCAAGTGTACAGACTTAACAATGACAAGGCTATAGCTTGGTTAAAAGCAAAGGTATTGACATGCCACAAGTTTACATGTACAAGGAGAGAGAGCTGAGGAGATGATGTGTGATCAATTTTATGGATGCAATTGGATCCTTTTGTTCTATTTTACAATTTTCTCTTATTGTGAAGAGCAAGTTGACTCTAAAGCAATAGTGCGTATGTTGCAGGTCAAAAATTCAGGTTAAACTGATTTTAACCTAGTTTGATTCTCAATTTCCTTTGTCCTCTAACCCTAATTATTCATGATCCATGAATAATCAGGGAAAAGAACAATTAAAGGAATTTCATTTTAAACTGAATTTCATTTTGACCTGCAACATGTACATGTATACAGTATGTGTTCAATGTCAAAACTGTTTATATGAAACACAACAACTCTAGAGAATACTGTTGCCTAAGAATTCTGTGTGATGTAAACAAACTGATCTTTTGGCCAAATCGAAACATGCTTTACACTTCAATTTGAAAGTGAGGGTAATGAAAAACCCATTTCATGAAGTTTGTAAAAAAGTGAATGGTGTGAAGGTGCAATACTTCAAGAAATAATTTATTAAGAATATTACAGCACTAGTTACAGCTACTGTAAAAGTTGCAGTAGTAAATTTTGTTTACAAGTATTTTCTTTGCAGCAATGTATAATACATGTATTAAGCGATTATTGAATTTGTTTTTTTTTTGTAATATCTAGCATAATTAAGGTCTCGTACATGTACATGTACATGTACATGTAAGCGTTATCAGCCTAGGCCTGTGGTTTTGGGCTGATCACACTTTGCCACACCCTTGATTATTTTGGATATAAAAAAATTCAATCAGTCAATAACTGGGATCATGTGTACTAAAGGCATCCATGGTCGAGTGTTAATAGATACTCTTAATCAATACCCTTGATCGACATGTCAATCAATACTCTATTGTCGGGAATTTGGTCTACGCCGACAAAGGAAACTCACGTTATTTTAACAATCCGGTTTAATCTCACTTCTGCTTTTCTACAACTCTCTCGAAAAAACGAAAAGACCGCAAAAACCTCATGCCATGTGCGATAGTTCAAAGTTCAGCGATCACGCGCACGGTGCACGTGATATTCAACACAACGATAAACTAATGTCACGCAACACAATTTCCGGTCGCGACACTCTCCCCCTATTTGATTCCGAAGGTATCAAATATACAATAAAGCACTACTTCAGATTACAGTTCATCCTGTTGAGCAATGTCCTTAATACGCAGTGCTGCAGCAGCAGCTGCTGCCCGTCTGGGTTGAAACTCTCTGACTGTTGGATCAAGTACTGAAACTTGGCTTTCTTGATAACTGTCACACGATAGCTCCATTGGACACAACTGTTGGATTGCTCGCTCAAGGAATGATTTCCCTGCTCTGAGTCTTGCTGCCCTGATAACACCGTCTCTACCCTTGATAAGCTTGGCTACAATCCCGAGGTTCCATTTCCCTCTGTTCCGTTCGTCACCTTGAATCAGAACGACATCTCCGGTCTTAATCAGTGGACTGCCTTTCTGGTGATTGAGGTTATGCCTTTCTCGGAGGCTCCTTATGTACTCCTAGGTCCATCGGGTCCACATTACATCCTTGCAGCGACGGAGATATCTTGCACGCTTTCTTAAATCCTTGCTTTCGATTGCATCAGGATCTTCTTCCGGCAGTTGATTGGGTTGACCAAACATCATAGCATGTGGTGTTAGGGTGGGTAACTGGACATCATCTTCTAGATAGGTCAGGGGACGGTTGTTGAGTGTGATTTCAACGTCTAGGATAACCTCTTCTAGCTCACTCCATGTGAGATTCGCTCCCCCAATAGACTTGTACATGGCCCGCTTTACGAGTCCGACCATCCTCTCGAACTGACCGCCCCACCACGGCGCTCGGCTCAGGTTAAACTGCCATGTGATGTGTTGGTGTGCCAGGTAGTCCTGCATCTTCTCGTCCTTCATGATACCTCCCAACCATTTGGAGGCTGCGACGAAACTCTTTCCATTGTCAGAATACACCTTTTGTGGCCTCCCTCTTTTGGCTATGAACCGCTTGAAGGCTTTTATGAATTCTTCAGTGGTTTGGCTACTTAACAGCTCCAGGTGGATAGCCCTGGTCAGACTACAGGCAAACAACAGGATATAAGCTTTACCATCTCTCTTCTTGTTAATTTTGTACAGTATTGGGCCGGCGTAGTCCACTCCCAGCACTTGGAAAGGGGCTGACCCCATAGTACGGTCGATTGGCAGGTTTCCGGGTGGTGGACTTCCAAAGGCCTTTGCTTGGAACTTCTTGCATCCGAAGCAACCATTGATGACTTTCTTGGTCAGCTGCCTCAGTCGCGGTATCCAATAATCCCGTCTGATGAACGCCATTGTGAGACCAACTCCCCCATGTAACGTCAGCATGTGTGCATCTTGAACCAACTTCTCCGACAACACTGCACTCGGTGGTAAATAGATTGGGTATTTTCCTTGTATTCTGCCGCGACACTCGTACAAGCCGTCGCTGTTCTTTTGCAGGTTGAGGGTCAATTTGTCTTCTTCGAACCTTTCTGTTCCGCTCGAGCTTTCTTGCGCTCTTTGAACCCACCACCGGAGTTCTTTATCAGTCTCGGATGTCGTCAGAGGGCCAACGAGTCTGTTTGATTTCTTCTGCTTACAATTGTTCAAGAATCTTCTCATCCATGTGGTGACTCGCACCGTTTTCCAGGAGCTGTTCCTCTCTAAAACTTCATCAAGGCCGTCCTTCGTCTCTGTAGCGGTGGCAAAGATCTCTTTCGTAAGTTTGGCTTCCGCTTCGGTTTCCTTGCTTGGTTGTGTAAGTATGTCCCCTGGCCAATGATCAGGCTCTGTCAACCATTCTGGCCCTTTAAACCACAGCTCCCTCAGCTTATCTGCTTGGCAACCTCTGCTGCCAACATCAGCGGGATTCTGGTCGGTACCAACATGTCTCCATTGAATGTACTCCTTATCTCGTATCTTGTTCACTCGGTTAGCCACAAACTGTTTGTAGGCACTGCCTTCTCCTCTGATCCAGTGTAGGGCCACAGTACTATCCAGCCATCCATGGACTGATCTAACTGGCTGGCCTTGTAGGGCATTCTTCACATTTTCCGCAAGGTTTGCTGCCATGTGTGCAGATACGAGTTCCAGCCTAGGAATAGTCAAGCCCTTTTTCGCCAGGCGTGATTTTGCGGCCAATAATCCCTGGGTGACACCGGAAGCTTGATGGACCACTGCATACACGGCGGCTGCTGTTCCAGCCCCACTTGTGTCTCCAAACGCATGTAAATCGATTGCTTCAATAGTTTCCTTAAAGCCTGCCAAACTGCGTGGGACTTGAACTTGGTCTGGAAGGCTTCTCTCAAATTTCTTCCACTGCTTCGCGACGGTCTCAGGTGCTTTTTGGTCCCACGAGAGGTGTTGGTCGCAGACTTCTCGATACAAGAGCTTTCCCACCAGTGATACCGGTGAAGCCAGACCAAGTGGGTCATAAACTGAAGCGAGGAACCGCAACATTTCTCTCTTAGATACTTCTGGGGAGGCCTCTCGAAATGTGACAGCGATGGTGTCTTCAGTTTTGTTCCATGGCAGGCCCAACATCTTGGTTTCTCCGAGTTTGACTCCAAGTTGTTCCTTGGCATAGCTTTGTTTCCCGTCTTCTGGTTCACCGCTTGCTTCTATCTCTGGCTCATTCGAATGCCACTTGTGCAACTCAAACTGTGCTTCTCCAAATACTGCAACGGCTGATTCTTTCAGCTTGCGCACCTTCTCGGTCGTTTCTCCCCCGGTGATAACATCGTCAACGTATAGACTCTTCTTGATTTCTTCTACTACACTTGGGTATCGTTCTTTCATACTTTCTAAGTGTTGATGCAATGTTCCTCCTAACAAGAATGGTGACTGGACAAGTCCGAACAGTGCACGGGTAAATCTTAGAACTTCTATATTGGACGTTTCCTTGTCCTTGATCCAGTGAAATCTCAGGGCATCTCGATCCTCCAGTTGAATACGGACTTGCAGGAACGCCTGCTTGAGGTCACCTGCCAATGCCACAGGCTTGAATCGGTTTCTCACTAGAATGTCCCACAGCAAGTTTTGGAGGGGTGGTCCCGTCTCTAAGCAGTCGTTCAACGATGGACTTCTTTCGTTTGATCTAGCTGATGCATCGAAGACGATTCGCAGTTTGGTGGATTCTGCTGCCTCTCTGACAACAGGCTTGTGTGGGATGTAGAATTCTCTTCCCACTGGATCTGAAGACACTCTCTCTACGATTCCTTTCGCCAACTGGTCTTGAATGACTTCATCATACTGGGCCAGAAGGTTGGGTTCTTTCTGCAGCTTCTTGAGGAGGCTCTCCAGTCTTCTCAGACTTCCTTGTTCATTGTTTGGGAGGAGATCATGGCCATGTTTCCATAGTAACCCGGTTTCATACCATCCCTCGTCACTGCGTCTCAATTGCTCCTTAAAATCCTCGTACACTGATTGCTGATCACCATCTGGTCTATCCTGGAGACCTAACACGTCTAGACTGCATAGCTGTTCATAATCAGTGGACGAGGTTCTGGTGGGATAAACGCTCCCCATGTGTGCTTCTTTTCCAGCCGACATCATTGTCCATCCCAGTGAAGTCAGCTCAGCAACTGGTTCTCCAGCTTTTCCAATCCGTGGCTTTGTGTCAGTCTTAATCGTGGAATACTCGCTTGCTCCCAGTATCAAATGGATGGGCAACTCTGGCTTCTTGTCCTCATCATTCATGACTACTCCCTGCAGGTGGGAGTACTGGTGGATCTTGTCAGCATATCTTGGGTTAGGGATGGTCAGCAGAACACTTCTATCTACCTTACTGACTGATGCAGCCATGTTAAAATCTCCCACGATGCTTGAAATCTTGACATCATACTGATAAATCTTCTGGTTAGTCGAACACATCATCATGTCAATTCTCTTGCGCTCCATCCTGGACGGTTGTTTTCCAAGTCGCTCGATAAGCGCGGCTGAGGCATAAGAACTTCCTGCCCCAGTGTCCAGTAATGCTCGGCATTTTATGCCGTGTACATCGACAACCACGACAGGGTAAATGACTGCTCCTTCCCCAGTGGCTAGCAACATCTGTTGGGAATCTCTATCACAGATTGATGTGTGGTGTCTGCCATTACACTTTTGACAACTTCTAACGACACGACAGTCCGCAGCCCGGTGCCTTGTACCAGTGCAGTTGAAACACAACCTTTTTTCACTCAGGTACTTTTTCCGTTGTGCCACGTTCACTATCTTGTTACAGTCGACTGATCTGTGCTCGCTCGATTCACAGTATACGCATGGCCTTGTTTTCCATTCTTCTTGTCTCGAGTTAAACACTCTGTCTCGTGGCTTTGGGAATCTAGGCGGCGGTTTAAATGGCGGTTTCCATAACGGTGGTTTCTCCTGGTTAAAATCTTCGTCGGGCTTCGGCGGGTTCCTGACGGTCCACTTTCGCAATGCCTCGACAAGCTGATCGAATTTCCATTCTTGCCAGTCGTCATCAGTTCTCACTAAATCTCCTCTAATTCCTTCTAATTTGTTCAGTGTCATCCTTACGTAACCATTCACCTCCCCGAGCTTTCCCATTGTTTCGAGCGCTTGAACGTTTGAACATAATTTTTCATTGAACTGCGATACCTTGTTTGGATTTGCTCCGTTAATCACGGGAAGTGACATGATGCTGCTTACATAGGCATTTACGATCTCGCTCTCCTTTCCGAATTTCGTTTTCAAAATATTCTTCGCTCGCTCGTAGCCTTCGGTGGTGAACGGGAGGCTATCTATGGACGATCGAACTTGAGGCTCCAAAAGCTCCTTAAGGTAGGAAAACTTTGTAATCTGTGAAACATTTGCCGCGTCAACTTCCGCTGCGAATTGGCCCCAAAACCGCAGCCAGTCGGCGGGAGTGCCTTTGAACTTGGTGATGACAAGTTTTGGCAGCTTGGCGTTGATGTCTTGCTCCTTTTTCTCTTCGGTTTTCTTCTGGTATTTTAGCTTTTGCTCCAGTTTAGCTTTTTCGAAACGCATTTCCTCGTCGTACCTTTTCTCTCTGAGCTGTGCGTCGTGCTTCTCCTTTTCTTTCTCTTCGGCATGCGTTTCGACTTGTTTGCATTCCTTGATCGTTACGTCGAGCTGGTCGATTGTCTTCTCAAACACACTCACACGCTCTTCAATTTCTTTGCCATGTTCCACGATTTCGTCCTCCTCTTTCTCTGCCTCAAACATTAGCTCTTGAATTTCGGTTTTCAGGTCGTGGACTTCTTCCACTTTCTTCTTTAAAGCGTTTTGTATTCTCTCCATCGATAGAACCGTTTTCCCTTCGATCACGGTGATTGCTTGTCCTTGCGTAAGTTTAAGGGTTTGCAGTTTTGCGTTGACCGCTTTTGTCAGCTGATCGATTGTTTTCGCCATCCTTCTTCTGTCCTGGCAGGGTCGCCACTTTTTTGTCGGGAATTTGGTCTACGCCGACAAAGGAAACTCACGTTATTTTAACAATCCGGTTTAATCTCACTTCTGCTTTTCTACAACTCTCTCGAAAAAACGAAAAGACCGCAAAAACCTCATGCCATGTGCGATAGTTCAAAGTTCAGCGATCACGCGCACGGTGCACGTGATATTCAACACAACGATAAACTAATGTCACGCAACACAATTTCCGGTCGCGACACTATCGACACTCGAGAACCAGTCGATAGTCGGCAGAGTGTCGACTGACTCATATGCATTGATTGAAAATTAGTTGACTCCCGAACAACTGTCAACCGAGATGCCGATCAAGTGTCGATTGAGTGTCAACCAAGGTGTCAATGAGGTGTTGATTAAGCATGACACTTGACCACATATACCTTTTATAGTACACATGATTCAATAACTGTATATAATTTATTACTCTTCATCTACTAGTGTTCTATTGTGAATGCCAAGCTCTTAACTACTCACTATCTATAGATTCCATTGTACAGGTACTGAGTAGTTTAGACATGCAGTTGTTTACTAACTGGCGGCTGCTTCTTTGCGTTTTCAAAGTGTCTGTGAAGAGGATTTAGATAAAGTTTTGAATGACTAGTAGATTCATACTAAAACAATTACAAGTCAAGATTGCTAGTTGACTCGGGCCGTGCCTTCATCGACTATATCGCAATCTTGAGCTCGTAATTTAATAATACTATTATTATTGTTGTTAAGTGCACACTATTCTGGACTGTCTCATCGTTAGGTTGAGCAGGCTGCTGATAGTGTATCTTCAAGTGGCGTCCCTGTCTCTAAAGGTTCCCAGAGTGCAACCTTTGTGCGTAGTAAACGACACACTGAGGCTACTAGAGGTACATTTTTTGTGGAATAATCTTATTGAGCCTTTAGGGGCAATAAACTTTTTCTTCAATGTACATGTAACAATGCAGTGCTTTTCATAAGATTTGAAGTCTGGGGTTATGTAATTGGGAGATAAGCACCTGTCAGAGAGCAATGAATCAAGAGAGGTGAATATCTGACATACATGTAGATTTACAATAGAATGCCTGCCAGTGATCTGAGGCTGCTGCGTTATGAAGGCATTGACAATGGGCGGGTTCACATTAGAACCTTAAGTCAGACGTAAGTCAGCTTCCTTTCAAGTCAGACTTGAGAGAACATGATAGAGATTCACTTTCAAGTCTCTATAATAAAACGATTTTGTGATGGGTGGAAGAGAGACCACTAATTTCTGATAGCCAAATTCATTTCTAAAATAGTGTGTGAGTGATGAACCTGTCAAAGCTCAGCTCAACCTGACTGGCCTAAAAAAGTTGACATTCTAGACAAGTGTGAACTGGACCCAATATTAGTCTCTGTGAAGTGTCTGTCAGTCAGTCAGGTAGTCAGGCAAACAGTCAGTCATTTTAATGACTTTGTTGCTGCTGTTATAATTTTCAGTGGACTTTGTGAGATATGCCTTTGGTTTGGTGTCTGATTACCTCTCGTCACAATGGAGTGAAAGTGTCAAGGAATCTTTAGGGTAAAAAAAAAACAAAAACTCTGGCGATAACTTTATTTCATATAGTACAAGTATGCAAAACCTTCAATGCAGCACCATATAACTGGACACTCCAGGTGTTAAATAAATCCTTAAACCCAATTCAGTTATGTTCAAGTACATGTGGGTGGCGTTGTGTTGTTACTGAACCAACATTATTTTTAAGAAATCTAGGGCAATCATATATGAACAAATTCTGTAAAAAAAAAGTGCCTTATTAGCTGATCAGGCTGGTTCTTACAGTTGTAAGTACCTCTGAATCCCATCGCGTGAAGCAAGTGTAAGAGTTATATCATTACTTCCTTAGAGGAGATGCTATTACACTTCTCTTAATTTCTCCCCCCAAATTTGTTTTGTTGCGTTACACTGGCAATTTGCTAGCACCTATTGTCCTCAGTCGAAACAGGTACTGCAAGTTATCATGTAGATTACACGTGGAGTGTCTCGTCCTAGAGGAAAATTTACAATGCTCCCAAAAACTGTCTGATGCAGGAACCATATTCGGGCAGTATGTCTCTCAAATCAATGATTGTCAGTCACAAGAATACTTGATAATTTTATTGGGAAGATAAATTCAGTTTTGATCAACTTGGTCATTTCTATTGGCGTTCTCTTTTCTTTTTCTTTTTTTAGTATCACTGATGAAGCTCAGCTGTCATCCCCAGAGGGACCCCCTACTAAGGCAAGAAATATATCTTGGTGCAGCGTTTTATGCCAAAGCTTTGCTGGTTAAAAAATGTTTTATTAGTAACTGATGACATTTCTCAACATCCATATGCAGTATGTATGTGATTAAGTCTGCATATGAGCTTATCCTGGTTTCTGTAGTATGAAGTGACTGGGAGTATTTCTACTCCCCCCTGGATGGGATGCTAGTCCATTTTAGGGTTACCCCCAGCACTAAGTTTGCTGATACCCATTTATACACCTGTGTGGAGAGAGGTGTCTTGCCCAATAACACAACACAATGTCCCTACCCACTCACTAACCACAAGGCCACCACACCACGGGAGTAATCATGCAAGTAATTTCATAATTGGGCAAGTGTGAAGTGCAAGGCCGATTTGAAATTACAGGCTTGATTACTTCCTGAATTGTATGACACAAGGTGCAATTACTAAGTATTTGTGTCTATAACAAATTTCAAAATTAGAAAAGTCTTGGGAGAACTTCTTTTGAGTGAAAAAGTCAGTAACACTTTCCATAACTGTTAAAAACTGTAGGAAACATTAAGAAGAAAACCATTAAAGTGCGTGTAACTGACGTGTGAATCACATGGGTATCCAATTACAACTTTTTCTAATTGGGTACCTGTAATTGGACAAGTTTATTCACCGCACAAGTCAAGTTCAAGTCATGAGTCAAGTTCAAGTCACAAGTCAGGTTTGAGCCAAGTTCCAAGATTTTTTTGTCGTTTTTTTTGGTCTATGTCGTAGTGCTTCAACAATGACGTCTGTTCGAAATATTACAAACATTTTTTTCCTGTCCAACGGAAGGGAAGTTAATATTTCTTGTTACTGCTCTCACATCATTAGTGTAATCGAAAAAAAATAAAAACAAAAATTTGAACCTGACTCGTGACTCGAACTTGACTCATGACTCGAAATTGACTCGTGCGACGAGTAAACTCTAACTGGACACCCACGTGATCGTCTGTTGACTGTGTGACAAAAGGGCATGCAGAAAACTAATTACAATCAAAAATTTTGTTATAGATACAATTAGACTGTCAAGTGAATTACATAGTCAGCCTTCCCATCTGAACATGACATTGAACGTGACAAGAGAATGGTATTGAGGGCTGGACACCAGGAAATTTTACCCGCTGTAATGATGATTTTGCCTTCCTGATTTGACCATCTAGAGGAAAGTTTTTCTTCTAATAAAACAAGTGCAGTTCAAAATGTTTTGCCCTCCTTTGGAAACCATTTGCCTTCCTTCTGAAAACATTAATGAAACCTCTAGGTATTGTGACTATGAGAACCTCTCTTGTTACAGTCTTAAGTTACAGTATTGGTTGCTGTTCATTAAATTGTTGTTAACACATTCAAATGTTTATGCAGGAAAACAAAAAGAAATAAGCACCCTGTCACTACCAAGTGCTCTCCCCAAGTGCTCCTAACACTAGCACTAGATTGAATCACTACATAAAATGTAAATGGACAACACTCTACAGTGATGATGATGATGATGATAATAATAATAATAATAATAATAATAATAATAATAATAATAATAATAACTATCCAGAATGGATACCGAAGAGCCTCAAAACGAGAAGAAAATCTATGCATCAACGCCATACATCGAAGGAATCTCGGAACGCCTGCAAAGAGCTTTCAAGTCACACGAGGTTACACTTATGCATAAACTCGTCAATTCTCTAAGATCACAATTGGTACGTGTCAAGGACACAACTGTCAATCTCAAGAAATGCGGTACTGTGTACCAGATCCATTGTGAGAAGTGAAACAAGGAGTACGTTGGCGAAACGGCCCGCTTTCTGGAAATCAGACTGAAAGAACACCAATCAAGAAGTTCATCAGCTATTCACGAGCATTGTCGCCTGGAGGGTCACTCGGTGGACCCAAATAAGACAAAAGTACTATCAACCGAAGTTAACACCTTCAAACGCAGGATAAAAGAAGCTATTCAAATTAAACTTACGAAACCGGCGTTAAACAGAGACAATGGTTACGAATTAGCAGCTATCTATGACACAATTCTAACACCCAAGAGGCGTTAAAAACCCTTTTTAAAATTCATCTTTTTAACATTCATATCATTGACTGATGAAGTCCGGTTGAGAAAACGGACGAAATATTTCATAAGTTTCAACTTTTAGCTCCGAGTTTATAAAACTTTTTAACTTTTATTATGCTTCCGGAGCAGGAAACAAATGTTTTTGACTGTAATAATACCATTATTTAAGTGTCGTATGTGTTAAACATTGTTGTGTTAATTGGGGACACTATAAATAAACAAACAAATATTTCAAATAGAACATAATTTGTTAAGAATCCCACTGGTGGGAGGCTGACCAGTTGACTATTTACACAATGCGGTTGGGGAGTTGAACTCGGGTTTACCGAGAACAAATCCAGATAGTGGTAGGGTGAAGGATTTGAACCAGGGACCTCCAGATTTCAAATCCAGCACCCTAAACCAGTCAGCCAGGCCACCTCCACATGTTAGTACATGTACATGTATACCATGAAACCAGCTTGTCATATGTAGGAGATTTCCTGAATAGACAAAAGAACTTAACCTCTTGTGATGCCTGGTTTATTTTATTGATGACTATCATTCGTATTGTATTGATTTTTTGCTGTTTTCATTTTCTGTATCTCAGAGAGCTAAAGTTACTGATGAGATTCCTGAGGCAACAGAAGATTATTCCAAAGCATTCAGCAAGCTGAATTCCAAAACAGAAAGTGACAAGGTACATCACATGTTTGAGCAATTCACTTACACTTCTGTAGTTGGTTGAATGCTATGGTTCTTTATGCTTTTGTCTTATTTTCATTCATGTTTCATTGTACATGTCTATATTTTTTTCAGTTCTTAACGTGGCTTTTTACTGCTTTTAGCTGTGAATATTTATTGTATAGATTTAATTAGATATATGTTAATTTTATCAGGGCCTCTGTTGATATACTACAGTGTACATGTAGATATACTACTAAGCTATTGCTTCTGAAAGGGTTACCCTGATATAAATCAGTTAAATTAACATGAACGCACTTGTCTTGTGTTACGTTTACTTTGAAAAAGTATCATGAAATTAAGTCTCTTTTCTGACAGATTTGCCGTCCAATCTGGAACTTTGGCACACAGGCTCTCATAGCCACAAAATGAAAGAAAAAAGGAAACAAAAATCATAATATCTGGTCTTTTGACAAATGTGCTAAAATGAGAAACTGAGTCCTGGTGAAGTGGTATAAAAACATTGAATGATTAACAATGACTCCACAAACGCGCTTTTTATATGAGATGATAGATAGGCAACAAGGCGCGTAACGTAAGTGAAATAATTGGTTATTAAAAACACCCCCCAAAATATAGAAAACTAAACTACACTAAAAATAAAAATGCCCAAAACAATCATGCGTACGATTACCATAATATTATTTGTGGATCATGGTGTAATGGCTCATAACCCATGATGGCTAAGCCAATAAAAACCGTTGAGTTGCAATATCCAATGATCCAGGTTTTAATAAGCTTGAATAGTTCCATATCCTTGGAAACTGGATTATTCCTGAAATAGCTCACTCTACATTCCACTCTACTTATAAGAAGTTTCTTCGATATGCATTTCATGATAAAAATTTTTCAAGGTTTTTCATTTTCAAGGTTAAAACTTTTTAAAAGCTTAAAAGTTGAATCAGGAGCCCATCACCAGGAGCGTACAACTCCCTTACTAAGCCTATGTCACAGCATTTTTACAGACCGGTCTATTTTTAGGCATCTTTTCCCGCGAAATGGGTCAGCTCCGGTCTACATGAGCGCGCATCGGTAAGGAAAAAAATGGCGGTTTTTCTTTATAGTCTTCTGGTGA
>OZ026599.1:31863124-31865624 GCA_964020085.1 Micromussa lordhowensis | reverse complement strand
CTTCATATATTTCTCCGCAGTTCAAATGTGTGATCTTTCATATATTCACGGATTCGTTTACACCTGTAGTCGAAAAGGCCACTAGCTATGAGAACAAGCGACCTTGGAATCGCCACCTGATCATCGCCCCAACAAGCTTTCCACTCGGACAAGCTGAAAATTACATAAACATGTATCTCCTACTAGCACTCGATCACCAAAAATGTCCCCACAAAAAGCCATTTTCCGATCAGTTTCCTTGAATGTTCCTCTGTGCCAAAACGAGTCTTCATGCGGAACCACCTACAGGTCCCGTTTCCATATAAATCAAACTTACTTTCATATGAAAGGTTTTGAACGAAGACCCATTGTGAAACAGATGCACAAGGTGACCCGGAAGATCCAAACATCTCCGCAAGTAGTCACGTGTAGCTTAAATTTAATACCACAGGCCTATGTATGGTCGTCAATTAATTTTTTTTTCTCAATTTACATTTCTTGTGATAATTAAACTTTGTGATTTCTCTCATATAATACAGATGGTTTTATCCTTGAGAGACGCGAAGCCACTGTTGCGTTAATGACCTTCAACGAGATCACAAATGGTTTGCGAGATGAATTGAAGAAAAGTGATGGCGAAAG
Organism: Micromussa lordhowensis; assembly: GCA_964020085.1. Lineage (NCBI taxonomy): Eukaryota > Metazoa > Cnidaria > Anthozoa > Scleractinia > Lobophylliidae > Micromussa > Micromussa lordhowensis. Next base: position 31,865,003 of record OZ026599.1, on the reverse strand, counting down.
TGGAGATAAAACAGATACCAATGAAAGCAAAACGTCTGACGCTGTTAATGACGTATCCAACGCCGAAAAGGATGACCCAAAGACGATCAAAGCCAAGGAAAATGGAATAGTACAGTGGCTGCCTGGAAACCAGAAAATCCTGACTTATCCCGAGGGCATTCCAGAGATGCGCGGTCGACAGCATGTGATAGAAATGTTCGAACGCCATGCAAAAGAAGATAACTGGGATTATCAAAATGCACTCAAGGAATTTAAGGAAATGTATCCCAGAGCTGCAACAGGAGATCCCAGGGATCCCTGGAGAAAAAAGGAATCAGTGTCAAACCTGAAGAAAAACTGAGTACTGTTAATGTCGAGTATTTACGTCTTAACTAAGTTTTTAAATCATGTAGATTGGTATGGGAACTACGTAGCGCATAGCGCCTGTGAAATAGAAATAATAATTCTATTTTTTGATAAACGTTTGGGTGTCGCAAGTAGGCAATACTGCCCATACACCATATCCCACTATGTTATTAGGGTTGGATCATTTTCTTTTATTGGTTTAATTTTTTTTAAAAATTTGGGTCTTACAATATTTATAGTAAGTCTTTTATAATTCTTAATCGAAGGTCACAGGTTTATTAGTTAATGTTTGTACTCTTTTTCAGAAACAAATTTCCAGGACTTTTCAAGGACTCAGATTGATTTTTCCAGGACTCTAAAATTCACATTAACCCTTTCATTCTAAAGGTCTCAACGTCAATTCTCATTACTGTCTGCCATACTTTTCGTATTTTTTTTTAACTTTGAGTTTAACAGATTTCCAGAACTTTCCAGGACCAGGACTCTACAGGTTTTCCAGGACCCGTACAAACCCTGTATTAAGTGTAAACCCTCTCGAAATAAATTTTAAATTTGATTGACTGCAACCATGCTCGAGCACAAATCGCGAAGTGTCGTGCTGCAGCACTGAATCATAGTTAACCAGGAAACGGATTATTTTTCTATGTTTTTGTTCGCTTTTTTTGGCCTTCACCGTGCAAAAAACAAACAAACAAACAAAACAAAAGAAAAACAAAGGCTGTTTACTTCTGACTGAGGACCTAGCCAATAGAAAGGTTTAGGTTACGACAGTAGTTCATGCAGTGTATGGGCGTAAAACAAAAGATTATGCACGGTCGTGGACCTTAAATCTAGCAATTTTTGCTTTCTCCTTTGATTTGCTGGGCTTCAAAACCACTCCCCTCTACTAAGACTGGACGAGAAATACGTTTCCAAATATTTTAAACTGAAAAGCTGCTTACTTTGCTTTTTTGTACTCGCATGCAAGATTGATATATTTCTATCTGTGCATAAAACATGTAAATCACTTAGTCATTTCACAATAGGCCTTATCACGGTTTCCGACGCCATTTTGACGGGTAGGCAAAGCGGTCAGAAATTACAGTGTTTGTATGGGAATCCGATGGCAAATAACTTTTTCCAAAATCGAATTTTACACAAATTGTGAATCGCAATGTTAAAATATCAACCTGGGACGAGCGCGCGGCGAAACATGGAATCGAGGCGTTTTGGGATAAAAGTTTGTTTTCGTGCAAACCTTGGTCAATTAACTGGCCAACTTACGTTGAAATTATCGGTCATCTAAAAGCGATTTCTTTTATGTGACAGTTTCCTGACTACTAATTTCATTGGGGATTAGTTCGACTTCAAATATTAATTGCCGTGTTCCTCTTTGCAACCAGAGAGGAACCGTAGACGCCAACGGAAAGAGAGTCGGCTTCTTCAATTTTCCGAAAGATCCAAACCTTCGAGCTCAATGGCTGCAGAAGATTCGAAGAGACGTTGGAACGAAATTCAAAAAAATTATCTATGACCAACTATATAATTATCTAAA
>OZ026599.1:31858124-31860624 GCA_964020085.1 Micromussa lordhowensis | reverse complement strand
TCGCTCAAAAACGCCTTTGCTTAATTTGTGCCCACCCCACCCCTCCCAAAAGTATGTATTGACCTAATTAGTCGTAATCAAACTTACATGACATGTGTAGCATCCAAACTTATTTACTTAAGCGATAATCACGTGTCAAACATGACGTCATACCGGGCCTGAATGACGTTACATTTGAAAATTTTCGCCATTTAGGACCCACCATCTTGGATTTCAAAAGTATCACAACAACAACTCTTAAATCGATGTAAAAAAGACAGGAAAAATATACTGTTAAAACTTTGGAGTTAAATCTCCGAAAACATTTGTCATCGCAAGATACCTAATGATTAAGGGCTACAAAACGTTATTTGGTTAACTAATACCTAACCTTCTGAAAGGTGATCATCTTTGAGGACACATTTCCCCGAAATGATTACCGTGGCTGTTACAAAGACCAAAATGGAGAATAGCACCCAAGCCAACACATGGGATTCACTCTTGGCCTCTGCAAATTTCTCTTGTAATATTTTGATTGCTGTCTCGTTAGTCAGGTTTCTTTTCTCGATGGCCTGTCCAACCTCGCTGCAGACGTAGTACGTAGTGTCAGAAAAAGAAGCGATCAGCCAAAAGAACGGTCCAAAACAAGCCTTAAGGATGCCTAGCGAGACACGGCCACCGCAGTCACCCCACCGGTGATACTTCCCTACGCAGACTCTGTCAGTAAGCATGGAAAGTTCACCGAGGATCACCAGATTGGCGAAGAAAACTATAAAAACTGGAGCCACTAGAAACGAAGTTCCATAGGCCTTGTGGTGATTCACCGGACAATCGAACACCTCGGTACTCAAAAGCAGCTCTAAACCCACGGTAACACCGGACACCAGAAGGTTCTTTAACGTGACCTGATTGTCCTTCAGCAAACCCATAAATCCAGTGGTTTTCTTTGCTGAATCTTTCGCTCTATTATACAGGTTCTTGACACGGCCCATAATCCCGCCAGAAGTACCTGTTGGCTGCAGATCCTCTTCGTCTGGCATTTTATTCGTTGCTGAAAAGAATGTGGAAAAAAATGCTATCAAAAAATGAATAGTCTCCTTCACCAGCCGTTTTTAGGCTCGTCACGCAACGCTCCTCCCCCAAATGGCCGTTTGTGGGGAGGAGCATTGCGTGATGAGCCTAAAAACGGCTGCGAAGGAGACTACAAAATTAATTGCCACGAAAGAAACTAATAATAACAATACAAGCATATTTCAACAGGGGGCCTACCTCACATATGTGGTTTTCAGAGGGTTCTGCATACCAAAAATTAGAAATTAAAAGAATTGAATGGAGATAAAAGGAAGTGGAATAAAATAAAGGGAAAGGACATGGAGAATAGGGCGAAAACAATTCTTACCACTGCAGGGAAAAAGTCCTCGCAGTAAAAGTTGAGGCGAGGCGTGGTGAGAGAACAGCGAAAGGGAAAGTGCTTTCATCTCAAAATTTCAAGGCTTTCTGAGCCTTATTAGTTTAGAAAGAAAATGGGAATGCCATAAAAAATGGCCAATTCAGTGCTGGCAAAATTATCAGGCCGTCACGCAACGACGAAAAAATAACGTGACCAACATCACGACGACAGACTTTCTGGCTTTGTCAATGAGGCCGTAATGAGGTACCAAAGCTCATTTTATTAAGCTCAGTGCACTCTATAAGTGTTTGGAGGGTGTCATTGGAGTTGAATTCCTTTGAGGAAAGCGCGGTTACAAGAACAGAACCTCAACAAACAAACATTGAAGCATGAAGCAACAACTCAGACAACTCAGAGTTGGTTCAAAATGGCGGTGAGTTGTCACGAGTTAGTATAAATTATATGCTAGCACTTCATATCGAAATAGTCTTATCGCAGAAGCGATTATGATATATAAACAATAGCCTCCATTTGGCGCGAAAATATGCGCGGATATTTGTCCGCGGACATTATCTGTTCCGAGAAGCGAACAGTTTTCCGAGAGCGAAGCTCGAGGAAAACTGTGAGCTTCGAGGAACAGATAATGTCCAAGGACAAATATCCGCGCATATTTTTAAAGTCAAATGGAGGCTATTGTCTTTATTATCCTTCAAATATTTTTCGCAACACCGGCTCTTGAAGTCGGTTTTGAAAACTGGGGAATATTCTCGGATATTCCCCAGTTTTAGTTGGGGAATATTCGGTCACGTGACGGGTTTAGACCAATCGCACGCGAGCGAAAATATTTGATGGATTATAATTACAGATATTCGTCGCAGAAGCGATTATGATATTTACAGATATTCGTCGTCGACTAGTAGTGGATGTAGTGAAGTTGTTACGCATTAATCTACCACATGCATAAATGATAATTAATTTCTACTGGTAAAATGATAAATTGTGGAATGGACGCTGGTAACCTGCGAAAACAGGCGTCCTTCTTGAGTTCTTCGCTCCCTGCCCGAGAGGCTAGGACGCTGGTGATACACATTTTCATGTACTGGGTTATGGAGGCTCATACTACAGCTCATG
>OZ026599.1:31823124-31853124 GCA_964020085.1 Micromussa lordhowensis | reverse complement strand
TAAATAAAAAAGGGAAAACATCTTGGAACATTTTTCAAAAGAGTTTGAAGTTGGGCTGTTTTCATTGATCAAAACTGTAGTAAGCCACCTTAAACAAATTGACGGCAGTTTTTCATGCGCCTGTCCTGTTAATTGACAATGAATTTTTCAAACCGTTTAACCGTGACACAGCTCCTTTAAGTTAACTGAGTGACGGCTTTTTCACTCCGTCAGCCCTTTAACTGACCCTCCCATGTTAGGCAGCAAATAACGACCGATCCTCCAGAAAGACTTAAAATGAGCTTTCTAGATCTCTGCCCCTTGGTGATGCGGCAGCTGACAGAACTGAACAAAAAATAGTTCACATTACTGCTTTCTAAAGACGCTTAAAATTTGTTTATGTGTATGCAGTTTCGCTAGTTTCGCTTAAAACAATGATCTGACAGGTACTTAACAATAATTTGACAATGATTGAATATTATTATTTGAGACTAATTTTCTAAGTTCCTAACTTTCGCCCTCATTAGAATTAGACTCTTTCGTCTAGTAATTGAGTGTTGTATCTTAAATGAAATAAGCTTCAACTTTTTTAAGAAATGCAGCTGAAATTTGACGACTTCATTGATGTCTTACATGAAGACACTGTTCAGACCTTAGATTCGACTGCCCATGACGCTGGAGCACTGTCTCGGGCAATTTCCTGAACGAATGTGTATCAAATTCAAATCTGGTAAAATTTATTGCAAGAAAATCTATGAATGTTACTCCTGTTCGTCTTTTCCTTTTATTTAGCTATTCTCCTTTCGCCTCTTACCTTTTTGAAAGAAAATTTGTTTATCTTAAGCTAGTAATTATATTAATTGTCGGTCTGATATCTCAGTACATTTTCGACAAATTATAAACGGTGCTATATTTTATCTAGAACGAAATAATTTCCATTTTTAGTAGGAAGAATTAACACAATTTTATTGGTAACTGATCAAAGCGATACAAGCAAACATTAACATCGCTCGAGGGCGCACGAAGATAGATGTTTTCAATTTAGGATTAAGGATTAGGGGTAGTTTCGAATAGAAATGGTTTGCTCGGCCGGTTTTTTTTTTGTTAAGTTTATGAATATTCACTCTTTGTGTCAAGTAATCGCTAACGAACTACTCAGATATCGCATTTAAAACCCGAAAAATAAATGCTATGTCGATGCCCATTTGGGAATCTCTAAGGAATGCTCCACCCTCTGGACAGGTGCAGCTAACACCTTTCACTTGACCCGGAGTTGCCCCGGAGAAACTATGATGTCAATGAGGTTATAGCCGTGTACAAATAGACGGTGTCAATAGTAAGGCGCTTTACGAATATTGAGTCATCCATTTCAAGTGCATTACTTAATTGACGGAGACGCTCTTAGCGCCTTCAAGACACGCTTGTCAAGTTTGATTGGCGCTTGCACACACGGGGGCGTGACAGTGTTTAACATTGCGTAAGAACAAAATGAATAGCGATTTTGACAGTTTGTTCCTTCTATGAGATCGGTCGTTAAGGCCTCTCTTGACTGATAGGAAAGTTTGTTATTAAACTACCCCGCAATATTTTTCGTACTTTTCGCCGTGTGATCTTTAGGCCTTACATCCTTAACGTACAGACCGATAAAATGTAAAACAAAGTATAGTTTATTGCAGGTAAATCGGGGTGTGTTTCTTATGCAGCCCACTCGAGCGGCTTCAATGGGCATTCCACCTGTTACATTGTTCGGAAATCAGTTTTTCAAACGGTTCAGTGGTCGTGAATCTCCCTTTCGCTGCCTACCGTGACTTTATCAGCTTTCGCTTCCGCCCAAGTCTGGGATTACCGTGTTCGCGTTCAGCCCACGCAACGAACTCCTTTGCATTTCGCGGAGCGTTCACTGACGAAAAACCGCCTTTTGCTCCGATCTCAATCCTTGTCTTGAATGTTGCTTTGAAATCAAACGAGTGTGAATGTTTTTTGTTTCAGTGCCGACAAGCCAGAGGATTTCGCCACCATGACGTAATCGTTTGAAACTGCCGGAATTCTCGCCTTGTGATGTCATGGTAATCCATGACCAGAATCTCCTAGATGGGTTCCAGTAGTTGCCAGATCGCGCGTCAATCGAAACTCAATTTTTTTTATATTCGAATTTTGTTTCAAGGTTTCTTTTTTGGCAGCGATTTTCAAATTGTCTCGGAATGCGAATCTCGCTGGATTTTGAATGTTTGTGCGGGGATTGAGAGATCTCTATTATGGCTACACATGTTTACTAACGCTTTGGTCGCGAAGAGGATAAACTCGCATCCATGTTAATTTGGGGAGTAACGAGTTGTCGAATGGTTGATTTTCAATGTACATAAGAGAAGGAATACTTGGAAATGTCCCCAGTGCTAGAGGTTCGCGTTTCAAGCGCATCGGGTTGTTCATATTGGCCATCTGCTTGCTCCAAGGTATCGTTAGTAAATGCTTTTGCTTGTGTTTATATTAATCTCTTTCTGGTGGAAACTCAAGTACTCATCGTAAACTGATCGCAGTCGTTGGTCAAATTCAGCCCCTAAAACGTTTGGCGCGTAATTTAGTTGAATTACTCCAAGCTTTACTAAAGGGGTAGAATTTTACCAAACGAGATAACAGTAAATACTTCTTTTTAATACCACTATAGTTAACTTAATTAGTGTTTGTTTGGTTGTTAGAAAGTGGAACACAGTCCGCGGCCACTTGTGCTAACGACCTCTTGAGTTGATTAATTATTTTCGTCTGTACTGCTTCTTTTACTGTTCGAAATAACTTGTTTAGCGAGAAGTGTAAACCATTTAAGACCAAGCCTGAAAGATTTCTGATTAAAGGAAGCGAATATTTTATTTTACTTATCCTGACTTGACTTGATTGAATTTGTTGAATTCTACGGTTAAGCGGCGTCATCAGTGTACATGTGTTTTGTTGTCGCGTTACAACAACTGGCTGTCATCTTTGTTTTATTGACGGAAAGCACCTTTCCACGGCTCTAATTTTTAGAATTAGAAAGGAAATAGTTGTGTTTCAATTGCTAATGTAAATTTTCTCTTCGTTTGTCTTTGCTTAAAGTCAAGAAAGCGAAAAGCTTTACGGATCACGCCTCCAAAACAGGTGAGTGTAAATTATTTACTTTTAGTTTTTAAAACTGTGTGTTTTAAGCTTAAATCTGCTAAAAAACTGATTATGATAAAAGAAATTCGTTTGATTTGTTGTTTGAAGGAAAAAATATAGTCTGTTGATTTAGAAAGTTGGTATATAGCGATGAAACAACTGGTCTTGTAAGATTGACCTCTAGCTCTGTTTTCATAAACGTTGGTTTAATAAGCTACCTGCCAAGTCAGTTTCACCCTAAGCCTTGTACCCGTTGACTGAATCCCAAAAGATAAGTTTTTTTTTTAAATTTAAACAGAAAACGCCCCATTACATTAAAAGTAGATACATGTATTACCCATCAAAAGTAAAACTTTACAAATAAACGTCACTCATCTTGCAGTGTCTTGCGAGAGAAAGCCATGTAATTATTACAAATTTATTTTCTTGGGCGTATCTTCTAATCATTGCGTGTTTTTTGTTTTCATTTCTTTTAGTGATTGTGTTACTTTGTTTGCGATCTGAACTTTGTAACTTTGCTTTAATTCAAGTCTTAAAAAGCTATTAAAGTGATGAAGATTAAAAATAATTGAGCTCTGCCAACTGCTCAATTTAGTACATATATTGCTCTCACATAAAAATCGAGATCACCCAACCATGAGCACTTTTGAAAATCCGACAGGTCCTGAGGTGTTTTGCTCGCTCGTAAGTTGAGGTATTTGTTTGTTTTGTTGCTCCAGGGTTAATCGGATTGTCCAAACATGACTTGAAATTTGTTCATGTGTCAAATCTGTTAGAGAGCTGATCACAAACCCTGGAGCGCTAGTGTCAATCCAATACTTACCATTGATCAAAGATAAACAAACCCTCAGCTTCCTCTGGCAAAAAGTTGATTTCTATTGTTTCTGTAGTTTAGTACAAACGTATCTGTTCAATTTTGATTTCGCATCGGTGGCCAAGAAAGAGGTGGAAAATTGAACGAAACGAAAGAGTAAACACACTGTTATGTACTGACTAATTAAGTGTTATTTATTTCCGCCAAGTAAAATTTAACGTGACGGACTTGTCTCTTTGAAATATGGAATGACATGAGCAATTTACGATGATTGATTCAGATGGTGCCTCACAGTTGCACTGAATAAGTTCATCTTTTCAGTGATGGTCTATTTTTCTGTCGTGCAAATTGGTCCACCATAGATAGGCCTTCTATGGGGGAGCTTTCTGCCAAACAAGAAGTCAGTTCTAATCATGCATGTAGACTTTTACTAAAAGAATGGTATATTTGATCAATTCGAAAACAAACAAACAAACAAACAAAACAATAGTACTGTCAAAAAGTAGTTCAGATGATTGTTGATCATGTAGCTGTTGTATTTTATGGTTTTCATGTCTTGAGAAAAAAACAAGTGTTGCATTAATTACCTGACGAATACAATATCCCAGTCCGAGAGGTGTGAACCTCGCAAGCGTTATGACCTGAGATATCAATGTAGTCAACTTATCTTTTTTTAAAGCAAGGCGTGGTTTTTATTTTACGAGAAATATTCGAACCAAGAAACTTCCGTTCTAGGTCATATGCACTCAGTGAAATGAGTGACAGAGCAACGCATAACTAAATGACAATGAATCATTTTAACTGGCACGCTAAATTAATGATCGACATTTTACTAGACAGAAACTGTGTCTGAATCTCAAAATCTTTACCGACAGATGACAAAGCAGGTCAAACTTTTAAATGACAGCAGACACACAACTCAATTATATTTTCACGGTCGGCTGACAAATGCCGGGTCATGTTGACTGATGGTAGGTAAAATTAGGCCACATTTGCTGACAGCTTCTAATGGAACAGTTGCACTTAAAACATTTTAAAGCCTTTTTAGATCGAAAGAAATATTTATATTGTGTTATATTAGCTAGTAAGATCTGGCATCGGGAAATCGTAGTCATAACAACGCTATTAACTTTAAAGTTTGAACTTATTGTAAAGTGTATTTTATACCCAGAATAGGCCTTCGACGCCATCTTGACGGGTAGGCAAAGCGGTCAGAAATTGCAGTGTTTGTATGGGATTCCGATAGCAAATAACTTCTTCCAAAATTGAATTTTACACAATTTATGAATCGCAACGTTAAAATACTTGGTAGAAGATTTTATTCACCAAGTTTGAAGGATGTAGCTTGATTAGAAGACGCTCAGTTAATTCTTCTAATTTTCAATACATTTGTCTGTAAATTTGGCTGGGTAGACAAACGTCTAGACGCGGTTCGCGGGAAAAAAAATTTACAGACAAATGTATGGAAAATTAAAAAAAATTAGTTCAGCGACTTATAGGGAAGCTACATCCTTCAAACTCGGTGAATACAATCTTTCATCTAGTATTTTAACGTTTTGATTCACAAATTGGGAAAAATTCAATTTTGGAAGAAGTTATTTGCCATTGAATTCCCATACAAACATTGCAATTTCGGACCGCTTTGCCTACCCGTCAAGATGGCGTCGAAAACCGTGATAAGGCCTATTATCCGAAAAGATCTACCTTTTTACTTTAAAACCTCCTTACGGAAATTTTTTTTAAATATCGTCCTCAGGTAGACCGACGACTATAGTTAGCTCTTATTAACCGAGCAGGAGATCTGTATGGGAGAATCTTGACCAAGGTCGTGAGTACAGACTGAACGCAGAGAGGTCTGTACACACAAACCAAGGTCAAGATTCTCCCATACAGACCGACTAAGCTCGGTTAATAAGATTTGGCGCAAACAAGAACAATTTAATTCGTTTAATGTAACCGGTTTGTACCAACTAACATTTTGCTTGTAGCCTGCGAGCAAGCTCTCCATTTGGGTCTCACGCGAGATTTATTTTGGGAGATTTATTTTGGGCGCGAGAGGCCGCGAGAGGATTGGGGCGGGGGCGTGCGCCCGCCCCAATTCTCTCGCGGCCGCTCTTGAGGAGTCCCGCCCCAATCCTCCCGCCGTCGCTCGCAGCTCGCGCCCAAAATAAATCTCGCGTGAGACCCAAATAGAGAGCTTGCTCGCAGGCTATTTTGCTTGCGAATGGCGATGAGCTGAATTAAATTCTGCCGAAGTTTGCTCGTCCTCTTTTTCTCATCAGGCTTTTTGACAATACCATAAATAAATATTGCTAGATTAAAGAAGTCAATCATTTTGCATTTTAGTTTGCAACTTTTTTACTGCAAACTTTACCGGTCTAGATGCCGGTTTAGATGGGAAAACCTAGACCGTTTTCAATAACGATTTCAGCCAATCAAATTCGTGAATTTGGTAATTCCCAGTCCTTGTGAGACAGAGCCATATAATAAATGGCAGTATTACAGGGATGCAAAGTTTCTGACAAGATTTTCAAAAAAAGGAGCCTTGCTTAGAAACAAGTTGATACTGCTATAGATACTACGATAACTGTGTGTAGTTTAGAAACTAGTGAAAGATTTAAATTTAGTCCTATGTTGTCATTGTAGTGTATGTTGTGGTAACAACTGAAGGTTGTTCACCGACCCCTCCGTTCTCTCTTCCTCTCCCCACCCCACCCAAAAGTGAGAAAATGGGTGCCGGGCTACTTTCACATTCTTCTTGTCCCCAGTTTTCTCACGATCACTGTTTGGCTTTTGCGAAATAGGGACTTTAGTTTAGTCTCGAAACGTTTCTCAATGGTCACATAGTACTTATCACAAGAGATCTTTACCAACAGATCTATTTTCTTGCTTACAGGTTCTCCAAAAGCACTTCATAATCAATCATTAAACTCATCAGCTGTTATCTCGACACCTCTGACAATTCCTGGAAAAGATGGATTACGAACTTCCAAGACACATCCATCTTTGGAGAGACAAAGACTTTATCAAGGTCGCCACCATCCTTCTTCCAACGAAGATTCCAACGTCACGCATTCTTCTGATTATGTCACGCAATTGCATAACGTAACGCATCCTACGAATTATTCTAGAAATCCTCGAACTAGTTCACTAATTTCTCCAAGTAGTTTAATAAAGCCGCGAAAAACAAATAAAGGTGGAAAAGGAATTTCACAGAGTGAACTTTTATCAAATACATCAGGGTTTCCAAGGCATCAGCGCTATGAACGGAAGAACCTTAGTGATACAATTAAAACGTACAGTAAATCGAGAAGGAAGAAAAGAAGAAAATATTCTTCACCAATTCATAGTGGTCATCCTCATCATCATCGTGCGCACTACCGCCACCATCACAGAAAGGTAAATTTTCAAAAACGCCAATCCGTTGTAGCCGTTGAGAACAAATTCAAGGGAAAAAAAATCACGAAGAGACCGCGGAGATCTTCGCAACACCAACCACAGTTTCTGGCCAACAAGAGATATCCGCTTTTTCACGGCAGTGAGCGAGTTTTACTGAGATTTAAACGCAAGTCTCTACTGGAAGACGATGATGAGAAACCGTCCAAGGCCCGTAAGAAACACAAGCGAAAAAAGCGGCGTCGAGCTCTTCGCGGGCGTGCCAAGACACGAAGGGCGCCTCGATCAAATCCAGTCGTATTTCCCCTGAATGGGTTTGGAAGAGGAAGCTACCCGAGAAGTATGGTTTGGAAACGACCAGGTTTGACAAGAAATCCTTTCAACACCGCTCTTGTTACAAGTAATAATGCTATCTCTCAAGCGAAGTCGGACCCGTTAATATACGGTGGGCGGGCGTCCTCTCTGTCAATGAATCCATACGGCCTATCTTCAAATGCGGACGAAAACACAGCCCCTAACAGCCGGCGACAAGGTGTTTATAACATCAACAAGCCACTGTCCGTACCTTTATTGCCTGGAAATATTGAAACAAAGCATAACCAGTTTGCAAACAAACAGCAAGCTCAACTTGTAGCTCTTCCTTTTCGTTCTGGTATGGTTAATCCAGAAACTCGACCAGCCTGGAACACAAGGTTTCAAAACGGGGCGGTGATTGGACAGAAGAATATTCAACAGCCAGTCAAATTTCAATTCATGAACGAACAGCCCCAGAGAAGCAGATTACTAAAAGGTAACGATCAGAGCAAAACGAAGTCTATTCCTGGTGTACAGCGTACATTTTACGGTTACGAACAGCAATATCATTACCAGCCTCAGTTTCTCAAGTCCCAGATGCCGTTTACGGGTGCTAGCCCAAAAAACCCACCCTTAAATCCTCAAATGTTACCAAGCAACCCCCAGTTTTTCCTTCAAGGAAGAGCAAGAATTAATCCGTCATGGCGGACACTGAATGCAAACAATCACGTCAGCGACCATGCGAACGTTGATGGTGACGCGTTGCGTAGGTCACGTGTTTCTCAGGGGCTACTCATGTACTTAAATTTCGAGGATGTGCAAAGCGGTAGAGCAACGTACGCGTCTCTGAAGGGAGGTATGACAGACACGGGCAAGCGGACGGAGATTACAAGATCTTTTGGATCGTGTGGAAAAGCTGCGAGGTTAAACAGTGGGAGCGAAATACTGCTGAACGCAAAACAGTTGAAGGTAATGTACATCTATGTAAGGGCTGTAAATGGAATCAAACGCCCCATTAGCTTTAGGATCAAATAGTATTACGTACATACACACATGCATACATTCTTACAGACAATATTCCTACACTAGAAAAACAAACTAGGTAATATATTTCAATAATATAATGATAATTTTAATCCTTATTGGCTCAAAAACATAATTACACGGGAGGTGTCAAGAACGTTACAAGTTGGTTACAGAAATATAGCACTAATATTTCATTACCATAAAAAGGGCAAGATGATGACCACGACGTATTTCCTGGTACAAGTACAGCAATTGCATTAAGTCCAAGGAGATATACAAACGTTCAGATGTGTATTTAATGTACCGTAATGATCGAAATTAGCACCCCGCGCGCTTATTTACTCCAGGTAGCTTATTTACTCTAGGTAGCTTATTTACTCAGGTGGCTTATTTACTCTAGGTAGCTGGAGGGTGCGCGCTTATTGGTCGGGGGGGGACTTTCCTTTTGGGTGGGGGGATGGGACGCTTGTTTCATTTTATCGGCATAGTTGTTTTGGCGATGAAAAGGCTTCATCCAGGCAATTCAGGGCGTAGTAACGCTCTCTAAATTAAACAAGGATCCATAATTCACGAGCTAGAAACAAACCAAAGCAATATCGTAGAAGATGATTTTAATTCCCGCCAAGTCTGTTGGTTTTTGTACTCGCCCGAGACGAACCAACCAAGAATTTTCTGAGAATGCAAAATTGCCTCGCTGACCACCTCCAAGTGATTAAGGTATCCTTGGCGATGAGACAGCATGTTCTTCTCGTGACTTTTATTTTTGGCATCTGTTATCAGGAAAAACCTCGTCAGGCCGTAAGCATAGCAGCGTGGATCAAGCTGGACACCAACAAGGGTTATCACTCGATATTTGACACGGTCGGTGGCCATTCTGTCCATAAAAACGGGCAATACCATTTCGAAATACAAGACGGCAGTGTTCGGTGGTTTCACAGGAATGAATCGGGCAATCAAATCTTCAGTGTCGAGACAGGTACGTTTATGGAGCTCACAAACACACAAAGTAAAAATAAATAAATAAATAAATAAATAAATAAATAAATAAGAAGGTTTGATTGGGTAGGTTCAGTGTAGTCTGTTACTCCAAACTTGGATCTTAGCATTAAGACCCTCGTATGCCAAACGAAACTTTGCACAGTTTTTTTTAATAGTTTGGGGGTTTGGTTTGAGTTGTATTACAGCCCACAACCTGCCAGATTGTTTAATTTGTTGCCAAACCTGTTGCGGTGAGCTTTTTTTTAATATTTTGGAAAAGGATGTGTTTTCGAGCTCATTAATGCTCTCAGTTTACGCCTAAGGGCTCAAGAAATCTTGTTATCCTGCCACATCGCCGTTGCGATATTGATATTGATATTTTTGTTTGTTTTGTCCATCTTTTTTTGCACTGAATTGACTAGCATCAATCCGTGATAGCATTCATCGGCTTTTGTACAACAGCGGACGAGGTAGAGAGAGGCATTGTAACAGCAAAGTATCTCGCTCGAGAAAAGAGAAGAAGAACCCGGCTGCCAGAGCTCAAAACCAGACTTCTCAATCCACAACCAAACTCAGAAAACTAAACAAAATGGCATAAATTTATCACTTCGAAACTAATAATTTTAAATGAATAAAGGGGGCAAGTTTCTAAAGAAACTGTGGTGCTGCGTCGGTGGGAGTATTACAAGATAATTTGGTTTTATCAACTGGGTTGATAATGTGAATTGTCCACCGTAAAGAGATTCGGAAGCTGACGTTTCGAGCGTTAGCCCTTCGTCGGTCGAGCGTTAGCCCTTCGCTCCGACGAAGGGCTAACGCTCGAAACGTCAGCTTCCGAATCTCTTTACGGTGGACAATTCACATTATCAACCCAGTTGATAAAACCAAATTATCTAATAATTTTAAAGCTGCTTTGTAAATGTTTCCTTTAATTTTTCTGCAGATCCAATAATACCTGCAAACGTTTGGAACCACATTGTTGGAACCTACGACGCCCACACCGGTCTGGCTAAGATCTTCGTTAATGGTCGACTGAAAGCGGAGGGTGCTGGGAAGGGTCTTTTGTCTCAAGACTGGGATGCGCATGCGGGAATAGGAAAACACAAGGATGAAAGATTTCTCCAGGGGGAGGTGGACGAGTTCAGGATTTACAACAAGGCTCTGTCGCAGGGCGAAATTCAGAACCTCACGAAAACTTGTAGTTTTGAAAGAGGTGAGTGCTTTTGCTATTATTGGAACCCTCCTTTTTACCTCTACTACGTTTAATAAAACCACTGCACAACGGCATGCACAAGAAAGTCGCTGAACACTAGGTTTAATGAGCGGTACAATGACTGTGCACGTGCGTTATAATTCTTCGTACATTTCTTTGCCGTCCTCTGCAAAACAACAACGTGAAATGACTGAAGTCTGCCGTTGTCTGGAGAACGTGAACCACGACGGTTAATGTTTAAAGTTTATATTTCGAATTTTACGCTGTGTTCCATATTCAGTTTGGAGATAGTTTTGACAAAGAGAAACAAGTTAAAAGTCTTTGGAGTGGCGCGAGCTTCGCGGGTAACATATGTTCACTTTTTAATCGACGTTGTCCTCTGCGTCACCGTCGTAGTTATCTAAAATCCCTACCGTTGTTAAACTTTTCCTGTTGATCTTTTCTCGTCTTTTCCGTCTTAAATACAGTGCTTGCCCGTTTTTTTCCCTTTAGAATGCGGTGGTTTCTTCTACAGTCCAGCTGGTATTTTCGAATCACCAGAATGGCCGAAAAGCTACCATGGCAAAACATCTTGTACGTGGTACGTAACCGTCGATCCGAGCGAGAAAATCGCACTTAGTTTTAAAAGCTTCAGTTTAGATGAGGACGGAACCTGTGGTAAGGCTAAACTTGTGGTCAGAGACGGAAGCAGTGAAAATGCTAAGGCGCTTGGGGTTTACTGCGGAGTAAAGCGGCCCACCGAAGTAACATCGACTGGGAATCAGCTGTGGGTGCAGTTTACCAGTACCGAGGAAGCGAAAGTAAAAGGCTTCCTGATGTCTTACGACACAGGTAATGTAATGAATCCACAACCGTATTCTTTGTACTCAATTTCGCACCTGTAATAGTGCAGTTGCGATTTCGCATAATTCTAACTTGGTTCAGCTACTTAGCCAAGTGAAAGACTCGAGTTCTCGTTATATTTGTTCTTGAATGCCATATATTTCCTTTATTCAATGCCTTGTTAAAATTTTAGTTTATCTCGATAAAGACCCATTTTTGCCGTCACCCACTGACTACTTACATTTAATTCTGACCTGATTTTTGTCAGCAACGTCCCGTCAAACCAAGAAAACTGAAAGACCACCCACTCCTGTTGATGACTCGCAGAGATGCGCCGTCACCAGACCCGAATATAACGTTACGCTAATCGGTGGCATTAAATCCGGGATCTTCTCTGAGGCTAAGCACGTGCACGACATGGATTTATGCACACGACACTGTTGTCTGAGAAAGACATGCGACCTGGCCTTCATGATCCGGGACTCCTGCTATCTGGTTCAATGCCACAATGCGATGTTTTGTAAGACAAAGAAGGCGCGGCCATCAAATATGAACCCCAGGATAACTTTTGTATCTCACTTACAGACGTTGACACCTGAGCCAGGTAAATACATGTCATTTCAGGTCTTGTCAGGCTTTGCTAATCTTACCAGGGTTCGTTGAAATAAATCAGTCTCATACGAGCGAATGGTACTCGCGAATTGCTATTTCACCAGTGATGTATGTATGGAAAAAATCCTATGCGAAATAAAAAACCACGAGATCAGCACATTAGCAGTTCTTAGTATCTGCACGATATAAAGCTAAACATAGACGAACTAAAAAACCTGACCATAGAAAGAAATCAGATATCTTTCCAATTAAAAAATAATAAAAATAGCAGGGATCGCCTAGATATATAGTGGGCAATAGACCATTTTACAGTTGTTGGCAAAGTGACCTGGCCTCTGACTGGCAGCGAGGCTGGAGTTGACCTTGTTTTGATACAGACCTCTCTGCTTTTATTGTGCAAATCAAGTTGTTCTCATGCTAACTAGTTTACATTTACATGAGAAAAGCTTGAAGGTCTGTATCAAAGCAAGGTCACCTCCAGCCTCGCTTGCATTCATGGCCAGGTAACTAAGCACACAACTGTAAAATGGCCTATTATCACGTAGTTAGTGCCCATACTCGTATGCCTAACCTCGCTCCCCTTAAGACTGTTAGCTACGGACAATTTCCTCTGCGGGCTTCAACTTCGCAAGTCGTGTTGTAACCGTTTTCTTTCTTTCCCCCTCGTCAGAACTTTCGGCGGACGGAAGCGCTTTCAACAAGGCCGTGACTCCGAGTCTGACAAAACCAACAACACCGCCTGCACAGCCTCAACCACTGTGCCACCACACGGAGGTCAGCTACAACGTCACACTGGTTGGCGGTATAAACGCGGGAAAATTTAGCACGTACGGTCGAACCCGCACCATGGGCGACTGCATACGTCACTGTTGCCGTGACGACAAGTGTGATTTGTCGTTCATGATTCAGGGGAATTGTTACGCGGTAGAATGTGGGGATACTGAGGGGTGTCAGGTCAAGAGAGCAAAACCCTCCTCTTATAACCCTACTGTGGCGTACGTGTACCGTGGCAATCAAAGACCCATAGGGGGTGAGTGTGGAATATTTTAGCATCTACGGGACGTTAATATTTTGTAACTATAAGCATTAAGGTCGGCACACACCAGAGGACATTTTTCGGGGACTCGAAGCGGGGATAAAGCCTTTTCGTGTGTACGCATAGGACGCATATTGCAGGGACAGTACGCAAGCTGGTCAACACGAAGCGGATATTGGTTCATTTCTATGTTGTAGCGGCGACAGTTTGCAAGAGCAGCGCGACATTGAAAACTAAGGTCATTTTGTCCCTGAGTCACGAGGCACGAATTCATGCATCATCAAACTTTTGTCCCCGTAACGGAACGTTTTTCGCAAAAACACGAGGAAAACTATCGCTGCAACATGTCCCCGCCTCATCTTCGCGCAACGTGTCCTCTAGTGTGTGCGGCCGAAACTGTTACCTAACTCCTTGAGCCAGAGTGACACATAAGGGCTCCACATTCGCTCTCTATCGACTATTGTCCTGCCACTCTGTTCTGGACCTCTCCCTTCCAACTGTACCTCACCACGTTGTTTTTGTCAGTCTTTGTCTTTCCCTTGGTGACACATGTCAGGGCTGTAATACAGTGATTGTCAAGGTGTTGTCTGAGGATGTGTCCAAGGAATCGCCATCTTCTTCTTCTTACATCTTCACTCAACCTCTCCACGTTAGCCCTTTCGAGTAGCTCTCTATTACTGATCTTGTCCTGTCATGTAACCTCCATGGTCCTTCTCAGGCAAGTGTTTGCCGACCTTTAGGGCTTTGCTTAAGAAACAGAGAGTGGTGCGCGTGTATGGATAGCCAAGAGAGAACGTTTGGGATAAGCGGAGTTTCACTGCAAGCTCTTTCGAATTCCCCCAGACTAACAAAATAGACAAGATGTGGATGTTTTCTATCTTTTTCTTTACAAATAAAGCCTCCGTAGTAGTATGACATCACAACTATCTATGCGTGACTTCGTGCAATAAGACTGCTCAGTAGTCGTTATGTATAGTTATAGTTAGATAAAGCGGTCACTAGAGTAGTGTGAGCTGATTCATAAGAGCTAACATACGTCCATCATAACTCAATAATTGTTACACACGGGCTCCTTCATCTCGCGCTAGCAATAGAAGCTAAGGTCATCCGGGGAAGATTTTGGGGATGAATTCAGAAACTTAAAATAGCCTTTAATTAACGAACAGATTTAAAATTTTATACTTCTCAAATCATTTTCCGAACAGCTAACTTTTCAGCCCCGGGCTTATATGGCTTGATCTAAATTCATTTAGTAGTAAAGAAATGGCCCTGAGCTTGCAAATATAAAGCTATAACTAGACGCGTAAATTTGAGGTAAAGCTCGAGAGACACTGTACTCTTCACTTGTGGTCTCCAATCATTCCTCCATGCGCATCTAAAATTTGCTGACCACTTTTTTCTTTACTCTTGCAGATCCTTTACCAGGCGCTGAAAAGCCAAGCCTGGGCGCATGCGACAAGTATAGCGTCAGTAACACCATATATAACGTGACACTGCGAGGGGGCATCAAGTCAGGGAACTTCACAGACAAGGGCGTGGTCAAACACATGGATGAATGTTCAGCATTCTGCTGCGCAGACGAGAAATGCAACGTGGCTTTTCTCATCCGGGACAACTGCTTCCTGGTGTCGTGTAAAGATTATAATTCGTGCCAAGTGAAGCCAGCCTTGTCTGAGTATTATCACCCGAGGCTGGCCTATGTTAACTGGAGCCCGCCTGATGACGAAATTCCAGGTACTTACTTTGGTTAGGTATCTTGTAAATGACTTTGTTATCTATCCCTTTTTGTTTCTTCAAAGACTCTGTTTTAAATCCAAAGTACGCAAAGCGACGAAATTGAGTGGCGACAAGCGAATTAAAACAGCAGCTGAATTTTTGTGTTATTTGTCTCAAGTAATTGGCCTTTTTCATTGGCTAACGGACTGAAGTAATTTTTACCTATATATTTCGTTAGTAACCTTATTTCATGTACTTGCTTGTAGAATGGTAATTAATGCATTAAGTATTTGTTTTAGCACCGGCTTCGTCGAATGTCGTGATTTAATAATCATCCTACAATGAATCATTATTTAGAACGAAAAAGGGATTGGTGCTTATCGCTGAAGAACCTTTTTCCGTTTTAGATTTACGAAACCTAATTCCTCAAGGGGAAGTCGACAGAAATTACGGCCGGCATACAGCATTTCATTTTTTGCTTCCCTGAAGATTTTCAAGAGATGAAAAGTTGATACTAGATTTTGGTGCTAAATGATTAAACTCTGGAGTACTTGAAAGACCCTTCAGCACGGGCTATGGACTTGGAAACATAGAATACAAATTAGCTTTACCCAAGCCCCGTACCGTTTTTGTAAAAAGTAGTTTGCGGGTGCATGTGTGGAATAGCCCTCCACTTAACGTCAGAGCCATTAGTCACTAGCATAGATCTTTGAAAAAATGAGACCATTCACCTAACGTTCTTCTGATTCTCGCACACAACAAACATGCTATTCAGTTTTTCATTTAATTTTTTTAGCTCCTTAACCTTGCAACTGATGTTTTTTCTTTCTAAATAAGTATATTATTTTGTCCGCAGCAAATAGGTGGTACGCGTCGCTAGGGTGTTGGAAAGAGACGGAATCGTTTGCTGTTGCTTCGTTAGAGGGTTCCGATCCTCTACTAACTGAGCCATACGCCACGCGGCAGAAGCCCATTGATACATGCGCTCAAGTGGCAAAGAGGCATGACTTCAAAGGTAAAGCGAAACCCTCTGCTCTTTTGGCATTGACGAGGAGAAAGGGGTGGGTGGGTCATTTAAAATTTAGCAGCACACGTTCGTAATTGTCTTCAGAAATTGATCACTGCAGCTTATATTAGTCAACGAAATAGAATAGCTGTTGTAATGATAACATAGAAAGTTCATGAAAGTTCCTCTGGATATAAAAAACGTGATTCAATACTTGAAATTTATCTCAACATTTTCCGTAAGTTGAAATTCAATTAGAAATAACGTGGTTAAGATCGATTACAACATCATCCATGCTTCGTCATTGAAATAGGAAATTACTTTGAGCCAAGAAGGCACTAAAATACGACTATCGCTTTGTCCGTCGGTGGAGCCTGACACGAGAAAAAGCTCGATACAAAATGGCGCTTTTTTTCGTGTCACGCACAACGAACTGAGCGAAAAAGGGACTGCTCGTAGCCTACGAAAACACGCGTGTTTTACCCGTTTTTTTTTAGTGTTTGCTATCCAGAATGGCGGAGCATGTCTGAGTGGACCTACAGCAGGACGCAGGTTTAACCAGTTTGGCGAGTCATCATCATGTAGGGCGGGAAAAGGAAGCTTGTTCGCTAATGACGTCTACCGACTTACAGATTCTGGTGAGCATCAAAAAGTTGGGCAAGCTTAGCTTGTGTTAAAATTGCATGTAGCGGCTGTGTACGGTTTTCAAAAGAGTATCGTAAAACCGAAACCAAAGAGTAATGACTTAAGCCAATCACAAAGGATACAGACAATCCAACGAACCAATCATAACTCGAAGTAAATGCATGTAGTTGTCGCAAAGCGCGGGAAAAAGTGTGCGAGTGAGTCATGATTGGTTTGACTTTTACTTCGGATTGGATACAAAAGTGGCCTGGGCTTTTTTGAGCCAATCGCCTAGTGTACTAATGCAAAACCGAGTACAGTAATGCGAAACCCGCTCTGTCATACACAATAAAATATAAGTTTAGTTAAGCCTAAAAGTGGAACTGATTAAAATAAGATAGCCACGAAGGAAAAAAAAAGCATTTATCTCTTGTCCCAGAAACTCGACAACTGATAGATTGAAAGCACATAATTTTTCAGCGTGTGGTTTCAAAATGGAAACTAATAAATAAACGGTACCCAATATTTGTAATGATGGTAGAGATTATGCAATTTTGAGACAAAAAGTCTTTTTAATGATAATAACGATGAAAGACTAAGCGAAGTTTACATTCCACTGTGTATTTCAGGTTCTTACGTCTCTCTTGGGTGTTGGAATGACTCTGGAGTCCATGCCCTGCCGGTACTCGAACACTCTGATACACAACTGGATGATTTCTACAAGTCTCGCTCCGATCCGCTGCGCAAGTGCGGGGAGGTGGCGCGAAAACGAGGCTACTCTGTGTTTGCTCTTCAGCGAGGAGGAATGTGCTTCGGCGGACCCCGAGCGGAAATTGATTACCGGAAATACGGGATGTCTAGGAGATGTCGCGATGGTCTGGGGGGACCTTATGCTAACAGTGTTTACAGGCTGTTAGGTAAGATAAAACAACTCCCATTCACTTATTAAATTGTAAAATTACAAACTAGCTGGGACTGTCGCTAGTATATTAGAGACTTTTACCAGAGTTGACGAAATTATTCACTTTCTTCTCTTGGAAGATTGTAAATAATATCCCAGAAATTCTTCCTGGTATGGTCAAACTCTTCCATTACATAAACACCAATGAAATACCAGGTAAGCTTTCGGGCGAAAACACGACATCTTCACACATGAAAAATATAGAGGATATTACACGGTGGAGAGAAGATATGAATTTTATGTTCGAGTGGCAAGAGCAATATCTCACGAGTGAGCGCAGCGAACGAGTGAGATGTTGCTCTTGCCACGAGTAACATAAAATTCATATCTTCGAGCTAACGTGTAATGTTCTTTTTATTATATAAACGTACTGATAACGGCGTTTTTGATGATTTTCCGAAGATTTCCGACCACTTTCCGAAGATTTCTGAAGATTTTCCAAAATTGTCCCGAAGACCAGACGAACGTTTCCGAACATTTCCCGAGAATTTCCGAAGATGTCCGAAGATTGCCGAAGACTTTCGAGGAAGACCCGAAGATGTTTCGATGATACACCAACGAATTTAAGTACAATTTAAGAGACAAACCTGATGCCACTGAAATCATCGATATCTTCACATGTGAGGATATCGTATCGTTTTTGCTCATGGATGTTACGTAACATCCATGAGCTTAGGAGGCAGTCGGATGGCACTCGATCACTCACTCACTCACTCACTCACACACTCACTCACTCACTCGATTCTGATTAATTTATTCATTAAACCGGATTAAATCGTTTCTCCCAGCCCTCCCCTGCTTAGTATGGTTCTTTTCCTAGGCACTCGTGGTGTAGCTTCAGCAGGTTTTAGCGGGGTACTAGAAAGACGAATTTTTTGTCCGACAACATGGAGTTCGTACATATGGCAGCTAACGCGGCACGAAGATGGTTTTTGGCTCAACTCGTGGAGTTGTAAAATTGAAATTTGTCAAGCTAAGCAGCAGTAGCTGTAACAAATGGACATGGAAAGACAAGAAGCATAGCGCTCGTCAAAAACCATGTGTAAGTTTATATTGAAAGGTCAAGGTGTTTTTTCATTAGACGTAAACAAAATTCTCCGATTACAAGTCACGCTAAACTCACGCTATGCAAAGAATGTAATCAGATACTCTTTTTGTATATTTGCTGAAGGGCAAGAGAGTCACGTTTCGCAGACAGTGTAAGTAAACAGCCACGAGAAGATGGTAAATTGTTTTTTTGTTAGATTATTTTTTATCAGTGCTGGCCTGATGGGCCGCTTGGCACAAATGTAGACTTTGACTTCCACCGTCTGAGTTTCTATTTGCAGAACGAGTGCTTGTGCCAAACGTTTCCCATGAAAATCACTTGATTTTCATGCGAATGACCGTGCAGGTGACATATATTTTCATACCAATAGTTTCGCTCAAAGACTCGTTTTGCCACAGTAGCAAAAGTAAACTTGGCATTGGGCTATTCATCCATGAGCTGCTCAGAGAGCCTTTGATTATGAATTTGTTACTACTCGCTATACCACTGACTTTTATATAATAAAACCTGTTATCTTCACACGGTAAAAGATCACTGTTGCTATGGTTATATAATAAGTCGCGCCTTTCCCAGCGAAAACGAAATGGTTTGGTATTTCATTAGTGTTTACAGTTTATAATAAATAGAACACTACTTGGCCACATAGGGATGCGAAATTTCTCTTCTTGAATTGAAATTGTTTTCAATCGTTTGCTGTGCTCACTTGTGAACTATTTTTCAACACGAGAAGAGAAATTTCGTGTGTCCCCGCGACCATGTAATTTCCTCTATTTTGTTTTGTCTACGTATTGGGATCTTAACACTTGAGCGTATTTTATCAATCGATCTGTGTTTTAGATAACTTAGACCTGGAATTCGGGCCAACAGAAAGTACTCGGAATTCCACCTCTCCGACTGGTACCACAGGGACCTCAACCTTTAGCACCGGTACTGCGGCAAGCTCCTCCAGCACAGCATCCACCGACTTTACGCCAACCTCGTTTAGCGGAACCCAGAGGTCGCCCTCGCCGACACCGGCCATCCACGAAAACTATCTCACCCTTCAGGACGGCTTGCCACACAAGAACACGTACACGGCAGGCGAGATTCTGTTTAACGTCACGCTGAAGTACGGTATCAAGGCGGGAAAGTTTAATGACAAAGGGAAAGTAGGAAACATGTCGGAGTGTGTGAGAGCCTGTGGAAGAATGGAAAGCTGCAGTGTCGCGTTCATGCTTGGGAAGCAATGCTTCGCTGTGTCTTGTTATGACGACGCCCTCTGTCTGACAAAGCCTGCGTATTCACCCTTTTATAAACCGAAGATCGCGTTTGTAAAACACACGAAGGTGATCGTCAGTGGTAAGAAAAAAAATAGTTGTTTACAATTACCTTAAATAACAATGTGAGTTTGGAGAAAATATGATTAAATGTGTAATAATACACATGAAAAAATTACTCGATTCTGATTGGGAGAGAGCCGGCCGTGCAGTTCAAGTGTAACACCAGTGCAAAAAGTGTAACACCGGTGCAAAAAGTGTAACACCAGTGCAAATTACACATCGTAATTCTGGATAATGATTGGCAGAAAGACAATGAGAAATTTTAAAGGCCAATGATATCATGTAAAGTAGTAAGAAAAATTTTGTACGGAAACTCTAAAAAACGTTTTCTCGAATGCGAAAAAAATGGCTTCAAGAAACATCTTCCGGCAATTTTTCTGCGCGAATTTTTTCATGTTTGTATTATTAATATAATCATACGGTTTTTCTCGTTCAGGCTACAGTCCCCAAAAAAGATATCTTAATCGTGTTACCCTACTTAGGTTTTCACAGTAACCAGGCCTTCACGAAACGTCTGAAATCCTGCGTATACAATTTGTACTCTTTCGTCAATCTCAAGATCATTTTCCAAAACACACGCCGCATCAAATCCTTTTTTCCATACAAAGATCGCTTGAACCGATCTCAGAGGTCCAAAGTCATCTATAAAGCTGGTTGCTGGAACTGTGATGAATTCTACATTGGCAAAACAAAACGAAGACTCCATGATAGAAAAACAGAACATTTCAAAGCCCTCGCGAAAAGTGACCATTCATCAGCTATTGCTGATCATGTAAAAACCACTGGTCACGACATTAAGGACGTTCGCGCCCAAAAACTTCCCACACACAGATTTTTTTAAAACTTTGACTGACGGTAGAAAATGATAAGATTAGATAAAAAACGTAAAAAAAATCGGGGGTCACCGAACTCGTTTTCAAGATAAAGCGTAGCTCAGACCATAGCATTTCTACGATTCTCAGTCATTCGAGGCGATTCTGGCCGGATTCATTACTATCGGCATATATTTAAGTTGAAGAATCATCTCTAAGCTATGAGTGTTTAACACGGCTTATATAGGCCTAATTGATAGATCTTTGCTACATATCTCATTAAATCTGCTAGAATTAGCCTTAAAAAAGACAACTTCTAAGTCACGCACACCTGTCTCCATGTACCAATTCGACCCTTTTTTAAACGTATATGACAAATAATTACAACTTCCCACACACAGATTTTTTTCTTTTTTTAGTATAATGTAGAGAGTTAAAAAAGGAAGTGATCTGCCGAAAAAAAAGTGGGGGTCACCGAGCTTCCAACAAAAATATTCACACACCAAGTTAACGCAAAGGTCATCAGCTCTATATTTTGTTAAGTTTTCGACTCGGTGCGCGCGCTTGAAAATGACGTGGCACGCGCGTGACCAATGAATAGCGTGCGCACTAGAGATGCGCAGTAGCAATGGGCGCGAACGTCCTTAAATGGGATCACTGACATTTTAGCGTCCGGAAAAACTGACGTTCATTGCAAAATTAAAGAGACTCTGTTCATTCAAGAGCTAAAGCCTTCCCTTAATGTCAATATTAGTAGTGAGAAGTTGTTGCTGTTTTAACTATTACTCCTCATTATGTCAAAACACGTACTGCTGCAGATAATTTTTCTCAGTCTAGGTTCCAGACCTCTATTGTTTTACGATATATATATAGGTTTCAAATATTGTAACGGTCACTTTTGAAAATGTATGTTGACTAGCATACGAAACGTCAAGTTCTATAAAAATGCATTGGAATACAATGTTCATCACCGCTGTTTGTGTTATTTTCTTAATCAAGCTTCGATGGCCTAAGAGCAAGAGTTTATATGCACTTGTGAGTTTTTCGAAAACCTTTTGAAAAACTCACTCGTGCAAATTAATTCCAAATTGAACGCGAAACCGTATGATTACCTATACTAATTGCATCCCAATGTGTAATTGTATTTTTTTTAGTCCAAGAGCCCATTCGCATTGTACTTAACAGAGTATAGTCCACCACTTTCCTTGAAAGGAGAAGGAGCGTCTTTACTTAATTCGGATTTAGTACTTCAATACAAAGTGTAGTCATTTCAGAATAAATATGGGGCGGCGGAAGGAAGTGGGTGTAGAAGAAGTGGGGGTGTAGGTTTGAGGGATGTCTTGACTATACGCAGAAATTCCAATGGGGCTTTCCAGTTGCACATATCAATATACAACGTATATATGTACCTCATGGGTTTGTTCGACGCTTGTCCGTAACAAACGCCTTCTGTTTGAACCAAAAACGGTTGGAAAGTGTGCTTTATTTGGGTGCTGGAAACTAATCAAACAAATCTGGTTGCTGTTGAATAAAAGTAGATTGCAATAAAACATGACCTCTGTGTTCAGCTTAATTGCTAATTTGTTTTTTTGTTTCGCAGCAAACAAAACCAAACCATCGCTGGAATTCGGTGAATGCCGCACAAGCCCAGTGCATAATGACGTCACTTTGGTCGGAGGCATAAACGCGGGAAAATTCACCGACCTCGGGGACGCTGACAACATAAGTATTTGCACTCAGCGGTGCTGCATGAAGGACGCATGCGATGTAGCGTTCATGCTAGAGGGGGAGTGCTATGGTGTTAGCTGCGTGAACGACTCGCTGTGTGAGACGCGTCCCGCGAGGAATCCTGCGAGATACAACCCGAAAATTGCTTATGTGTATCACGACAAAAAGAAAGACAAAGGTAGGAATCGCCTTATAGCCGTTTATCACTCATAGCAAGCTTTCGCTTAATTTTAACTCTAAGGGTGTACTCAAGAAACTTTGTCTTCAAAAATCGGCATTTCATAGACGGATTCGGCCAACGCGTTTACATCCTTGTAATCAATTTAGGTCATGGGATGGTTCATTTGGGAGGTTTTAATTTGTTTTTGCAATTATAAGTCTCTTTTCGTGAATAGTGTGGGAGGCGCGGTGGCCTCATGGTTAGTGCGCTCGACTCCGGAGCGAGCGGTCCGGGTTCGAGCCCTGGCCGGGGACAGTGTGTTGTGTTCTTGGGCAAGACACTTTACTCTCACAGTGCCTCTCTCCACCCAGGTGTATAAATGGGTACCTGCTATTTGTTGGGGAAAACTAACCAAATTGCGGGGAAGTGACCTGCGATGGACTAGCATCCTGTCCAGGGGAAGTAGAAATACTTCTAGCCGCTTAATGCTACAGAAACCGGGATGAGCTCCGGCAGCTATGAGCCAGCCTTGGCTCCAAGGCTTCACTTTCGTGAATAGTGAATGCCTTCTCTAGCGAGAAACGTTGCCCGACTTCAATGGCTTTTTTACCGCTGTTTAAGGTGCACGACCTGATCACGTGCGAGTCGAAAGCTAGTGAGTTTTGTTTCCCCTAGGGGGTTAGCGAGTTTTGACCCATGACACGTGACACGTTCTCGTCCAATCGGAAAACGTATTTGGCTTAGGAGGTATAACAATTCTAATTGTTTAACTCGGAGGTGATGTTCACCTTCCAGCAGAGATTTTGCAATTTCCGATCATTTCGGTTTATTACCAGAAATAAAGTTATTTTTTGGTCCGCTAGTTATTCAGCTTGTGTGGTACAATTATTCACCTTATTAGTGCCGCTTCGCGACGCGGTAAATATCTTACACCTCTCACTTCCACTTCGGTGAATAATCGTTAACTGTTGCGACACTTCCACCAAACCATCCAGAACCGGTCACTTCTTAACTGGTTAAGCCCAATATAAGACATATTCGACGTTTCTCCCTCTTTTCTTCATATATTGACAACCATGTGAACCTTACTTCTACAGTATTACGACATAAAAAACTCAGGGCTCTCATGCGAACGATTGAACGACTGCTGTACGGGAAGACGTTACAGACTGGAACAGTATTTCTGCCCGCAAACGACAAATATTCTGATAACACTGACTTCTCCGTGGACAGTGACGCAACCGGTGACGTCAGCAATGACGTCATCAACACCATTCCCAGCGACGACCACTCCAACAGTAAAAACATTGACGAAACTTTCTCCACAAATATGTTTACGCCGACGACGCCACGGATGCACTTTGAAACGCTGGTAAATAGCATCAAGGGCGGACAAATGAATGTTTACGCTTTTCCTTTATTTTATAACGAGAATGACCCTCAAAGCGGTCCTTCCAAGACAATTACCACACCGCTCCCACTTGAAGGTATCAATAGTTTAAGCGGTTCTGGAGAGAAACCGAGTCAGACCTCGCTCTCGCATAGTATTTTAGGCTTGTTCATGAAGCAAATGAATTCGCCCAAAACTGACCATGTGGCTTCTGCGGGTCACGTGTCAGATGTTAATCTTCGTATACCAGCGAGTTCCAGCCCGCCAATGAATGATCCACGAAAAGATACGTCGCGTGATGGCTCACGTGTTAATCACGTGTTGTCAAATTCCCAATCAAGTGATTTGACTGTTGACAAGGTTTTGAAAGGGCTTCTCCACAAATGGCTTCATCTAAACAAACATACCAGAAACTGGCGAGACGAAAACGAAGGGCTTCCAGGTTACTATGACAGCACAAACAACGATCTTATGTCACTGAGTAATGAAGACTTAGACAGATTCGCGGACTACGCGATGGTACGTTTAGGGCACAGACAAGACTTTCTCGCCTCTCAGAACGTTTTCACGAACCGCCAACCGCTTCGTGTTTACGAAAACACGGCGCCAATTGCACAAAAAATAAACGCTCTCTTCGATCTCCCTCCAACAGCTTCCACGCAGCAGAAAAGTGTGTGTTGGGACGGAGAAATCCTTCAAAATTACACTTTGGTCGGAGGAATTAACGCGGGAACATTCACTGACAACGGAAAGACCAGCAACATGGACATCTGTATGCAGTTTTGCTGCAAGCGGCAAGCTTGTGACCTGGCGTTTATGATCGAGGATGACTGCTATTCAGTAGCTTGTAACAGCAACGGAGCTTGTGAGCCCAGAAAAGCGAGGCCGACACATTATTTCCCTCGCATTGCTATAAGGAAAAGACCTCAAGGTAGGCAGTTTTTTTTTTATAAAATCTGTTTTATATTTAAGGGTCGCTTTGTAACCCCTAGTTTTCTAAAATTGAAAAGTATAGATTTGACAACTTTTTAATTTTGACTTGGGTAAAAAAAAAAACCTTGGAGTGTACTACTAAAAAGCTTTCTTCAAAATGAATGTTGTGCCGCGTAGCACTAGGAACACAAATGATGACACAGAAAATTAACTCTGAAGTGTAAATTTAAGTGCTAAATAAACCCGTGAATAACCCACTGGGCGTTAGCCCCAGTAAAGGGAATCAGGGAACCACACGAGGTAAAGAAAAAATCTTTTTGACCTCGGTGGGAATCGAACCCACGACCTCCGGATTAGATCTACCGTTACTCTGCCGACTGAGCTACGAGGTCGGACAGAGAAAGTCGGGGACGATTTAGATGGTGAATCGCGGCGAAGAGAAAGTAAGGGTACATATGAATGTTGTGCCGCGTAGCACTAAGAAGAATTCACTAAGAAGTGGGTTCGATTCCCACCGAGGTCAAAAAGATTTTTTCTTTACCTCGTGTGGTTCCCTGATTCCCTTTACTAGGGCTAACGCCCAGTGGGTTATTCACGGGTTTATTTAGCACTTAAATTTACACTTCAGAGTTAATTCTCTGTGTCATCATTTTTCTTCAAAATGGTTTAGCATGGATTAACTACACAACGTGAAAGTTTTGCTTGTGCATAGTATACTACGGTTTTTACTGATATTCATATCGATATTCATATCGATACTATTACTCGTCCTTAACAGGAGATTATCACGTCAAAGTACCCTCGTTTTCAACACCTGCGACCTCATCACCATTAACTTCATCATCATCATCATCGCCGACTCCGTCGCCGTCGTCATCCTCGTCCCTGACGCCTGCTACATCTCCCTCGCCGCCCACTTCTCCCCCCATTCTGGAAGCTCACGAAGGTACTCGTACCTATCTTACTATTTCTTTCATTGGAAGAAAATTACAAGTAGAACTCGTTTATCTTAACCAGAAGGTAGAGGTGGATGCACGAATAAAGGGGGAGGTGGAGTATGGGAAGTGGTCGACACTTTTTCATTAAAATTCTCTTTACTGGTATTGTGTGTTAGGTCGTTCCTGTACAGTTGCTGTTGACATTTTGTGACCGAATTTTGTCCAAGATCAATTGGATTCGAACTCAGCCCGAAAAACACTGCCTTCACCATTTTGAACGAATTCGTCCGTCATTTGCTACAAATAAATGGAAATAATAACAAAATATAATTAATTGAAATAAAATTGACCGTTCAGTCTGCAGGAAACGTGCTCCCGCCTGAGCTTAGCTGAGAAAAATGCACTTATTTTACGTTCTTGTCTGAGTAAAAATCGGAAAATGATATTTGCCGGTCATTTAGAATGACGCTTAAGAATAGCTAATAGTAATGTAACGATGCAGAGCAAGAAATCAGTCTTTGAAAATTTTACTCTGACGCGCTGTTGTCATTCATAATTTCAACAGATACCTCACTGAACCCACCTGTCAAAGTGACCCACTCGTGCGATGCCACGCCCATCGAGTATAACGTCACACTGAAAATGGGTCTTCACTCTGGAGTGTTTCAAAAGATCGGTAGAGTTGACGCCATGGACGACTGTATAGAGATGAGCTGCAAGCAACCCAACAGCGATGTGGCCTTCATGTTAGGTAGCATGTGTTATGCCGTGCATTGCTACAGCGCGGATCTGTGCAAGACCGTGCCCATCTTCGGCTCCAGTATCTCTCGTTTGAACTTGAATCCTGCTATTTCGTTCCTGAAGAAGAAGTCTCGGTTTGGCGGGAGTTCTCTCGGTAGGTTCTAACGCTTTCCGCATAATTCACTCTGCGTTACCTCTTTGCATAGATTTCTAAATTGGTAGGTGAGACACCGTATTTTTATGAGTTGCAACGAATTCTTATGAAATCTCGCCTGTTTACTAACTTCAGCATGATAAATTGATCTATGGAGGTGGTTTTTCGTTTATCGGTATGAAAAATACCAAAACCTGATATTGCGTCACATTGGTAAAAACGGCTATTTTAAAATTACCGCCTTTCTGTAAGGAAAAAAAACTGCAACTGCATATTTGTTTTACACTTTTCAGCTGTAGCAAATGACTTTATCACGCCACAGGACAAGTGCCAGGACAGCACCATCACATACAACGTGACGTTACGAGGCGGCATTAATGCAGGTAAGAACCGAAAAAAATTGTCAAATGCTTCCAGTGCGCGGACGACACAACAATCTACGAACATGCCAAAATATCTGACCTAAACAGCTGTAGAAACACTATCTACCAATCAATTAATAGACTAAGTGTCTGGTCTAAGGAGAGTATCCTCGCCTTTAACAAAGACAAAACCAAGGCTATGATCCTCTCCACCCCGCAAATGTCTAGAGTACATCACCTTGACGAGTATGATCCTAACATCACAGTCAGTGGTTATGAACTAGAACGTATTACATCTTGCAAACTGCTTAGAGCTCACATCAATGAACGTTTTAAGTGGGACGATCATATCAAGCACACGGTATCAGGATGGTACGCCACTCTATCAATACTAAGGATACTGATATATCTCGCCCTATATGAGCTCAGAAAGCAGCTAGCAGAAACATTGATTTTGTCAAAACTAGATTATGCCGATCTGGTCTTTTACCCTTTACCGCAATTCTTACTTCGCCGTTTGCAACGGGTTCAATTCGCTGCTGCAAGTTTTGTACTCGGTCACTATGTTAAGAACTTTCGGAATGTACTTAAAATCGGATGGTTTCCAATCAGTGAGAGAAGAGATCTGAACCTCCTGAAATCATGCTTTAAAGCTTTACATAACGCTGAGACTTGGCCAGATTATCCAAAAATAATAAAACAGGAATGCCCTAAGGAACTGCGCTCAAGCAATTCAATTAGATTAGTGAAACGGCACTTTCCAAGATAATGCGTCGAAACTATATAATAATCTACCAAAAACTATTAAAAACTGTAAGATTACAGAACCTTTTTTAGACTCTCAAGGTTTTTTTTAAGAAACAGAGTACAAAGCGATTAGTTAGTTTTACTGTAATTGGATTCTGTTATTTCTGTATTCTATTGAATAATTTGTAAATAACTAAGATGTATGTTGGAGCATACGAAACGTCAAGATAAATGAAGAATTTTACAACATGCGTTGTCTAGTTATGTTTATAACCGCAGTTTGTTTGCTGTTTTTACTAAATTCGATTTATTTTGTAATTGTAATTAATGTAATTTGACAGGGAAGAGCCACCCAGTGGACCTGTTAATAAATCATTGTTAATAAATCATTATTATTATTATTATTATTATTATTATTATTAAAAAGTCTGCACAGGGACACCTCCTCCGGAACAAGTGCATACCACAGGAACACCAGTCAAACCAGTGGCACTGCCTAATTATTGAATTATTAAAACCACGTTTTTGGTCCGATGTAAAGTTTTCGAATGCTTGAAGATCGTCGGTTTTTTTCGTGAACTTATCAAACAGTTGAATGACTTTAAATCTTCAGTCGACAAATGAGTGTAACGATTAACCAAGGAACTCAAGTGACCGCGCGAACCAAAGAAATGTCGGACTTCAAAAGAGCAATACAACTTTCGGATCTCCATTCCAGCAATGTTCCCAGAGCACTAAACATCCAACATATTGACCACTTGAATAGGAGACTGTCAGAACGACACTCATGCCCGTCCCCTCTCCTCCCTAGTACTAAACCCTTCCTTTGCTGCCGCCTCCCTCTCCTCCCTTATAAATTCATCCCCTACTTTAAGTAGCTTACGGTCTTCGACCAAGAAAGGCCTTCGTTCAACAAGACACTTAACGCGTCTGTATTTCAGGCAATTTCACGGAAAGGAATGGGGTACTGTCGATGCGTGAGTGCATTGGAAAATGCTGTGAGGACACCTCCTGTGACCTCGCTTTCATGTTTGGTGATCACTGTTACTCGGTGGAATGTCAAAGCGAGAAACTATGTCAAGCTGTGCTCGCCAAACCGTCTCACTTGGAGCCAAGGGTGTCTTATGTAGCAAGAGGGTTCATCGACGATGATAGAGACAAGGGTAGGTGTACAGTACACAATGAGTCGAGAATAAGTGCAGTGTACATGCGTTTTTATCCCTAATTTATTTCTTTTGTTATTTAAGGTGGTTCGAAATAGTTTTCATTTTCCCGAGACAAATTCACAAATTCTTTTCTAAATTATGTTTAGTTCATCGTATCACTATGAAATTTGGCACAGAAATAAAATTCATTACATGACATTCATTTCAGGAAACCTGTTACCATAGCAACCATATGACGCATTCAGTTGAGCCCCTAAAATCGAAATCTATTGTCTTTTTTAAAAAATTGGACGGTGAAATCTTCTCAAACTGCAATATTATATGTCACCAGAAATGACCTTCAAAATATTTCAGTTTAAAAAAAATCTGTAGGGTAGATTAAGAAAAAATCCTCTTTTTGACTATTGTTCTCTTATTTTTTTTCCTGCCTACAGAATTTTTTAAAAATCGGACTATGTATGCAGCCAATTGATCCTGGTTATCACCGAAAAAATGAAAAAAATCCACCGAGCGGAAGCGAAAATATGAGCGATTAAAGTTATAAAAACTCCAAAATTTCGACACGACAAGATCAGCATTTGCGCATGTGCGTCAACTGCGCGCGCGAGATAAGGCTTGTTGATTTCGCAGTTGGCACTGTTTTGTACATGTGATGTTTTGTTCTACAAGATTCTAAAACAACTTACAATGGGCGATTTTACCTTTCTCGGGGACCAATATGTGTCTAAAACATCAGTTTTTATCAAAGTACTCTATTATTTTTGCCAAAGTAGCCGGATGTTTTGTTCCTCGTGGCGTGGATCGAAATACATCACAGGCGCCATATTTGTTTACTTGGCTTCGTGGGTTTTAAAAACAGCGCCGCGCGCGAGATTAGAACCCAGTTTGCGCGCGCC
>OZ026599.1:31803124-31813124 GCA_964020085.1 Micromussa lordhowensis | reverse complement strand
TGAGTGGTCCCGAGGGGAACAGTGAATTTTGTTTCCCGAGACGAAGTCGAAAGAAATATTGAGATTCGAGGGAAACAAAATTCACTGCTCCCCTCGGGACCAGTCACAGCTAGCGATTCTCGTTGAGACTTCCCTTGAAATACTCCCTTGGGATCGGACGCTTTCTAGACTAGCTTTGAGCTAAACGTTGGCAAAGGGTGCGTATATTTACCTAAGGGACGTGCTCTAACTTTAACAAAATACTTTCATCGCAAAATTTGTCTTTTCCTAAAGATGCCGTTTTAAAGTTTGACAAAGCCATATCAGCAATTGACTGGAGTTATTTGTTTGGCACTCGTTTACCAAACATTACACACTGGTCCAGAAAGTCTGCATCCACTTCGAACAGCAACTGTTTCTTGGTAACCAAGGGCCTTTGTTCCCAAGGGACAGTTACTGACTGATCGAAACGGAGGTGGAAAAGCGTCTAAAACAGGGAGAAAAAAGCTGCCGCTGGGTTTTCAAGGAGATGCAATATGACTACTAATCTAGAGTGGTTGTTTATTTCGTTTCTGTTATTCCAGGCATCGTTTACGATCAAGACATAGACAGAATATGGAGTAATATTACGAAAGGTAAAAGGTGACGAGGTCTACATAATTTAAATCTTCCATCCTTCCATTGATGTTTTAATATACTAGTTTAATAAACTAAGGAAGCAGCGTGGCCGAGTGGTTCAGGGCACCGGTTTTAAAATGTGGAGGTTCGAGCTGGATTTGCTCTCTGCAGTCTAATTGGTACAACTGTTCTGCGTGGAGGCGCGGTGGCCTCATGGTTAGTGCGCTCGACTCCGGATCAAGCGGTCCGGGTTCGAGCCCTGGCCGGGAACACTGTGTTGTGATCTTGGGCAAGACACTTCACTCTCATAGTGCCTCTCTCCACCCAGGTGTATAAGTGGGTACCGGCGAATTTAATGCTGGGGGTAACCCTGCGATGGACTAGCATCCTATCCAGGGCGAGTAGAAATATTCCTTGTCGCCTCATGCTGCGTAAACCGGGATAAGCTCCGGCCTGATGGGCCACTTGGCTCGTTTGTAGACTTTTACAATTGTTCTGTGTGTATGTGATACATCTTGGTACTTGATTGCTAAGCCATTCTGTGTTTACCTCCTATTTTCATGTAGAAAGCGCAAAGGCGAAGATGCGACTCTGACGAGGCCTAAAGACAAATGGGCCGAAAAATGTCTGAGTGACTTACTTGGACTGGAGTCTGAAGATTTTCTCAGTTTCAGATTACCTTTTTGTAATTTTAGTTTTGATCAGATTAAGCCTATGTAGCAGAGGTTTGACGCACCAAGCCCAGAGAGCTGAGTGCTAGCATCAAAGCATCTAGGTTCCTAACGGACGTGATGGCTCTACCTTTTCAATGAAAGAGGAACCTCGTTTCAAGGCTATTTCTCCGTTTAAGAAGAAGTAGGCCTGGGAAAGAGGTGGGTTGAGTCATTCGGAAGAGCATGCTTAGATGCCGAGTTTTTCCTCTCAGGCTAATACTGTATTAATGTAGTTGTGTAGTATTTTCTCTATTTTTGTATTCATACGTCTAGCATCGATCATCATTGTAGTAGTATCATATGTCATAATTACACCAAAGTTAATATCAATATTTCATACAAAAGTGGGCACCTCTTTTGATCCAGGAAATAACTAAAAATTCCTTGGGGCTTAGTGAATTTAATCACGTTTAGAATCAAAAGTTACTTTCATACTTATGGTATGCCTTACAATAAATTCTCTATATACCCTCTTCCTCTTTTTATATCACAAATTGTCAATGCTTCGCCCGGCCAAAAACTATGTTTAGTTTTCCCTGGTGGTTAGGTGACATACTGATGCCACAACGATTAAGAATCTGTGTGTTCTTGGGCAAGACACTTTACTCTCACAGTGCCTCTCTCCGCCCAGGTGTACAAATGGGTACCGGCGAATTATATGCTGGGGATAACCCTGCGATGGACTAACAACCCATCCAGGGGGGAGTAGAAATACTCGCTTCATGTCACGCGACCGGAGATGGCGCCGGCCTGACGAGCCACTAGGTTCGAACGCAGACTTTCCTTTCGTCTTTATCGCCTAAACATTCCTCAAGGTCTTAACCACAGGATCTACCGGGTACTTGTCCTATCCTAAATGTTCACTTTCATCACTTGTAATTACTGGCATTTGTTTAAAAAATGGCACAACGTAGTTGGCGCCCGGGACTAACGTTGCGTCTTGATATTCAAGACAAGCTCAAGTCATTGCCCTGTCTGTAAGAGACATTTACATATGGTTGCCACGCAACAGAAACTTGGTCGGATTAAACTGTTAAATTTACTGTTACTGATCTGTAATCCAGTGCAGCGTGGAAAATACAAAGGGTTAAATAAGAGAGTAAATATAAGATCAAGTACACACTTTAATTTTTAGCTGATCTGTCGTAGAAAGTTTAATTGTATTTTGTAATAAAATTGACTGTTAAAACTAGAATTTTGTCATTGTTACAGTGGCTTACAGTTAATTAATTCAGAATTCTTTGTAGGCTTAAATCAAGGATTTACTTCAGTAGTTAACATCAGTAACTGAAACCAAGGAAAGGGTATTCTGGTCGCTTACTTTTTATCTCCTGTCGCAACCTTTTAAATCCTCCGAAAGCCAGTATGTTATGGGTTGCCCATCCTATCCTTAAGGCCTGGCTAAACTAGAAAACTTTGTTGCGGAAACATGTTTCTTGTTATGTTTCCGGGCTGGCTAAATTAGCGGGAAGCAAACTAAATGTTTTCCTTCCCCATTGGCTAAACGAGCTCACATTGTTTAGGAAAACAAAGGGTCACGGATGCACGTTATGATAAAATGACTTCCGAAAAAGTCTGGGGTGGAAGTTTTGCATATTCTCTACCCATAAATTGTGATCTCAGAATATTCCATTTGCTTTTGTAATCGTTCCTTGTAATACCACTTTCTTTGACATCTGTGCACCGATTCAAACTACAACTCCTGAAGTATTTAAAATTCTCTTTAACTTTATTTGCGTTCTGTGATATATGACGACTAACGTAGCCTTTGTCGGTAAAAATCGGGCTAAATACAATAGAATGTTTATATAAATCAAAAGGCGCTAGTTATATCCAAAAGAAACTTGTATTCTTTAAGAACGACTCCAATTTTAGCAGGGGTATCTCGGGTTAATTCACCTGGCCCTATTGTTCAAAGGGTGGGTAGCGCTATCCGCGGATAAGACACTACCCAATGGATAGTTGTAGTTAGTTTTGCCAATACTTATCTACTCGATAATGTTTAATCCAGTGAATAGCGTCATTCCCACTTTGAACAACAGGGACCTGTTGTCTACAGAGCGAATCATGTCTAACAATATGAAACGTGCAGTGTACTTTCTGGTAGGAAAATTTTAGCCGTTTTGAGAATACTCGGTTTCTTCATCAGTGATGACAAAAACTGCACTTTCGATAAAATGACGGACAACTGTAACGTATAGAGAGCTTTCAGCAGCCATGCAAATTTATGCGAGCAAAACAACGTTTACATCAGATCCGTTCAGATTTGGTTCACCAACATGGCCACCGTGTCATAGTTTTCTGGACACCAATAAGACTGCCGTGACGTCAAGTTAAAACACTCTTGTGAAAACACCAGATCAATAAAACAGCTTTTTTAACTCTCTGTGTTTACAGCGATTATCCCATGCGATAAGTACAGCCGAGTTTCCTTACCAGTCATGAATAGATGGAAATCTGGGATTTCTAATTCTCGGTCATACCTCACCTTAAGTATACCTAATCACTTTTTTTGCGAAATGCCTTGGAAGTAGCTTGTGAGCAAGCTCTCTTAAGTACCTGCTCCAGTAGCTTACAAGAAAGCTTACTTGCAAGCTTGTTTTAAATTAAACTTGAATAATTCAGGCCAAAATTCTCACGATTCACCATGTGTGATGACTAAAATTATTAGTTTTTCGCATTACAAGGGGCTTCTTCTTTTGGTTTCCAATATCAGTAAATGATTAGCTTTCCGCAGCAGTATTCTGTAATATATTGCTAGCAACCCCTCTCTTGAGCGACTGAGAAACGCGAGAAATGAAACACTTTCTTTTCCATTCATGTATGCACGGCCTTTTTCTCTTTTTAGTTCGTTTCTTCACTCACGCGATCTGAATCTGATGAGGTACATTTGAGAGATTAGGAAAACAGTAAACAACATTGATCATCATGGTCTACTCGATTCTAAAGGAATCGATTTCGTCATAAAACCAAAAGATACTTGCAAATATGTTTAAAAGTGATTGGTGCTTATCTGTTCATCGAAACTATTACTTTCTGCGCCTAAATACCAGAAGTTATATCCTGTCCGTGCTATAATTTTCATATTTCAATTTTTGTCATTTCGTTGTTCGGCTCCACACAGCCACTGTCACAAGTCTTATTTTTGAAGAGGTATCTAATTGGCTAAGAAGATCAAAGCTTATCATCTGTTTCTGGTTTCTTGGATCAATAAACCTGCAATGGGAAAGAGGATAATAAAAATGAAAAACAGTGGTAGAGTGATATGGTTTAATTTCTAGAGCGACAAGTTTATTCCCAGGGTCTTAAGTCTTCCTGTCCCCTAGAACAATCCCAGGGTCAGGTTGTAAAGCAAGAAGCTCTCGAAGGGGACAATTAGCCATGTTCTAAACTAGTATCTAGTATCTAATTGGCTAAGAAGATGGCTACGAAGATCAAAGGTTATCAAAGGTTATCATTTGTTTCTGGTTTCTTGAATCAATAAACCTGTGATAGGAAAGAGGATAAGAAAAAATGAAAAACAGTGGTAAAGTGGTACGGCTTAATTCCTAGAACGACAAGTTTATTCCCAGGGTCTTTAATCTTCCTGTCCCCTAGAACAATCCCAGGGTGAGGTTGTAAAGCAAGAAGCTCACGAAGGGGACAATTAGCCATGTTCTAAACTAGCAAGGGGTTGGGTACAGTGATGGACTCCTGGTTGGGTGCCAATATTTAAAATCGATTTATTTGGAGAACTGAGCCTGGTACCTAAGAGAGCATCTAGAGGTTAGTAAGTTTACCAAGTGTGAGTGTTTTTGGTACAAACACAAAGATGTAACACACTTTTAAAAAGCTGTGATTTAAGAGAGCTTTGCACGATTTGTAGAACCAAGCCATGCTGACTCTTTTTTTCAAACTAATTAATCTGAAATATTCCTACCCTGTCCCTTGTTCGTTTGGAACATGGCTAATTGGCGTAACTTTGCCATCGGGAAGAGGTACTATCTTCGGGATACTATCTACAAGGGAAGGAGGTCTAGGAAAGAGTCGTCAAAGTCGAAAAAAATTTAAGAAAGTCAATTAGTAAAATTCTAATTTGTTTTGATTTAGAGCAAACACCCACCTTAGGTTCAGCATTAAGATCTTCTTCTTCATCACCTTCGCTCTTTCTTGGATTCGGTCCGCCATTTTCTCGATACCTGATGGATGGATAATGTTTGTCACTAAATTGCAGATATACAGAAAGCTAAGAACAGGGTACCACAGTCGAGAAAGAACTTCATATCCCGGTTACAAGTAGCTTATCCCGGTTACAAGTGGCATGGAGCGACTAGGGACCGGAAACCATTTATACTATTAGATAGAGCGAGGCACTGTGAAAATAAAGAGCATGTCGTGTCTAAGAATACAACACAATGAATTTAGGACGGGGCCGCGGACAACTCGATCCCGTGAGAACAAACTAAACATTAAAACATCGCGTCTCCCACACTTTATTTATTCATAAGAGCTCGTGACCAATGAAGTGGTTTTAAGTGTGAGTGAAACTCTAGCATGTCTACTCCCCCCCCCCCCCCCCCCCGCGTTACTTCCTAGTTTTTGTTACTTTCGTTCACCTCTTGTGTCCTTGGAATGAAAACGACTGCTATGTAGGCCATGCTGTCATGTGGTACTGATTATTTTGTTGTTCAATGTAACTTTTTCGTTTGTGGATAAAATTACAGTGTGTGACCATTCAAAAGGGGTTTTGTATCTCGGTCGTCCCGACTTTGTAAATAGCCAACTGTTCTGCCTCCTGCCAGTTGGAATTTTGAAATATTTGTTTCCCCTGTTTCAGTGGCATGCCTGTAAACTAGCTAAAGCTTAGTGCTTGTATAGCTAAGTGCATGACCACTATAAAATAAGATTTACATTTTACATTTATGACTACAGAGCAGTACTTTCATGTAATAGGTTATGTTTATTTTGCTGTAAAGGGTTGTTTTAACTTTTAAGTCTTTGCATTGGATCAAACCCTTACGCGTGACCGTTCAAATGAAAGCTATTGAGTAGAGGTTCACGTAATAGCTAGTATTTCCTGCTCAACATGTCTTTCAACTTTTTATCGAGCTTAAACTTTAGGCCCTCTTGGAAAGAAAGGGTTAACTAGGTTTCTTATTGGGTTCTTCCTAAGTAGCTTACCTTCTAACAAAAATAAAGACAGCCCACACGGTTCCAGACACAGCAGCCCCAAACGCCACAACTACCACCACAATGTAAGCTGTTACGTAAGCTGTAGGACAAACGGTGATTTTAATAACTGTAATAGGATGTCTATTGTTCTACCGATTTGCTTAATTCGTCAACGTACTCGATGCTGCAGGTGATAAGAAGCATAGAAGCATGAGTTCATTTGCATATGGTCAACTGGGGCATTTGTGTCATAGCTGTTTGTTGCGACGAAATATTTGTTATTAAGTATAATCAATTTCCAACTTCCTACTAACATTAACAAGGAAATAAACTAGCAAGCAAATAAAATAAGAAATAACTAGCCAGCCAATACAGTTAGTCCTTTTTCTGCATAAAAGGGGCTGCAAAAAGTGACAATGCAGGCTGAAGTCTATAACCTAGTTATAGACTTCTGCTCATGGCAGTATAGACATTTATTTTAAAAAGGGGAAGTTTAGATAGAAAAACTTACGATAATATTCCTGTTGCTGTTATTCATACCTTTTCTATTGATATCATTCCTAACCATTAGCGATATCTTGACGTCATTCGTCGAGATACCAGTTGTTATTTTGCACAGTTCTTCGCTGTAGCACTTGACGCCGTAGCACTTGGCCTTATCCATGTATGCCAGTTGACAACGCTTGCTGGCACAACACAATGACATGCATTCTTCCATATCTTTGACAGCGCCAAGAAATGTGAAATTCCCGGCTTGTAGCTGGCCCTCCAAAGAAGCATTCTGTACTACGTCACTGTGCAGCAACTGGGCTTTTTTACATACGGGATTTTGATTGATGGCGAGTGGAGGACCAGAGCGTGTTGCTAACATGAAACACGGAGTAAAGAGAGAACGAGGTTTAAAAACGTTCTGACTTGTATGTTAAGTAGTAACAAAGGGAAGCTTTTCCAGTGTATTACAAACGTTTTAATTTGCTTACCTCGATATAGGCCAAAAAACGAATCGTTTCCTGTGGATCAGAATGAGAGAAAAGATCTAAGGTCATTAAACTTTCACGGAAAGACTGCTATAAATTAAATTGCATGAAATACCACCGAGAAAACAAGTCTCCTCGCGTATTATGTAGCTTAGAGGCGACAATATAATTTTGTAAATTTTAAACTGCGATTATATATCATTTTACGTCCAATGAACGATTTGCCACGAAGAATATAATGGAACAGAATTCCACCCGTCAACTAAAAAACCGGAAAATCGAATTGACACGAAAAAGCTGACCTTTGCTTCTTCTAATGAACGCCTCCTGCTTTAGGTTTAATCAAGTAAGGAGAACAGAGCTTCAAGAATACGACGAAAAGAGAAATCGTAAGCATAGCTTTAGACTTTGGTATTTCGTTCTACCTCTTGTAGGTGTCGTTGCCAAGAAAGCGAACACTAAAGCCATCTTGGCAAGGTAAAAAACTAAATTGTCCATATTTCTTCTAAATGTTTCCAGTGCTAGATAAACCAAACCAAAAATGCCAAAAAAAAATCAAATCCTGATGAAAATATGACACGGCGTCAATCCTGATTCCGATTGTTTCGTCAAAGATTCATCATGGTTCCCAAGTCAATTCCCTATTTTCCAGCCTTGTTCTCGACGAATCGAATCACTTCCTCTCGTTATTTTTCACCGAAACACCAGAACTTGAAAGTGGGTACGGATGAGGCGAAATAATCTTTTGCAATTTTTTTCCCCAAGTTGTCTTTTTCCGTTTCCGCCAGTAAACAGTACATTAATATTGAAAAGAACCAAAACAGTGACTATGACGTAGGTTCAATGAATGGAACACCAAATTCCATTTTGATAATACAATCTATTCATTGTTTGCCACCGGGGCAGATCAAACTGGAATACTTGCTTTAAGTTCAAATAAATCTTCTAAGGAAAGTTCTTCGACACTGCTAAATTTGAATCATTTCACAAAACGTGAGCGAATTTCACTTTCCGGTTATCACTTTATGGGGAATTAATTACCTCCTGACAATTTTACCGTGAAGTTTTACCAGTCTTAACGCAACGGGTGCCCGTCTAAATGAGCAAACACTCGAAAAACAAACAGTTGGCTTAAACCTGAGATCGTTAATTCCGACCGTCTGACGAGTGATCTCGATTATGATACTTCGGCAGTTCTTCGGCTTTAAGACAACGCTTTCTATTATAGAGTTCCT
Organism: Micromussa lordhowensis; assembly: GCA_964020085.1. Lineage (NCBI taxonomy): Eukaryota > Metazoa > Cnidaria > Anthozoa > Scleractinia > Lobophylliidae > Micromussa > Micromussa lordhowensis. The sequence goes on along the minus strand of OZ026599.1, from coordinate 31,804,451 downwards.
CTTGTTAAAAATATGGCTGCCTTGAATACCAAATTCCTGATAGACTAAAATGGAACTAACAAGTAAGCGGGTTCTATTGCGATAAAAGAGGTTTGAAGAATTTCAGATTTAAAAAAAAATGGAGTTTTTATATCGTGCTTTTGAGCCAAGCAGGTTCAACCTCGTTTCCATGCTGAACCTCACTCCCATGTCAATGAGCTTGTTTCTTCTTTTCTAGTTTGACTCATGTCCGACAAAACACATATCCCAAGTTTTAAACTCAGACCATTGTTACAATATGTTCCATAACGGAGCCAAGTCCGTCGTGATTTTCATTATCTTAAGAGTCTTCATCACGGTTTACTCCTTGTCAACTCGTTTCATTTAAATTTTAAGAGTTAGTTTTTGTGTTCTGATTAAAAATGACCTGGGGCACTAAGAAAACAACATATCAGTATAGCAATCTTTTAACGTTAATTGCCTTTTTTGCCCGAGGACGCAATTTCGGAGACAAATTTTACTTTTATTTGTCAAAACACACCTTAGCTGTGAGATATTGAATAAAATATTCACGAATTTTTGACAGAATTTTGCCTGTCACACCGACACTCTAAATGATAACCCAGTCGACCTTATACGGCCTTAATCTCGTGTAAGTCAAACAACGTTTATGGCTTCCTCAAAGTTATTCCTCGCCGCAATGCTGTTCGCGTTAACAGCTTCCATCGGCGTAGCTAGTGCTGATGGAATTCGAAAGCCCGATGGCGACCACGAAGATGTATCAGTCAAAGCCGAAGTTGAATTGCCAAAAGGAAACGAAGAAAGCACCGAAGCAACGGGAAAAAACAGAGAGCCACAGGAAACCGCAGAAGAAGAAATGGCTTGGAAAGAGAACCCCAAGAAAAATCCAGTTGATCCTAACGTAGATGGTCTTATTCTTCTAGCATGCATTGTTGGTTTGGTTCTATTTATCGTCGTTCTGCGATACATGTGCTGCACCATTGAACAATGCGAAGAAAAATCCAAGAGATCATTTGAGAGATCCCTCGCTGCTAAGGATAAAGTAGAACACACAGGAAAAGAGATTATTTTGCATGGAATGAAATACAAGTCCTTGGTTTAAAATGACTGACTTACACATCCAGGCTCATATAAGGCAAAGCCATTGCCAACATCTATAAGAATGAAACACCAATTCCAAGATTCGAGAGGCTGATAGGTTTTAGCACCATCATGTTTAATTTGTCAAAATTCTGTATCGGAGTGTATTGTTACGAACATGAGGTCGAATTTTGGATTTCAAGAACTTTCGAGAACGTGAATGAAAAAAAAAAAGAACCTCAACTCC
>OZ026599.1:31733124-31800624 GCA_964020085.1 Micromussa lordhowensis | reverse complement strand
GACACTGCTACTGAGCTCTTCATCAACAGCCCGTACAATGGATTATTGCCTTCGCTTTGTGCAACTTCGATTTTTGAGAATTCTCCTTCACTGCCCGAGGCCGAATATCATGGACATTAAAAAGGAATAAAACTAAGAATTTTTGAGGCGCTGAATCCAAGTGTAAAGTAATTCTCGCCCTGTTCACAAGTAAGTAAAAGCTCCGGCTTTCGTCGCAGAACTTTGAATGTGAATGGCAGTAGTATACGCAGAAAATCATGTCCGCTCTTCCGTGTCTCCTATAGCTGCTTTCAACCACGAATGTCTGCTTATTACCAGTCAGTCACATGTGCAACTTGAGCACTCCCCCTACCCCCTCTAAAAAAAACATCGCGAAAGTGGCGAAAAAAAAGTCGCTAAAATGATAAAACTCGTTTTCTGCGTGGCACTTGTGAGCCACCGTAGGCAGAAGTTTATTTTCATGTTTGAAACCCCTGCAGAATTTTCAATTCCTCTTGTTCATTAATTCGGTTACACTGATGCCCAAATGAATGAAAGAAGAGATAAAAGAATATAAAGGCATTTATTAAACGTTTTTTGTTTCATTCACAAATATAAAAATCTATTATATAATTAACATATAGAACGTAATAGACTAGAAGAGAAAACTTCCAGTTTTCGTTTACTTTGAACAAAACTAGTAGAATAAAAACATGGATTAGCTTTAGAACCAGGAAGCTGAATTGGCCTTTTCAAACAATCTTATTTCATTACGTTTCAGCCTTAGCAGCGATCAAAATCAACCTTCTCAAAACAGTAATAACTCTTACATTTACATCACCAGAAGACAACAACTGATCACTGAAAGAACTTTATCTTTAAAAATCCACCTTCTCAAAACATTGATACAAACAACTCTTTCATTTAGGTTACGAGAATAAAACAACTTATCACTGAACTTTAACGTAGTGAAATTCTCACAGTTAGTACTGTGAGAGATCCATGAAAACAGGTATGGAGAATTTGTGCGCTGACGTTGAATACCGCGAACAATAACGAGCAACATATGGAAGGGACATGGAAGTCGACTAATATTATGGAAAACGTGGCGAAACGAAACATGAAACTCATTGAAAGCCTCATAAGAGAAGGCGTTAGTTCCGCTTTGTTAGAACGTTGCGTGACACACCAATAGGAAAACCCCTAAACCTCCAACGATGTTACGTGACAAACAAGACGATCTTGAAATAGAAGAAAAACAAACATGGAAATTCGAAAAGCGAAGCGAAATGAAACTATTCTAAGATATACCATCCCTTTTTAAGACTGACCAGATATTTCGGTCACATTTCACAGTCTCTGTTTTCTTTTTGAGCACTTCTTTGCTGCAAGTTTGAAGTCTTTTCTTCAGAGAGCTCAAATTCGTCATCTTTTGAGCTAGTGTCTTTATTTCAGCAGGCGTATCTTTCTCCTTTGTTTCAGGAGGAGAGGAAGACATTTCTGGCGTTGTAATTGGAGATGCTTGCGCGGCGTTCTCTGGCAACTGAAGTTTGTCCTTCTTGAGGGCGGGGCCCTGGTATCCAGAAGTAAAAGCTTCAAATAGATTCTTAGTTCCCTCAAAGGACTCTTGTGGTGAATTCTCTCGACTGATCACAGATACCTCAGCGCTAATGGGCGTTTCAGTTTCGCCGTGTTGCGTAACGTTTGCGCTCACGGTGCAAGAGGTTTCGCCTCCGCTTCTCGTTTCCTCTTCACTATGAAATTTAACTTCTTCGCTCAGTTCGTTTGTCACGCAATCCACTATTACCATGCTTTCGTCTGACTTAACGTTACTTTCGTCATCGTCTGCATTCAACGGCTCTTCGAAACCGTCGCAAAATTCCTTGGAACACTCATCCACTTTTTCTTCTTTGATCACTTTTGCGGGAATTTCACAGTGCTCCGCTGTTTCTTCCTCAGCGCATGGAATTTCAACTTCCTTATTTTCAGCGATTACGTCTTCGCAGTTGTCCTTTTCCCCCATGACGGGATCCTTGCCCTTCTTATCTTGTTGTGGACATTTGCGGAGTTCATCATCTAATTCCTCTACGTTTAATGACTCTTGTGGAAATATTTCAGAGCGTTCAAGAATTTCATCATCGTCGTCCGTGACGCTCTCCGTCACGCTATCCGTCACACTATCCGCACCACAGCCTTTACTGTCGTGACGTCTTGGACTGTCGTGCTTCTTTCCCTTATCCGCACCTTCTTCCGGCAAATCTTCGATCTCAGTTCTATGTCCCGTCGAACTTTCGGCTCGCCTCAGTTTCATAATCAACCGTTTCTCTAGTTTATAGAGTATCTTTTTCTTCCATTCTATAGTCTCGCTCTTCATTCTTTCTCTTGTTTCGGCGAGCTTCTCTTTAATTTCTGGAATCGTCTTTGTTAGCTTGGGTGAGGTGGGGCTACTGCCTCGACGTTCTCGTGTCTCGGGCGGCGATCTTCTCTCCTTCTCGCGCTCAGCCATTTCTGAACTGGAGAGAACGGGAAGGTATGGCGGGGGACCGCCCAAGAATACCTATATCACAATAAACAATGACAAAATCTTTATTTACCCATGGTGTTCATTTCACATCATTGTCCTGTGCAAATTACAAAGAGAATTATAATGAAAAAAAAATTAAAAACTCATTTAAATTAACTACCTAAATAAGAATAATATTATACACTAAAGTAACTATAGCACGTAGTATATGTTTTCGTTGAAGAATGTTTCTAAAGATAAACTACAGCCGGACAGATCCTCAAAAGGCAAAGTTCTTTTTGAGGGCTTCCGTATTTGGTTTAATTGGAATAAAATGATTACGTTCAGATCCCCGGAAAATGTAGTTGTGAATGTTGTTTGCTAAGTGTACTTGGGGAATGTTTATTCAAGCTTTTGTACGTCATTGTCTCAATATCCCTTCTGTCACCTGAGATCACGAAAAATCTGTAACGTCCCAGTTACTATACCTCTGAGTCAGCATTCCCAAGATATTAGAGAGAACCTGGATGTACATGATCTTGACTATCGATTGTTTCCATCTGAGAAGAGCCCAGGCTGGTCATAGAATGGCCATGGCCATTTTTCAAGTCTATTTTCTCGACTATCTCCACATCACTGTGTCTCGTGTGATCAGAATGTCCCGTAGGATCCCCATGTCCCAGATGTTTAACATGTCCTAGATCGTTGAAATGTTTGGGATGTTCTGTACGTGTCGTATTTTCAGTAAGCAAAGACTGTTCAACATGTCCCAGACGATCAGCGATATCCTTATTTTCGTAACTTGTATCTAAGACAATCCTCGCGGAATTGCGTCTGCTTACTTGAAGGTCATTTGGTGACCTCTCCCTTTTGTCTGCCGAACGTTCACTGTGGTTCAACTTGGTTTTAGTGCGTTGTTGTTCTGTGCTAATCGAGCAGCGAGGTCTTCCGGGAAGGACTTGTCTTACGACGACTTCTTCATTTTCGTGGCTGTATCTACGATCTGTCACAGCCGTGGTTCTATCGTTGACTTCACTTGTTAAGCTTATGACTGGTGTTTGCATCTGCTTTTGCCGGACCTCACTCTTCTCGTGCGCACAATCAGCCCGACCAACGGCTGTTATGTCGGTAGGGCGATTTACGGTTTTTGTAGCACTGGCGTTTGCATCGTTTATAACGGAGTGAACCGCGACAATTTTGGGAAGTGTCTTGTGGTCCCAGGCTAGGCCAACCGAATCATTAGACTTGTAAGAATAACTTGTCCTCTGTTCCTTCCACTGATCAGCAGAAGTAATGCTGATTCCAGGCACGCGTCGAAAGCTGTGAGATGAAGAGTGAAGATGGGACGATCTGTTTATGCCCTGTGCGTTTGGTGAAACAGAAACTTGTCTAGGATCATTCTGCATAGGAGCCAAAGTTGGCGTCTGATATGGCCTCTCATAAGTTGAACCTTGCTGAGAATAAAACTGAAGTTCACTTCTTTGAGAGCTCCCGGTGGACTTGTTGGCTTGATTGGAAAGCGGGTCATTCTCATAATAATGAACCAGATTTTGCATATGTTGTAACTTCAGCAACTTTAAAATGTTATTTTTAGTACTGTCGAGTCGTTGTAGGATCTGTAACTTAAATTGTTCTCGCTCAAGCTTTCTGGCATTATTATGCCTTCTCTGCGCGAAATCTTGCTCGGAGGCAATTGGTGGTGATAGGCGAGGTCGCTTAGCTTCACTTCCGGTAAGCTCGATAGCGCAAGCACCGGAAGAACGTCGTCGTTGTTGTTGACCTGCAGAGTAGTTTACCAAAGGACTTGAGAACTCTTTCGGCGAAGAAGGAGAGCTAATCGAAACACGCGTTTGAGACGCCAGAACCCTTTCAAAAACATTTTGGGGTAATGAAAAAGAATTGTCTACGACAGGAAAATCCTTCAAATTCATCTCTTCTTTGGAAGACGAGCTTGCTTGTGTGTCTGAAATAAAAGCACAATGTTGTTAATTAAATTACTAAAAAAATCTTGAATTGTTTTGTCCACCGTTTTTAAGTTTTGACTGCTTTTTCGAGTCAGTTTGTATGCATATCAACTGCGAGTTTCGAATACAAAACTGCAGGTCACACCGACATTAGGAGATTTAATTTTACTGAATTCATGGCTTTCGCCAAATGTCATCGCCGTCATATATATTGGATGACATAGACCTTTGCATAAATGGCGCCTAAAGTTGAATAACAATACTTATACATCCTTAGCCTCACATTCATGTGAAAAATTCTTTGTCTGAAAACATGAGCACGAATTAGGATGCATAAAGTATTGTTATTCAAATTTAGGCGCCATTTATGCAAAGGATCTATTAACAAAATATTTCTTCCTTTTGTGTTCGTGTCATCAGACAGGGCCGCCGGGCCTTTGTCTTCTGAACCTCTCGGGACTGGTTGCACCATCAATTCTGAATATTATCACAGTGTCTCATTTTACTAAATAAAGTACGATGTAACCTGATTTATAGGAAATTTACTTCGGACGAAGTACAGTTCTATCACGAAGTCCTTCACGTACAACTGGACCATAAACAAAAGGCCATTTTAAATAACAGCTCTAACAAAACGAATAAAAACTATAAAAGTTGACGGAGAAAGACGACACTACACTTACACATTACAAATATATGAAAGATCATATATTTGAACTGCGGAGAAAGATACGAAGATATGATTGATCATCGCAATCGCAATTATATACACAACTTAAGCAGCCGGGTAAAAGTTGTGTATATAACTGCGATGATTAGTCATGTCTTCATATTACACTGTTTGGCGGTCGAGTCAAAATTAAATGTTTGGGTCAAGTCTACGGTTGGCAGTTGACTTCGGTACAACCCCTGTAAAAGCTAATACACAAAAATGCTACGACTTAAAGTAATTCGTTAATTTGCCGGAATGCTCACGCTCCTTAACTACAGTGTTTAAAATTTATCGGAGCAGTGTCGTGGGGAGTAATTTCGGCTACAGTTGCTGTGCGGCTCTGAAATCTCGAACGAGTTGTTTACGCTTCAAGAAAGTTTACGTTTACTGTAGGATCACGAGAAAGTGATAATATTGACTTTATACCAAAGGATGAAACAACCGGAAAGCGCCAGCTGGATAGAATTTTTAAGAATTACCACAATTAAGACGGCATCCGGAATACAAACCTAACCCGTCGCAGTACGTGAAAGTATGAACAAATTAAGTTCGCCGGTTTGAATTCCAGGGGTACGCGTGTGGAATTGCAGACATTCAGTTTGATGCGGTTCTTCGTGGAAGGCACTTCAAGTCCCAATTTCTCGTCTTCAGTGCTCCTAACCTGTGTTGTCCGATTGGCTTCAAGCTAGCAAGTGAAAAGTCCGATTCAACGCTATGACAAAGCACGTTCCTAGCCTGCAACGCGCTGTGATTCGTTCAAATGAATTACGCAACGTATTGTGATTGGCTAAACTGAGTTACTGTACTTCAAAGTTGTTGCCGAATCCAGCACACGGCAGCGTTCTTTTATCCGCCAAAACCTTCGCTAGGACGCCCGGAAGAAAAGCCCACACAAACGACCGTTTACTCGAAGGATGGAAAAAACGAAAATAAAATTTAGTTTTCTTCCCGACACTAGTCATCAAATTCCAGAGACTGGACGAGTTACATTTTGTAAACGTGATCTGTTTTCAAAATAGCGTCTCAACATAACAAAAGGCAGTTTGAATATTATTCAAACTGCCTTTTGTTATGTTGACACGCTATTATGAAATAAGGTAGCCAATTAAAGTGGTCCATTGTTCACAAAGTTGTATGGAATCAAACGTTTCATAGTTCGCCCTGGTCAAAATGTCGCGGCCGCGATATATTGATCAGCCACTATTTGCGCTGAGCTAGAATGCTTAAAATTACAAATGCTAGCCGAACTAAAAATAAAATCAGACTGTTCCTCAAGTGTCGGGCGAAAATGAGAACTTGAACTAATTAAATCAGCAAAACAATAGTTCTTTACAGTTTCGACTGAAAACTTGTAAAGTGAATCTGGAGTATGTAAACCACGCCAAGGAAACAAACGGATAAAACGATAAATAGTGGGTGGAAAAAGTTCCCACGAGAAACTTTTCCAGATCGCACAACACGTATGTAAATTTACCAAGACGACGTGCGCCTAAAAATAATTAAAACTGTATGTTCTGGTATGCTTGGTAATAATCTGGTCTTGTTAAAGATAAAACAGATCACGTTTAGGCCGAGACACATGATGCGACAAATCGCGGCGACTCGTAAACATTGAAACAACGCGAAAACATTCACTGCGTCCACGTCGGCCAAAATATGGGAATATAAATCATCTTTGCCGGGTCTTAACTCAGGTTTCTGAAGCTTTTCAAAACGACCTAAAGCTCGCCAATTTTTCTCGCCTTCTTAGCCCTCGATGGGAGTCTGTTCATAGGCTAAACGACCATGACTATTGCCACACACAGAGGTGTTTACAAATTTCTAAAAGATACGCCTGTGAAGGATATCGTATCAGTTCTAGTTACAAGTCGCTAGCATTGCTGTGTGGTCCGACAAACATAACGGACTGTTTTTAAAACATTGGTCCAGATGGTGTTGCTCTTTTGCACACTGGTGGTCATCGATGCATGCGCAGACATACTCATTGTGGTGATCAAACATAGGAGAGAAAGGCGTCTTCACTGAATCTTTGCATTGAAGGAGCTTTAACAATTGTTGGGAGCTAAATGCTATCAAACCCCATTGAAGTAGATTCGCACAATCGAAGGGATGTAAGAAAAAATATCTGATGACTTTCCTAAACATTTCTTGAATCCTGGGACAAGGAGTTTTTCAGTTAAAAAATCTATTTGTCGACGTTTCTCACCTCGTTTCAATCACCAAGCTCAATCACTGAATAAAAGAACCAAAGTCAGAAACGTCCAGAACTTGTAAGTGACCCACAAGAAAACTTGCATCGAAGCAAGTCTGGTCATTAAACATAAAACAATAGTCCTTTTGATGTCACAACTAACTGAGCGACAAAGGTTAGACTAGTCGGCTAAAATGGTTCAAAGCCGGCCTCTTCACTATACAACATAAACATTTACCTCATCACTAGGAAGGTAAAACCTTGAGAAAAAGCTTAAAAAGCGACAAACCCAAACGGGTACAATTTTCTTCACAAGAACAAAGGACTCGGGCGAACACAATTGGCATGACACACCCTGCCAAGTGTTCCGCTGAAATTTCCAAACTTATTTCCTTACAGTTACTTTCTAAATAATTCTCTTCTGGGGTGTGCTCACAGTATTTTCGATGGCGTTGTTCGGCGAAAAATAATCCGATTTTAGCACATAAAAACGGAAATTCAACTTTGCTTTCTCAAACGTAAGTCAAAATTTTAGCTGCAATGAAAACAAAAAGGTACAAACAAAAAGTAAATAAAAAATGAAAAGAAAAAAGCAAAAAAGAAATGATCGCCAAAAGCCAAGACTGCAAACAAAACCCCCCACAAGAAACCGAAAAACAAAAAAAGATCGGTTATATAAGCAATTTCATACGTTTATATCGACATTTAGTACCGCTATTCCTAAAATTAATACCTGAATGTATATACAATTTTCCCATCGGTACAGCTACGAGCTCGGCGGTACCCGACGAAAATTAATTCAAGCTGAAATGTCACTAGTAATAAATGAAAGGCGGTTTCTTGAGATCTTCACTTTGCCTGCCGGTACTTGGAGAGTAGTGCGAAAAAGAAATCGAGAGAAATAATTTGTAAGAAGCGCGGGCCTTGCATCAAGCTCCTCTCTCCCATTTTGCTCCCGTTTTTCGCGCTGCACTCCAACTAAATGAACGCCTGGGAAGGGGCTACACCTTGCCGCGTGTTTTCTTGTCGTTCCTGAAATGCTCCGAAGATATGTCGGCCTACGCTACGCGGAGCCATGAAACCCGCAAACATGAGCCGGCGTTTATCTCCATTACGCCCCGCCGCACAACCGGTGCAAGGGCGGCAATACGAGTATTTTCAAAGCCGGTAGACCGCAAAGAAACAACATGTAAATAAATCACGCTCGGAATATCTGAAACAAAGACCAGAAAGCGAAAAAAAAAATGCCAATTTTCTTTTCTAAAATTAAAATGTCCTTTTTACTTCAATTACGGAGGCAAAGGTGGTGCGAATTTGAGTGAAATTAAATTGAACATGACTAAAACAAATACAAATGAATATATGAAAGATCGTACATTTGAACTGCGGAGAAGATATGAAGACATGGTTGATCTTGTAGTTTATTGTTATGTACACAGCTTAAGCAGTTGTGAAATTAAAGCCTGAAAAAAAGATTCTGGCCTGAACGGGATTCGAACCCATGACCTATATGACACCGGTGCAGAGCTCTACCAACTGAGCTATCAAGCCATCTGGGAGCTGGTACCTTTGTGAGTTCGTATTGTGCCAGTAGATAGTGAAGAATACAAATGAACACATGAAAGATCATATATTTAAACTACGGAGAAGATATGAAGACATGATTGTTATGTACACGCAGTTATGTACATGTGAAATTGAAGCCTGCAAAAAAATTCAGGCCTGAACTCCAAGATGGCTTGAGCTCAGTTGGTAGAGCACTGCAGTATTGCAGAGGTCATGGGTTCGAATCCCGTTCAGGCCTGAATTTTTGTCAGGCTTTTATTTAAGTTGTGCACATAACTGCCATGATCAATGATGTCTTCATGACTAAAACGAGCGAAATTTAACATTGCTTATGTTATACTGTTCTTGTGTTTTATTGCTTACTTGCTTGATTCTGTTTCTCTCCCGTTTTCTTTTTCTTTCCTTGCTTTAAAATTTGAAACAGGGAGAAAACAGAAGCAATCTGAGATTGCCGCGATAAAGAAATGTGACGGTTTTGACAAATTCTTTTCCCTCGCGGCAGGGGTAAAACGCCGAACGCCGCACGCCGCACGCCGAACGCAGGACGCAGAACGCTGAATGCACTGTTTGCTTGCGGTTAATTGTTTGCGGTTAGCTTTTATTTGTTGGCCAGGGCCATATGTGCCGTCCTTAACAAATAAAAGCTAACTGCAAGCAAACAGTGCATTCGGCGTTCAGCGTTTTACCCCTGCGTACCCTTTTAGCGATCGAGCTCAGTTTTCAGTGCTCTGCTCCTATTAGTGAATACCAAAGCGCCTAGTAAAGCGGTGTGCGACACTTGCAGACTGCAGACTGTAGACTTTTTCACTAAAATATTGTATTCCATTTCCATTACCAATAGCTAACCGTAAACAGGCTAACCTGAGTGCTATTCAGGCTAACCTGAGTGCTATTCAGGCTAACCAGAGTGCTATTTAGACCTAATTGTAGTCTGTAGTCTGCAGTCTGCAGTCTGCAAGTGTCGCACACCGCTAGTAAAGTACGAGAAAGCTACAGGAAAATCGAAGCAAAAATACCTTAAAGCGTTTCTGTTCGTAAGCCCTTCGACTTTCCTACTTATATTTCGTTAGGAACCCTCATGTTTTAGCAATGCATTCCCCAGACAAACTCTAATGTATATGTTTTGACTACATTTCGTAATTTTACGTTCCAGTACCACGACAAAATCTGATCTTGAATCCATATTTTCTTTTTGAGACTGGTTTTAAAGTTAAAATCCGTCCATAGTAACTAAACGGGGAGATTTTCCTCAGATTCTAATAAATATCAAGTCTAAAGAGTTTTCGGTACGTATACACATTACATTGATAGTGCGGTGATAGTGAATACTTGGAGCGATTTTAGAACACCCGACCACTTCGATTCATTGACATGTGTTGAACGAGGTATATAACAATTGAAAGTGAAAGTATATGATATATGAATTATTTCGTATATACATCACATCGAGGTATATATCAATTGTTACTATTCTTATTCAATGAGATGCAAATAAGTGGGCCGAGTATTCTACAATCTAGCCGAATATTCTGTCATCTGCCGAGACAATTTAGTATTACGAATGAATAGATAAACGAGAGAAACACTCACTGTACTCACCATAGCCACAAATCCTCTGATTTCTCTGGTAAAGTTCGTTCTGTGAAGTGAGATCGACGAAAGTCGACGATCCAGGAGGATCGGCGACTCTGTTTGGCCACAACTTGTCTGTTCCCGGATAAATCAGTGAATCCATTCGAGTGCTCCTCGTTGTTTCGCTTTCTTGATTTTTCTTGAATAAGAAATAGCGATTATAGAAATCGAAAACGTGAACCACGTGCAATCAATGCGAACTGCGAAAGAACACGCCTTGTGGGTGTTTAGAACGTAAGATCACGAGAAAACACGGTCCTTTTAAAAGGACTAAAGCTTTGCGTGGAGTATAATCCAAATCACTCATCGATTGCACGCATTTTCAAGCGATGACAGCTATGAGACAGAGTTTTATACTTCCGCGCAGTGAACCGTAGCGGTCGCTATTGGTGTCAAATCACTCTTTTCGCAGCTTCTTTTTGTGATGAGTCACGCAGGATATGCTGAGTCACTCAGGAAAGAGTAGGCTCTAGTCTTTTTCAATAACCACCCCAGAGTCACGTACCGTAACATACATACTCACACTATCCCAGGCTGAGTAACTCCGGTCAACAAGACGAAAAATATATCGTGAACGGAAGAAGAAAAATTCACGGAAAATGTTATTGAATAGTTTGCCGTGACGTGCAAGAGACAAATCAGCTATCAGGCACGAACTTTATCGTGAAACAATGTCTTTGTTTCCGCTGGGCCGTGATAACATGAGTGAAAGTTCCTGGCAGTACGAACGAGAAAATATGTGGAAATATGCAGAATATGAGCCATTCGTCAGCTTTCACGAGGTAAATTCTTGAAAATCCTAACTGTGTGCTAAATTTGACTTCATTGTCATTTATGTCTTCAGCCGATATAACTAATAAATTATTTTTACAAAAGAATAAAGGGACGAAGTTTCTAAAGAAACAGTGGTGCTGCGTCGGTGGGGAGTATTACAAGGTAATTTGGTTTTATCAACTGAGTTGATAATGTAAATTAATAGACCTTTTTCGCTTGTACATTTTGTTTTCCCAATACAGATCATGTGATGATACTCAGGAGATTAGAACCTTTGTCTTGCTCATTAAAAAGAGTACATGCAAACATATTCATGCTTGCATGCTCTCTTTTTAATGAACAAGACAAAGGATCAAATCTCCTGAGTATCGTCACATGATCTGTATTGGGAAAACAAAATGTACAAGCGAGAAAGAGATTCAAAAGCTGACGTTTCGAGCGTGAGCCCTTCGTCGGAGCAAACTTCGCGCCGACGAAGGACTAACGCTCGAAACGTCAGCTTTCGAATTTCTCAGTTCACATTATCAACTCAGTTGATAAAACCAAATTATTTTTACAAAAGTCTGACCCAGGCCTTAAAGTACTTGAGAACTGAGACCCACGACGGGTGGTACGGATGCAAGTTTGGCGACCTTTGGCCGTTGTGAAGAGGTGGTCATCATTGTGTGGTGAACCGAGGCCAAAATAAGTGACCGTTTTAGGGAGGTGATTGCCCATGAATGAAAACACTTCATTACAACGGGAAAAACAACGTACTGTGTGAAGAAACAAAATATCAAATCTAATCCCTGGATTTGTTTACTTGAAAAAGGCAGTTGTTAGAAACACAGGCTTTATTTTCATTTTAGCCAGGGGTGGGCGCCAGGCGCGCAGAGTGCCAGGGGTGGGCGCAAGGCAGGATTCCACACAACGTGAGATGCATCCGGCTGTCACTTGGTTCCGCCCAAAATTGCCACTTTTCGCTGTCACACTATCATTAAGTCAAGAACCAACGAAATAAAATAAGATGAATATACAAACAGTCTCGCAAAGATTCAGGTTTGTGCGATGTTTCGTGCGGGAGATATTCGAGGAAATGTTTCACTCAAATTCATTAGACTTTGTATGGAGACGCTATGTTTGTGTCCCTATGGGCGGCACAAATATGGCGGCCGGAAGCTAACAAAAACATATGTCATTGTGTTTTTCTATAAAAAGCCTGTAGTCGTCTTCTAAGAGCTCACAAACATCTTTTTAAGTACTTATTCTCATACAAGGATTCTTCAGATTGCGAAATCTCAGGGGATAAGTCTAAAATGTCACTTTTTAACCTACGTGACAGATTCTCCGCTGCCATTTAATATCGTGACACGCAAAAGCTTAGAAATTCAACCTCGCTTTATCACAAGACGAAAAAACCCTATCAAACTTTTGATGACGTCACGTGACACCAAGAAGACGTCTGCGTTCACGGGGACCCGGCGAGAGTCAAGGCCACCCACATTGTCTGCACAGTCCCGACCGGTGGTAGAGACAAAATAAGAGGCTGCGGCTAAACTGCAGAATACCCTGCCATTTGCTTGCATCTCACTGAATAAGAATAGCAACTATTTAACAATTATGATGACACAGAGAATTAACTCTGAAGAGTAAATTTAAGTGCTAAATAAACCCGTGAATAACCCACTGGGCGTCAGCCCTAGTAATGGGAATCAGGGAACCACACGAGGTAAAGAAAAAATCTTTTGAACTCGGTGGGAATCGAACCCACGACCTCCGGATTAGATCTACCGTTACTCTACCGACCTCGTAGCTCAGTCGGTAGAGTAACGGTAGATCTAATCCGGAGGTCGTGGGTTCGATTCCCACCGAGGTCAAACGATTTTTTCTTTACCTCGTGTGGTTCCCTGATTCCCTTTACTAGGGCTGACGCCCAGTGGGTTATTTACGGGTTTATTTAGCACTTAAATTGACACTTCAGAGTTAATTCTCTGTGTCATCATTTGTGTTCTTAGTGCTACGCGGCACAACAAAAGGGCTACGGGTCAATAGCCCATGAGGCGAAGCCGAATGGGCTATTGACCCGTCGCCCTTGGGGACGAAGGGTCTAATTTATTATCACCCAACTAGTCGGACAGAAATGGCAATAAGAAAGTTAGCAAATGTAAGTTGAAGAAATATTTATTTGGGACAAAATAGAAAGAAAGCGTCACGCTCGATAGCGCTCGAGGACAATTAGTCCTCGAGTAGCGTAGCCAATTAAGGCGGGGGTAAACGTGAAGGCTGTTTTGAGGTCGGTTAACACGGCTTTTCTGCCTATATCTCGGTCACGTTTCAAGCGACACTAAGGGTGCGTTTCTTTAAGAAAATCCAAGATTGGATTCTTAAATCTTGATAAATCCGAAAACGGATTTTGCGTTTCTTTACTAAACAGATTAATCCAGGATCACTCGGATCATGGTGCATCTAAAGAACCGAAGAATCCACCCTGGACGTGGATTCTTCGGTTCTTTTGATGCATCATGATCCGAGTGATCCTGGATTAATCTGTTTAGTAAAGAAACGCAAAATCCGTTTTCGGATTTATCGAGATTTAAGAATCCAATCTTGGATTTTCTTTAAGAAACGCACCCTAATTAAATCTCTCTGCTTATCTCATTAACCACTATTTGGCGGTTTTGTGTAAATTTTGGGGTGATTTTTGGGCATTTTGGGAAAGAGAGATTTTTTCTCAAAGGATAGGTTAAATTGAGGAAAATATGAAATGTTGAAGATTTGATGGATTTGGAAAATTGAAATTTGAAGTGAAAAATTAGCAGACGGATACCAGACAGTCCCTTAGCAACCTGGGGCTCTCTTTTGCGGGGGTCAACTGTCTGGTAGTGTTTCCAACCCAATCAACTCAATCCTAACAATTTCCTTTTTTATATCACTTCAAATTTCACGCCTATTCATGTTTACCCCCGCCTTTGCATTAGTCCACTAGTTGGGTGATACTATTGTTATATACCTCGTTCTTCAAAGCACACCGACACATATAAATGAGGTGATCATGGAGTGGCAGGGTATTCTGCAGTTACTTCCGAGGCTGCAAACGTATTATGCCTGTCTGTTACATGGAGTTCAGACGAAGAACCGACTAACTGGTTCAGGTCTGACTCTAATTCCGTTATTATTATTGATGATTGCGAAAATTGGTGAATCTATTCTCTTGCAAACGATGGCATAACCCCAAATAACTTTGTTGCAAAATGACAAGAAGCAGACATTTTTACCACCGTGAAAACTTGCAACATCTAAGGAAGTTGGGTTTCACACGGGAATTATCAATTAACTTTGACACTTGTGATCAGATAATTAACATGGCTATTTCTGATTCGCTGGGTCAAAACTAGTACTACCCCGCTGAGATTGTGAAAACATTCTTCTAGAGACAATGCTTTAGCCGACACGTGCAACATGAAACATCGCACTTTGTCGACACATTCCTCATATTCCGCGACTCACTTTCTCATACTCAAGACCAAGGTTTTCGTCGAGCTGATGTGGAAAAGCTGGTTCGTATTTTCCAGAACTTATGTCATTTGTTACTGCAGACTTGGCGGAGGTGCCAGGAAACACAACAAGACATGAACTTGGAGATTCCACTCTCGGCGGACTTTCAAGGTAAGCCTATGAAGCATCTGTGCATTTTCCAGATTTGAGAAACGTACGGTAAAGTCAATTGTTTCTACGGTTAGTCTCATGTGAACGTTGAGTCATCGTCATAAGTCGCTTAGTTACTATAATAAATAAATCAAGGGTATATAGTCTATGAATTCCAGTAGTATTAGATGAATTTAGCGTGTTTTTATTTGATGTTAATTACTTAGCACGTTCACATTTAAGCAAGTCTCGAACTCATGATTGTAATGTGGTTAAATAAAGCACTATCTGTCTATCTACTATCCATGCTTTTTCCAGCTAGCGAGCTGAATCAATCAGTCTTGGCAATCCCTAAACTCATGCTCGCTAACACTAAGGAATAGAAACCTACTCCAAAGCCCAGCGTTGTATAAATTTGAAGTTCCTGCGCAAAATATTACGGTCAATCTTTCCTGGAATCTGAAACTCCCTGATAACTTTTTGATGCTGTTCGTGTTTCCTACTCGGGGCCAGCTGCACAGGGTCTCGACGCTTTCAAAAGTGATTATCTGCAATTATTTTCTCGAAGCGAAAGGCAATCCCTGCTCGACTGCCTTATTCTCCTATTTTTCGCTCCGCGCAAGATCTTCGAGTTAAACGGTTCCTTCATCACTAGTAACCGTGCGTTTGTCCGTCAGTACACATGTCCAAAACAAGCGCGAAAGACCTACAGTATATCCCCCATAGTATCACGAATCGGGTAGAATATATAGGCAGGTACAAAAGTCGGACTGGATCAACTCGGAACGCTGATTTGAATAAGAATGCCCGTCTTTACACACACAGCGTCCAGTCGAAATGTCTTTCGAAACGCGTCGTTTACGACGCATAACCAAGGATAGTTCGTCTAGACGCATAATTCGTCTTGTGCCCGTCTTTATACTGGAGACGCATAACCAGACGAACTTCAAATGTTTGCCCAAATTCGTCCAGACAGATAATGCGTCTCTAGTACAAAAACGGCCAATAGCACCAATCTGTTGCATGTCTCGTTCTTGAAAAGGTGCTATTCTTATTCAAATCAGCGATCCGTAAACGAACTCGGCAACAAAGCCATCTAATTGCTCAATTTTGACGAAGCGATCCATTTGGTTCTCATAATTAATTTTACGGGTGTCGTAACTCGGAAAAATTGGCTTGATTGCTGGAAAATATAAAGGTAACGATTACAGCCGTCTGCGAAATATTTTCTCGCATGGTTGTTCGACTACATTTTCGTTTTCTAGGAATGAGGTGACGGTGGGATATTACTGGACAGTGGGGTGGGGTTTTTTTAACAGTGGGGAGGGGTGATTACTAACTTCTCCAACATCTACTTACAGTGGAACCTCGATATAACGAAGGACCAAGGAACTGGCAAAATATGTTCGCTATAAGTTTAACGATGTTTCGTTGTATCGAGGTTCTTTTCTATAATTAACAATTATCCTGCGAAATCGCGCGGAATATCGTCTGATACTTAACGGCCTCGTCGGCTAAAATCAGACGATATTCCGCGAGATTGAGCAGGATAATTGTTTTATTGTTCAACAAATTGATAACAAAACAGCCTAAAATTTTTAAATCTCTCTGTCGACATTTTCTCACTTCACTTTTTCTTCCCACGTACGAAGCTACGTATACCGCCGGATATCTGTTACCTACGGATGACAGATATTGAGAGCATCATGACCATATTTGGATAGTGTTACAATTTGTTGAATAATCGAGGACTTCGTTATAAAGAGGTTCGTTAAATCGAGGTTCCACTCTACATGGAAGTACTGTCTCACAAAATAAAGCAACATCACTATATTTACTCCCACAGCCACATTTAGATAATTATTGCAACACGCTATGAACATCGCTTAGTCTAGCAACCCTTGCCAACACAAAACAATTATGTGTTTCTAGCTGAAACGCTGTGAAAAGTAGAAATCGATTATACTTACCGCTTACCGGTCATGCCGTAGTTTTTCTTGCAACTTGTATCGCCACACAATTGCGCTGATAAATTTCCTAGTGTAACCGCGGCTAGCCCGCTTAGCTCGACGTCTATTAGTTGATTCGGTCTTGGGCCTCATACAAATCTCGAGCTCATAATCTAATTACTATATGATAAAATCATTGTAAAAACGAGCCAAACGAGCTTTATGTTCCTTTTGAAATTTCCAAAAGTCACACCTAGTTAATTTTTACTTGGACGACGATTGCTTCGTCATAGTTTTGTGTTCTTCCTTCTCGAGTTATTATTTATTTATTATTACTTTTTTGTCTCACTTTCGCCTAGGTTTGGTGCTGTGTATTCTTCATTTTCGAGTTTTGAGTTCTTTTATTTTGATTTCTGGTAGCCTGTGTACACAGGTTAATTTCTGGTTGTTTTTTCTTGGCTGTTTCTTTTTCCGATGTTGCGTGCTTCCCTACCGAGCTCTGGGTTCTTCTTTTTCGAGTTCTGTGTGCTTTGGTTTCCAATTTTGTGACTGTGCTTCTTTTTCGAGTTTTGGGTGCTTCGTCTCGGGTTCCGACCGTTTGGTCAGTTAAAAGATTTTCTCGTTTCGTTTTCGAGTTTGGTCTTGCTGTGTTTGGTCGATTTGCTTATCTATCGATACTGTATAGACATTCTAAAAGTCCCACACTTCCCTGGCTTTTTAGGTAGCCTTCTCGCTTTGCTCGAAGGCGATGATCAAGAATTAAGCGAAGCCTGACTTGTGATCGATACTGTGATTTTCAATGGATTGAGAATAAAAGGGGTGTTAACGAAATCACTACGGTCAGACCAACAAGAACTACATCGACTAAAAAGTAAATTTGCACTTGTCTTAAAAATTTCCCGAATCTCTATCTTCCTCTTACCATGTGAAGAAAGCGTTCAGTCCTAAATAGAAAACTATTACACTAGAGAAATAACTCGCAGTGGTGCTTCCCATTCTCAGATCGAACTGAAAGGTTCTACGTTGTTGACTTTCCTCACAGGACGGGTACGAAATCTCTCTGGACGTATAACCCCAGTGAGGGATTGTTTTGCTCCTCATTGAAACTGTTGTTTGGGGGACGTTCTTATTGTCTTGGCCGTTGTTGGTTGGGTAAACTCCCTCACAAGCAAAGGAACCGTTCCGTTCCATGTTGTTTCGCATAGAAATAGGATAAATCAGAAGTCGTGGTTCGCAGTCACCAAACTACGCCGAATTTGGTAATTTTGTGGGACAGCTAAGAAATGTGCCAATATTTATAACGCACGTGCAAAGGTATTGTACTGCTCGTGAAACCTTTTGCTAGGCGACTCTCTTCTTGCCGATTGTTGTCGTAGCTTGCTCAAGCTCTCCATCTCTTGCCAAAACTCTTTTATACAGACTATCATAGCTACGTTAGAATATAGTACACTCCAGACAAAATCTGGCTAAGCAGTCGCAATATATTTAGTGTGGTAGCAATGTGTTTTGCCGAATAAGCAACATACACAGGCGCAGTAAGATGTTGGTAATTAGCGCCCTTTGTTTGGAAAATTTCTCGCCAAAATGCGTTACTTAGCAGCGCTCGACTGCATCTGCGTTTCTCACGGTTATGCGGATACTACGCAAATATACGTATTCCCTCTTTTATGAAACCTTTCACACATTTTCACCTGCCATTAAGTACATTATTCCATATTATTGTTGCATTGCATTTCATCACTTGCTTTGCGTAAATTCTGCTGAAACTGGCGATGGTTACGACGCACGCTAAAACTTTATATGCAACCAGCTGAAAATAAGATAGCTAAGGCTTGAATCTGAAATCCTGTTCCTCTTAAGTCAAGCCTGCCATCGCCACACGACATCGTTTTCTAATGAGTTCCTTTCTCGTACATCTTCCTTGCAGTGAAGCACTGTGTTCTTGTGATATCTGTTCTTTCAAGAAGTTAAAAGAAGTAGAAAGCACTCTTCCACCCGGCTTACCAATGCCTTACATTTCCTCTTGGACGAGCTCTCGATTTTCCCAAACAAGCCTTCAAGCGGGGGTGCCTTTGGCACCGAGGACTGGGTACGAGCAACCTTATTGGCATCGGCCATGCTACTTTGGATGGCATTACGTCACAAGAGGTTAGTAACATGTCATGTACGAGACCTTATTGTATCTCTCAATTACTACGCGTGCTGTGATTGGTTAATTTAGCGGGCCGTATTCTACTGTGCGGCCCGTTAAAATTTAAAGCTGTGCTTGTTACCAAAATGTTTCGCGATTTATCGCCAGTTTACACTATGCATTAAAACGAGCTATCAACTCGGTTAACAACAAACAGTAAATCCTGTTTTCAAAATAATAAAAAAGCCCTTGCCCTTGGGGTTCCCCTCAACCCCACCCCCTCGCCTCCTTAACCCCGGCCCCTCTCCCCCTTACACGCTTACTGAGGGGTTATTTAGAGAGCACGGTTCTACGGTGACGCATAGTCCGTCCATCAAGACCTTTTTTGTTTCTAAACCTTTTTATGTTTTCATTTTTGTACCCTTAGCCTCACAAGTGACTCACCACGCCGCTTTCCATCAACCAGAAAACATTTCCTCGTCGGCATTGCACTTCTCGCGATATCACGCTACAGAAGATAACGATGCCGGATGTTTTGCCACGGGATATCACGTTCCCGCAAATTACGCACGTCACGATACAAACATATATCACGACACAGCCACGGAGAACAGACTTGGAAGAATGCTCGGCGGAGTGGCTTACGATCATGGCGACTTTCCAAAGATCGTTTCGATACACTACTCGATGACTGAGGGGTATCAGGAATCTTCCACCAGTGAAGCTACAGCTGACTGCCATTGTAACCCTCAGGCAGAGACGAAGAATGTTTTTGAAGATGTCACTGACGCCAAATCTGATCATTCGATATCCACGATTCTAGATCTGTCCTCTTCAAGTCCTGTTCAGAACTTTGGTAGTATTAAACCTCTTTCTGAAGTTTTCAGCCTCGGAAATAATGCGAGAATATGCCTCGATTCTGATGAAAACGAGCTTGGAACGGAATCCGAATACATTTCAACTGAGGACGAAAGCGCCAAGGTAAGCTGAGTTTGTCCTTGTTCTTCAACCATATATCGTATATATCCTGAAAAAAGCGAAAGAAAAAGAGCAAAACCAACCTCGATCCAAGGCGCTCTCTTCTTTTCCTCCCACGGCAAGGGGAAGAGAGGAGAGAGAGAGCCTGAAATATCGATTTTGGCCTCTCCCCTAGTTTCTTGTTTTTTATTCGTGTGACGTCACCCATGCCACGTAAGCGGTAATCAGTGATCATGATCAAAGGCTTTCTGATGAACTTTTTTCTTCTTTCGTGAATCTCTCGGGATTGGTCGCTGCAAAATTCTGCTGCGAAATTCCAGTAGGTAGCTCATCATTCGTGAGATTTTCACTTGGCCATTCCCTGAAGAATCGCGGTTTTACTTCTTGCCAGCGGCCATGGAATCCACTCGCCTCGCCTCGCCTTCGGAAACTGACTCCTTACGCTCGTAATCCTTCGGTACGCAAACAGAAGTACCGAGGTATTTTGCGTCTATCTGTCTCCCCAGACTGCTTCGCCGGCTGAACGTAGATCACATATTCTAATCGAGAGAACAGGCGCCCTTGTTGGAAATTCGTGAACACCCTATTGTTATGTAATTAGATGAAAGCGTGCTTCTTGACAAATACTCGAAATTGATTACGGCGACATGGTGCAGATTGGATATGATGTGATGGACAAAAAGTGCTTACACGCCCGGCAAAATTACCCGTTTGTAGGTAAACGAATCAGGAGGCCTCGCGAGTTCCTTTAGCCTTGAGCAAAAGAGTATAGAGTCCGAAAACGAAAACAAAAACCAAAACAACACAACACAAAACAAAACAAAACAAAAAAAGACAAGCATGCAAAGACAGGAAAACAAACCATAACCAAAACAGTAAGATGCCCACTTGATATCTCTGTTGGCTCTGTTTAACTCGGATCACTTGTTATCGCGTATTGCATGCTTAAAATAGTAAACTCTTCATTCCTCGCCTTATATAGGGCGCAAAAGGGAGAGTTTCAAGGACTACGCTTAACTAAGCACACTATTTTTAGATGTCAGAGAGTGCCCCCGAATCCGCTTCCGCTGCTGAAGGATTGGCAAACACAGATCTTCAAGAGTACGCAAGGAGATCAGCAGTAACAGGCACAGAAGCTGTAATGTCTCCTTATCAAGAAGCCACAAAGAGTCTTTCAAACGCGCTGAGTATACCTCCTTTAAAGATAGCGAAAACTGCACTGATTTCTCATCGCATGCGAAAAATCAATAAAATACAGAAACGACTAACACACGAGCAATCAGAACGTAAGAAAGCACGCTTTCTTAAGAAGATACACATTCTGCTTAAAGAGGTTGGGCTTATTACAAACGGCTCACAATATGTGAAAAGCACACAAAAGGACGAAAGCCCTTCAATTGCTACACCTGTCAAAACGTCACCAATGACGCCGAATGTGGAGATGACAGAACGTGCAAAGATGGTTGATGCAGGAATTCGTGATTGGAAAGCGGAGTTTAGAGTTGACCCGACTATAAGAGGATACTCGAGTTCGGAAACGTCAAACGGGGATTTGTGTGGAAGTGGTTTAAGAATGAACGTGTTTGAAAAACTGGGGCTTTTAAATGAAGAACACAGCTCGTGCGAGGTGTCCACTTTGAGTGATTCCTCGCCAGATCTAGATCATGACGAAAGTGATCCTAAAACAAATGGAGTTGAAACAGAATCCGTGGAAGGAGTCTCGGAGAAGGTTTGTGAGAGGAAAGGTGAACTTGACGCCCTTCGATCTCGCTCTGAACCATTCTCGGGCTGTGAAGATAATCTGGAATTCAATGAAAACTTGGACATTTTGGCGAAATCGGCGGACAGTAGCAACGAAGGCAAGCTTGCAATTGAATACGAGACTCAAGCAAACACGTGCAATGGAAACGGGTCTGAGAACCAACGTAAAGTTTATAATGACAGCAAAGAGGTGCCGAAGAGAAAGCAAGGAAACGGTGTCTTCAGTTGTCTACCCGCAAAACGACGCTGCAAAACTTTGCCGAAGAAGGTGGTTTGGAAGTATCTACCGCTCCCCTCTAATAAAGATCAAGAGAAAATGAAAGGTAAGAAATTGTTTGAATGAAACGTTGTAAGGCTTATTATCATAGCTTAATACTTTCGTTTCCATCGTCGCTTAGGCTTATGAACACTTTTTTTACTGATTTGAAAGCAGTTTAAAGTGGTGTAAACCTGCATATCAGGATGCCACACGCTATGTTCTCAGTGTGTTTTTATGTCCGTAGAATGCAGAAGTCGTGCTTAACCCGCCTTTTCACCGAAGAAATCTAACCTATGACAGTAAACGATTTCAATGTACTGGGAAATAAGTGGTTGTGTTTTTAGCCACCTAGACATTTAGCGCTCGTTTGTAATTTTCCGCGCGATAAATGTGACCAAAGAGTACCATCAGAGTAGGAGTTGGTATGATTTTCAAATCTAGAGCTCCGTTTTTACTTTATACTTAAAAAAATAAAACTCTTTGCTAAGTTAAAAATAGAAGATTGTGGGAAAAAAAATCCCTAAAACTGTTCGCAGCCACCAAAAAATAAAGGCTACTATTTGCCTCATTAGAAATTTCGAAAAAGGAACAAAACATCTCAGCCAAGACTGAAGTCACTTACGAGGCAGAGAACAGCGACACAGAGCCACTCCCAGCGGAGCTAAACGTCACTGGTGACGTCACTGGGTCACACCTGTCAATCAACGTTGACACCGATTCTTCATCTTCTAATGATCACGAGGAATGCTGGGTATACGATGACGACATACTTCAGAGGAAGCTTGAGTTGCGAGAAAGCAAGATCAGTGACCTGCTTCTCAAGCAAGAAGGTCTATTGCAAACGATCGAGAAAATGGCGACAAAAAATCTCCCCAGAGATTAACTTAAATCCTGTTGATTCCTCGATACTTCGCCCACTGTGCAATTTCATTATTTTCAAAAAATCGCTTCAAGCGTAGGTTACTTTTTCTATGTTCTGCAGGTTGGCAAAATGTCATGCGTGACAAAAGGTAGATGTCACGCAAACTTGACGTCACAAAGTGTGTTACGATGTCCGATTTTTAAGCTTTGCGCGTTGTGTTATAACAATAGCCCTTTTCACGGTTAACTTTTCTCATTTGCATAACAATATAATCTAGCATGTATGTGAGGCAATTTCGGGCTATTTTGTAGTTTTAGCCCGAAATTGCCTCGCACCCACGTTGGATTACATTGTAATGCAAATGAGAAAAACTAACTGTGAAAAGGGCTATTCCTCACTTTAGAAGCGAGAAGAAATCTGGGGCGACTCTAACCTCGCATTCGTATTTGGGACTGTTGCTTTGGACAAAACTAAACACGAGAGGCCCTATTGTCCTCAATAACGGCCCCACAAGCCACTGTGAGACGAGACTCGCCCCAGATTTCCTCTCGTATTGAAGACTTGTCGTTTAAGACGTTTCATTCTCAGTTCTTCAATATTTCTAGTCGGCTGTTGCGTTGTCATCTCCCTTACGTTATTGATGTTGTGGTTGTAACTGAATAGTGTTTTCTTGGAATATTTTCAAAGGCCTTTTCCCGCGTATTTTCCAAGATTTCTCATAAGGTCGTCTCCCTTAAATTAAAACAGAAGAACGTGTAGATATTTACTATGCTTGCTGTTGCCGTAGAAACGTTGTTCAAAAGTGACGAAAGTTATGATGAACATTTGACGATGAAATTGACCGTTGTTACCATTCATTTTTTGACTGGTCGGCTGAAAACAATTAAAACATTTCTATTGTTGAACATTGTTGTTGTTTTTTTTTTCTGATGATTGTTGCAATTTACCACTTGCCATAGTCCACCTCTCTTCTCCAAGCGCCTGAGGTGACATGACACGGAATAACGCAATTGTAAAAGTAATTGTGAGGAAATGAAGTGTTATGTTGTTATGTCACGTTGCGTTACGTTACATAACGTTAAAACAAACAAACACAACAAGTCTTGTAACCTTTCGCAAGAAACAAAACGATCACACTGTAGTCGGAAAAGTCCGAGAACTAATTTTATTCAGTGATGGGTGTAAATTCATTCTAAATGAATTGCGAATCCTCAAATATATCTTACAGATCAAATAGGAGGCTTGGAATAATTTCACGCTTTCTATGACAAACAATCATTCATACCAAGACTAGAACAGATCACGATCGTTTGTGGCCAGCATTTGGAGGCCTAAATGTCGTTTTATGTAACTAATAATAATAATAATAATAATAATAATAATAATAATAATAATAATAATAATAATAATAATAACTTTATTTATCCTGGTTAAAAGAAAACCGGTCAGTCAATCAACAAAGGTTGATAGACTGGTATAAATCGGTGACCAGCACATAAGAATACATAAAATATCAATATATTACACGAAATTAGCAGAATGAATTAAGCATTGCTCTTACAAATATGATTGGCCTTATCCATCATCATCAAGTAAGTAAATGTTCTGACCTTAAAGTAAGCCTGGTTTTCACTACGACATCAGCACAAGCCTAAGTATAACGGTAGTGAGGATGCCCACAGCTCTACCATAAGCAATTAAGCACTGGATAGTGAGGCTGAGGACGCACAAACAGAACAAAAGTTATTCTTCTTCTTGTGCTGCCGTAAGCGTATAGTCCGCCATCTTGTTTTACTGTATCGAGGAAATAACGTAAATATCCATTCTGCGCATGCCTGCTTGTGCTTTGGACGCCCTCGTTACCGTAATGCTAAGTAATGGTAATAGGACTGAGTGGAGTACAATTCAGGGAGTAATCGGGCAAGTAATTTCAAATTGGCCGAGCGCGCAGCGCGAGGCCGATTTGAAATTACGAGCACGATTACCCCTGAATTGTACGACACGAAGTCCTATTACCAATTAATTGTGTCAATAACAAAATGCATGAAACTCTTTGTTGTTTCTGTCAAGGCAGGTTGATCGCTTGCTGTGCTTGCTGCTCTGTCAGTGTTTAGTTTTCTTTACTCTCAAAGCTTTCGAAATCAATAGTGCTGAACAGGTTGTCAAATTCTAAGGAAAACATATCTGAATAAATATTATTGAAACAGCTAATTTTGTCCATCTTTGTTCTCTAGCTTGAGCTGGGAAATCTGCTCAAATTTTTTCAGTGATTGTGATTGGCTAGCAGTAGCTAGGTAGTAAAATTTCATTGGTTGTTTAGATTTGGTGCTTAACTCTTATTGGCTGTTGAACTGTCCGATTTGACCTGTCCGATTACAGACTGTTAGTAATCGGACAAGTCAAATCGGACAGTTTTGATGTTGCAACAGCCAAATTAAGCCATAAATGAGGGCTTTAAAGAACCAATCAGATTTAAGCATTTTGTTATTGACACAATTATACTCGTAATTGTGTCGAAGTGAAAACACGCTTTATCTTTATTACCGCATTCGCTCGGATTTTACAAGGCTTCAGTTATTTTTCAATAAATCAAATCTAAATCTAAACTTTTCTTGGCGATTCCAATACATTCCCAAATATCTCTTTTAAACTATTTTGCATTGCATCATTAGTACAAGAAAGGATTTTACAATTCTTGACAGTATTCATAAAATTGTCACTAGATTCCATTTAGTTTCGGTACTTACACACACACGTGTAACATTTCATCTACAATGTAATGCAAGGTGCCTTAAAATAACAAAGTATTTGCGCGAGTTTTTTTTTTCAATAAGACTACAGGTTTCGCTTCGTATTGTATGCAAACTCACTCCGCAAAATGGCAACCTGTTTTCTGCAAATCCGCTTGTTCGTAACGTTTGATTGGTTCCTGGCTTTTCTTGTTCATAAAATTTGATTGGTTCGCGGCTTTTCTTGAACAATCTTGAAGCGTTCACGTGACTAACGGAACTGTCACGTGGTTTGATCGTGCCTTCACGAAGACATCTGGGAATCTTTAGCCGGATATTTCCTTGCCTGGCTTCTAGCTTCTAATCAATATCTTGTGTGGAGATTTCGTATTTTCTCTTCCTTCGCTCTTCTACTGTGGCACAACTGAAATGGAGAATAAAGAACAATTATAACTTGGAGTTAGAGCAACCTTCGTTTTCTGCCCGCAGACTAATCGTTGCCAGAACCTTCCTTGACCTTCTCGGCATAAAGAGTACACCAAGACAATAAGTCAACAAACTGCTTTCCCTCGCAACTCAGCTACACCAATTACATGCCTTACATGTAACCTAATGGAATCGGCCACTCTGAGCAATCTGAGAATAGAGTTTCGGAAAGGCAAATTCATCGTACTTCCTTTCCCATATTTTGACGGAAAGAAGACTGACTTAATTCCAATTCTTCTGAATTCGCTACTTGCACATGACCCATAATCCCTTGCGTTGTGGGGGGTAACCAGTAGAAGAAATGTATGGTATCATGACAAAAATTAGTTCGGTGAGCTCGCAAAACCAGCTACTAATGCTTAAAAAATGCACCAGAATTTACCAAAATCATGATAGGAGAAATTTGTACTAGTTTATAACTAAATGTAGAGAATTTTTTTTTTTGTCCATACATCGTCTGTAAAATTACAAGACGATGTATGGACAAAAAAAATATCTCTACATTTAGTTATAAACTAGTACAAATTTCTCCTATCATGATTTTGGTAAATTCTGGTGCATTTTTAAGCATTAGTAGCTGATTTTCCGAGCTCACTGAACTAATTTTTGTCATGATACCATACATTTATTCTAATGGTTACCCCCCAACAACGCAAAGGATTATGGGTCATGTGCAAGTAGCGAATGTAATTAGAGGCGGCCAGTCTCAGCTACGACTAAGAAAGGAAAGAGAGAGGCATAACTCTATTGCAGTCTCAGAGTCAAACTACAAATGGATTCTTACCTTTCTCAATGCCTGAAATTTCTGAATAAATTCGTCTGGTGTTATGTTTTCTGTGAAGGACAAGAAGGTAATTTAAGCTAACTTGAACAAACAAACAAAACAACGCACGAACTAACAAACAAGCAACATCAAATTAAAAGATGTCACTTTGAAAGCGATGTAACTTTCCAGAACTTATATGAAAACACGTATACTTACTTGAAAGAAATTCATCCGCGATGGCCTTAAAAAAGAAAAGAAAAGCATTTAGCTCGCTAGATGAAACGTTAGCACATCAATTATCCTCACTTATTACAGTGCACCCATTTTCTATCAGCTCGAAGAATTT
Source organism: Micromussa lordhowensis (assembly GCA_964020085.1). Taxonomy (NCBI): domain Eukaryota; kingdom Metazoa; phylum Cnidaria; class Anthozoa; order Scleractinia; family Lobophylliidae; genus Micromussa; species Micromussa lordhowensis. The sequence goes on along the minus strand of OZ026599.1, from coordinate 31,773,412 downwards.
AGTGGCATGCAATTGCCATGTATGATTAATTTTCTCTATTCTTATCCCTTAGTCAATACTTTGATATGCTAATGAGATATGAAAAATACTAAAAAACGTAGTGTGTGAGATGAGTTGTCAACAACATAGCAGTTCCCACTTTCGAAAAGGGAAACTGCTTTAGTTGTCGACAACTACGTTTTGATCGTTTTTTTTCTGTGTGGGAATCATTGCATTGCATGCGTATTGTGTTTTGAGCATGCGTAGTGAACGTTAGTTCCCAAGCTCTAGCAGGCCTGACTTGTAGTTATCGACAACTAACACTTCGATTTAGAAAATAACCCAAAGCAAATACGCACGCTGATTGGTTTAAAACCGTGTTTCTATAACTCGATAGAAACACAGAACTAGCTGTGGAAACACTCGCCTGCGGCTCGTGTTCCCACAGCATTTTTCGTTCTCCCAAACTTTCACTCGTGTTTCTATCACTCGATAGAAACACGGCACATGTTTTCTATTTCTTAAGTGTGGAATGCTCGCATCTAACACAATTAGTTGTCAATAACAAATAGTTCAGTGTCGATAACTAACTGTATAGTCCGCAGAGGCCTTTAGCTTCCTATACAGTATATGTCAAGTTTCTTCCGACTCCTCTATCGATCTCTTTACGCCAATATCTAGCTTTTTGCCTCGGTAATGTTGATCAGAATTTTTTTCCTGCAGTTAGTCACTTACATCTGATTCTTCTTCAGCCTGGGTGGCAGCTATTTCCAAATGCTTTCTTATCGCGGCCATGGACAACGCCTGTGAAGTTGAAAAATTGCAAACCATGCGAGTTTTGTCGGTCGCGAATTAATACTGGAAAACAACAGTCTACCCCTCCCTCCTGGTTTTAACCGTTAATAGAAAACAAACAAACAAATGTAAAACCACTTTGTTTGGAGAGAAACACGCACCAATCTGTTTTACCTCTAAGACAAGCTATGAGCTTCTAAGAAATCCTCGTGAAAAATACTCGAAAGGTCCTGGTAACTCAAAGCTAGGTAAAGTCTGCATACGAGCCTAGTGGCTCATCAGGCCGGAGCTTATCCCGGTTTCCGTGGCATGAAGCGACTAGGAATATTTCTACTCCCCCCTGGATGGGATGCCAGTCCATCGCAGGGTTACCCCCAGCATTAAATTCGCCGGTACCCATTTATACACCTGGGTGGAGAGAGGCACCGTGAGAGTAAAGTGTCTTGCCTAAGAAAACAACACAATGTCCCAGGCCAGGGCTCGAAACCGGAGCGCTCGCTCGGAAGTCGAGCGCACTAACCATGAGGCCACGACTCCCTAACTCAAAGCTAGGTAAGTGAATAAATGTGGATACAAAGTGATAAAGGGGGCAAGTTTCTAAAGAAACTGTGGTGCTGCGTCGGTGGGAGTATTACAAGATAATTTGGTTTTATCAACTGGGTTGATAATGTGAATTGTCCACCGTAAAGAGATTCGGAAGAATCGATTTTTTTTTCAAGTGTTAAGCGTTATCTACCTTATGAACAACTTGGTTTCGACAACGTTCAGCGAGATAATTCATTGCTAAGGTTAATACAGTGGAATTCTAGTTTGTTTGTTTTTTTCAAACAGTTTATTTTCCTGTAGTTAGTTCTCCGAGGTAAAAATCACTTGCGCTTCATACGAAAAGCAACAAAAGTGAAGGCTACGTCTACTGCTTCCCCCCTTTTCCAAACTGTTTACATTTGGACAATTTTTCACAACTTTTGGTTCAATAACCACTGTATATTATCTCATTCGAAAACATCACCTCAGTCAGCTCCTTTTGTTTCTGGCTATTGTTTGCAAATTGTTGCTTCAGCTCCGACACAAGCTCGCACTGCAGAGAAAGTTCATCATCATAAACTTTATTTACCCTAGGTGTACAGTAAACACAGCCATTCTTGAAAGTATTATCTTATGATTCCCTTTGTCGAGCTCGACAAATTGTGTGATATACTTTGTTAGTATTACTAAATGTAATAATTACCAATTGGGGGACATCAGTAAAGGAATTTTACCACGAAACGGCAGTACGGTATATGCAAGCGCTACGAACCGATTCTCCAAGACATTAACGATGGAAGAACCAAACATTTTGTACTGCAAGTGCTCACTTTGGTTTTACCGATATTCTTCAAAATCTGCTAACTGAAAGTTATTTCATTGTCATTAAAACCTGGATCATTGGATAATGCAATTCAAGAGTTTTCATTGGCTTAGCCATCATGGTATATGAGCCATTATACCACGGTCTACAAATATGGTAAGTGTACGCGTAATTTTTTAGGGGTGTCTTTATTTTGTATTTCATTTTTTTTTTCTATGTCGTGGGGGGGGGGGGGGGGAGGTTAATAAAACAGTCATTCCCCTCGTGCTTGTTGGATATGAGATGATTACAGCCTCATTGGCTATCTATCCTCTCATATCCAACGTGCTCGTGAAATAATTGTTAAATAGGTTAATAAGAAGCTTACCTTTTTTAAAAGATTATCTTTGCTGCCCTCCAATATAGACTGAAGGGACAAATTAAATCCTGTTGGAAAATACCACTCAGTTAACTGAAATCAAAACAACATGGAACTGTAGGCATTCTACTCAAAACATCCATTGACGTGGACAAGACAAAAACTTACTAGCTATGTCCTCATTTTTCTTCTCCACTTTTTCCTTATTACCTTCTAACTTTTTAACCTGAAAGAACAAAAAAGTAAAAAAAAAATGAATAAAACGAAAAAGAAAAGAAAAAATTCACAACAAAGGGTACATTTGGGCCAGAGTGGCTAACACCACCAGCTTGTGAACTTCAAAGCAACAAAGGTGTGGCTGGCTCCCTCTCTATGTAGATACTTGGCCATCACAAATTAATCCCATTGATCCACTCCCCACCCCACCCTGCCCACTCCCCACCCCCCCTGCCCACTCTCCACCCCACCCTGCCTCCAGGGCCCCAGTATTTGTCAGGTTGTCTTGACACTTGACTGCTAAGTGCCTTGGAACACGACTCACACTATGGACACAGCCAGTGCTTTGTATACTACTCAATCTGGAGTCTAACACTCCAACCATTGGGCAACCACTAGGTCAAGAAACAAAAGAGCCAAATTAATAGGCCTTTTCAGTAAATAAATTCTTTTGGAAAATTAGTGTCCCCAATGAACTGTTTTTACTTACTGATTCTAGTTTCGTCAAAAATAAGTCCATAATTTCAGGTTTGTCACTAAGATCCTTCAGCTCCTCTAGACTGAAATACAAATCAACACAAGTATTATAATAGTTTGCCATTATTTCACAAGAACAGGATGTTGATAAATACATGTAGCTTGTGAGAGGTGGGACTGATGATGTTCATGAATGTACCTAAAACTGAGAAAGGAAGCCAGAGGTGGAGAATGCACAAATGGGCCAATAAAACATCCTTCTCAAACTGCAGAAATGGCCTCTACTAATGTTTGAATCCTCTGAGATTTGGTGAGTAGCAACAGTTGACTTTTAGCCCCTGTTGTCCTAACATGAGCATAATTTACGTTGTTTCCCCATGGCCTCGCCTACTTCCAAACTTGAACAGGTTAAGTGAGGAAATGTGATTTGTTTGTATCACTCATTCAGAAGAATTCCACTTTTCTTTCCAGAGCAAACAGATCATAATTATGGATAAAATTCTGGATATGTTAATCATGACACAGTACAAAGAAAATATACGGCCACTTAAGGGTGCAATCAAATCTTACCTCAAACCATCAAGTTCTGGAATGGTGCTGGGTACTTTGGCTGGTTGTGAAGGCCGGGGTGGAACAGGTGGCCTTGATGGAGTTGTTTGAGTGATCTAATGGACAAAACATCAACATTGTTAGTCTTACTGTAAATGTTTTTCATTATTTTTTATTAGTATTTTTTACCACACGCAAATCTCCATGTGCAGTTTTCTATCAAATGGCTTTTCTTTACAAGGAGATGAACACATTGTTATCTTTTTATCCAAATCAGTACCTGTACTCTCAAACTCATCTATGCTCTATAATCTGAAATCATCTTCTACTGTCTGGGAAAATGATGAACTCTGAAAGTCACCAGCTATACAATGTAAGTTGGCTTGATAACTTATTTCAAGGGGTTTGAGTCCATTCTGACCTGTTTTCTAGCTCTATTTTAAGAACTAAATTTGCGCTCCCTCCCTCTCCCCAGGCTTCCTCTTCCAACTCCACCCCTGCTAGGAAACCTTTTCATCTCTCCCCAAGCCTCTTCTCAGTTTGAATCCAAGATGGCACTTGCATGATTAAAACATGTTTGCTTGCCAAAATATGCCTGTGTTGCATGCTCTATATTACATCTACATGCAACTGTGTTGGTCTTTCTCGGATTAATCCCCACCCTCATTGCAAACATAAATAAATTTCAAAACAATGTACATGTACTTTGAAAGCTCCATTCTTTGAAACCTCCATTCCAATGCACCAAACTCAAATTGAACGCACCTGAGAGTTGCCTGACAAACGTGGCATAGCTCCCGCACTTGTAACTGCTAGAGGTGAATACTGGCTCATTGGCGAATTAAGTGAAGAAAAAGAGGGTGTACTGGAAGGTGCAGTAGACTGCGGCGCATACTGAAAGCCAGGAAAACCAGAAAAGCTGTATTGGTTTAAGGGTTGATATCCACTAGAACTTGCTGGAAATCTGTGAAATTGAAGAGCAGTTTGTTAAATAATGGTGGTGACCACGTGGAACCTGTATTAAGCGGACACCCTCTATTAAGTGGACACCAGCTTGAGTCCTGAAATTTTCTTCCCACATTTACTATAAAATAAACCTGTGTTCAGCGGACACCTCTGTTAAGCAGATGCGGACACCAATATTAGGCCATTTTGTTACACAAAATCTGCAATAAGCGGACACTTCAAGGGCTTTTCACCTCTAAAAGCTCAGCTCAGAAACTGTTAACATTGTTCAGCGATGTCGTTTTAAAGCTAAGTAGATTATTCCAGATTGATGCATTGACTGTCTGGACATTATGCTATGAGCAGTCTTTGACATTACACTGTGTTACTAAAGGGTTAATAATGAACTATTATTGCTGAACCTGTTTAGAGCGGACACCCTTTATTAAGCGGACACTAGTGAGGGTCCCAACGGTGTCTGCTTAATACAGGTTTCACTGTATTAGCTTTCCAATCAGAAATGAAAATGCAATGCAATGCAATGCAATGCAGTGACCCACAATGAATTTGACATCATATTTGATCACATGCACACTGCTATTGTTGGGAAACAAAGCTTGGCTGCAATAGAACACCTTGATTTATGATCAACTTTTCAAGATGTATTTTTTAAATATGTTCCAGAACTCGAATTCCCTGCAAATGTTGCCAGTGAAACATTTCAAACTTCTAAAAGTTGGTTTACAGCTGTCATGAAACATCTTTGATGAGACTTGAAAGAGTGCCTTGCAATGTGTTATTTGGCCGACTTAAATTTGAATTAAATTTACATAAATGAAGTAGCCATTCATGAAAAAAAAAACACCAAAATTGCACTCCATAGTTCGCTTGTTTTCTTTGGCAAAATTATCAAATGCCACAAAGAGTATTGTGTCAGTGCTTGTGACATTACATTAACAGGAGCTATAAAATGGAACTTGACAAACTCGAATGTGACAGCAGCTACACGTCAAGTTAATTTCACCAAAAAGATTAACTATATTACAAGTAAGACAAGAATTGTAAAGTCGACTGAACTCCACTATCAAAAACTCTTAAGCCTAAGGGAAATGAAAAATACCAAAAGATGTACAGTAAGGGGTTTGAGGTAGCCAATAGTAAGTGACTGAAAAAGCCTATTCAAGGAGAACTGATTTGAGTTGAAGATGACAAGGCATTTGAGATAACAGAGTTTGAGATGATGAGGCTCTAAATAGATGTATTTAGATTGTACATAAAAGCACTATACAAAAGCAAACAATTGTCAAATACTTGTGAAATGTTCGTGGCTAGTCTGACGCGGCATTTCGTCTCTGCCAAGAGACTCTTCAGAGACCTATAGAATTCAAAGGCAAACTCGTTGGGCATCACGCCCAAAGTCCCGTTCGCAAATTCTTGATGTTGACAGTCTGGCCCTCTATCGCAGAAGGATTCCCAACCGTACGTTCACGAGTTAAATTTATACAAAAGTCAAGAGACTCTTCAGAGACCTCTGAAGAGTCTCTTGGCAGAGACGAAACGCCGCGTCAGACTAGCCACAAACATTTCACAAGTATTTGATAAAAGCACTAACAGGAAAAATTAAAAGGAAAATCAACAATACTCACTGTGGTTGGGATGTGAGTGGACCAAGAAACTGAGGGGGGTGGTCAGAGAATTCTTTGGCAATCTCTGTGATGGTTCTACCCAGGTTAGAGTGCATGTAAAACTAAAAGTAAAGCGAATTAGGCAATAATATAATTATCAAATTAGCCACAAATCATGAATCATTTCCCTCACAGCGCTCATGCATGCATTATAAATGAAACGCTGACCAATCTCCTGACTTTATCAGCATATCCAAAACAAGATGTTGGGGTGTAGGATCTACATACATGTACACTGTACATCTCCAAATTTACTGAGCCTTACAGTTCCAGAGGGAAAAATGCAATTTAAAAGTCCAGAGTGTTTTGAGATAAAGTGGGAGTACAGAAATCAATAAATTCAGACCCCGACTTGAAATACATATTGACTAAGTGATTAAAATTCCCTTGAACCTTACACTTTTCTATTCTGGAGCAGTAATTTTTGATACTATGAACTAAAGGTAATCAAGAGGCCCCTGACTGTTGGCAATCAACAAATACACATCCATGATGTAAATGCTTTCATGTGTGGGAAAAAACGAAAAGGAAAACAATAAATAAATAAAACATTCTATTCTTACGCTATTTATGCCAGGACATCCAATGACCACCATCTAACAACAGAAAAGAAAAAAAAAACTGTTTAGCTCTGACCCATAATATACATTTACATAACAGAGTTTTCCCCCTTTCCTATGACACATACTGTGGAAGTTGCCGTGGCCTCATATTTAGTGCACTCGTCCCCTGATCAAGTGGTCCGGGTTCTAGCTCTGGGCTAGAAACTTTACTCTCTCGGTGCCTCTCTCCACCCAGGTGTACAAATCGGTGAACTTAATGATGGGGGTAGCATTGCGATGTACCAGCATCCCATCCAGGGGGGAGTAGAATTACTCCTAGTTGCTTCATGCTACAGAAATCTGGCTTGATGGGCCACTTGGCTTGTATACAGACTTAACCTTTATCTTTATGGCACATACTAATAAACGTATTGCTTGGTGTTTAAAACTATTACAGAACCGTTTTTCACCAAAAGTACAGGTATATCTGTTCAGAAATCAATGGTCGACAAGCCAATTCTCTGGATTTGTCTCAGATGTCAGTAAAACAAAAACTATAAGATGCAGATCACTTACTATTATTAAATTCTTTTTATAAAATATAGATGATTGGGGGTGAGTTTGTGACAAAAGGTAACTTTCTTACTTGATCATTAACCCATGGATGACGCAAGCGAGGGGACACTTTGACGACAGGTCTCTCATTAGGAAATTGTGGTGGTAGAGTTCTGTAATGATAAAGAGGAACAAACAAGGGTTATAATTAAATAGAACTGTCTTTCCTGATGTATAAAATCTTCTCTTTTTTGCACAAAAGTTTGGTCATGGTTTTCAAGTGTGCACTCTGACTTGTCAAGTCACTTATTTTGCAATCTTGAATCTACATTAAAAAAAGCTATACATGCCATATCATAGAATTTTGTTGGCTTCAATATACATGTAATATTAATAGCGTAGAGACGCTGTGGCCTCATGGTTGGCGCACTCATCTCCGGATCAAGTGGTCCAGGTTCGAGCCTCAGCCTGGGACATCCTGTTGTGTTCTTGAGCAAGACACTTTACTCTCACAGTTCCTCTCTCCACCCAGGTGTATAAATGAATACCGGTGGATTTAAGCTGGGGGTAACCCTGCAATGGACTGGCATCCCATCCAGAGGAGAGTAGAAATACTTCTAGTTGCTTCATGCTACAGAAACCAGGATAAGCACCAGCCTGATGGGCCACAACAACAAAGATGAACTTGGCAGGTTGATTCAAACATGGACCGATGAACCCACAAGATTGAGGGGTGAGTGCCAAAACCATTTTGCAACATGTGTATGTGCAACATTGTTCTTGTGTGTCAGAAATCATTACCAAAAGGGGAAAAAAAGAACCAAACAGAACATTAAAAATAAATATATGTGTACAACTACTGCCTCTTCAAATACAGTGTAAGTGCCACTTTAGAACTTATTTTTTATTTCAAATAGGTTTATAACAAGATTTAGTTCTGGGTTAGTCACTTATTTGAGGGTAGAGCTAATTATCATTGTTGCTTTCATCCCCAGCATTCATTCGAGGGCAGCGCTATTTTGAATCATTCTAGATAGCAAATAAATTCTAACCGCAAACACGTCTGAGACATGATCACAAAACAGGCTGTTTGGCAGATGAAATTATGGACTGTTAAAGTGTCTGCTCACTTTGTGAGGAATTTAATTGCTAGTTGCAAACTACAAGCATTATGACTAATGAGTAGAAAAGTCGCAGATTGATTAAATAAACATTCTAATGTGTGAATTGAATAAGTGAATTGAAACAAAGTTGGTTTCTGTTTCATACATGTTCAGAAAAACGGTTGAATTCCCCACATTGAAGGTAACTCTGTATTCCACGTCCCTTTGTACTTCTGTGATGCTGAAAAAAAAAGTGAAACATAAAAGTCAACAACAAAATACATACTGTACAAACATATAACACAAGGGAGGGAGGGAGAGATCCAGGAAATTAAGAAAGGGAGGAGGGGGTAGGGAGAGAGGGTAGAGGGAGGGAAGGAGAGAAGCAGTAGGGGTGGAGGTAGTGAAAAAATATGATTGTTACAAAAGAATATGATTGCTACAAAAACTGACATGCTAAAAGTGAAAACTGATAAATTTACATGGCTTTCTAACTTGGTTCTCAAAAGTGATATTGAAACAAGGACAATCTTCTTTCATGCTTGAAAAAAGGAGTGTCAATAAATTTTTACATTCAATAGCAAAGGTTCACACATATGATTATCATCTGAACCTCAGTGTTTGTTTGCTTATAAAGGGTAAAGTTGCAATTTGCTGAACATTCACTCTGGTTGGCAGACCTGGGAAGAAGTTTACAACAACGTATATGGAGTGGGAAAGTGAAACAAGGTAGCAACATTCATTCTACATTGAATAGATGTTTTTGGCTTAAAAACTACATGTAGAAAGTGAAACTCCTGCATTGATGCAAATTTAAATTAAGATTTCCTAAATGGATCTGAAGCAGCGAGGTCATTTGCTAACAGTCAAGTGACTTCATAGCTGCTTGGTGACAAATCCCTTTTTGTTGAGGGGACAAAATTTCCCAGGTAAAATTTTGTCCCTGGAACATGTTACATGAAATTCAGCTGGTTTGAATTTGTGCGTCATAAAGCAGGGAGAAAATGGCTTCAAGTTTCAATGTAGCATGGTGTGCACTGCTGTTGCAAACTGTCCCCACCACAACTATGCGTCCTATACGTACACAGCAAGGAGCTTGTTCCCGCTTCAGGTCCCCGCAACATTTCCCCTAGTTTGTGTCGACCTTTAGCCTTAATTTCCAATTTGCTGATCTTGCCTAGACTCTAAAGACTCTAACTTAACAATAACTAGGCTACTTGAAGTCATTTTGGGAGTAATTTGGGTTCTTAAAAGAACCGCTGAGGCCAGAAGGAGAACTAGCTGCGACGTGGTAGCAAATGAAAGATGTTCCGGTGGAAGCGAATGGAAGACATTGAAGAAGGAAGAAAATGACTCACTTGTGAAAAGTGCGCAATGATTCAATTTGCTTCAGTCTTTGTTGTTGAAGAGCTGTTGTAGGCGGTAGCTGAGATTTGGACGTCTTTGATGATCCAAATATCCAACTCATAATGCGTAAACTGCGAGAGAGCAAGCAAGAAGTATGTACTGCTAAACCTTACGCACCGGCAACTCCGTCCGCCATTTTGAACTAATTATAAGCATGATGGAATGGTGAAAGCCGCTGAGTATCGTTGGCTCAGAATATCCCAGAGTTCCTTTGTAGCAGGGAGAGGAATACTCACGAAACGAAAAGAAAAACGCAGAACAACAATTTTTCTTTTCAATCAGCATTGTACGATCGACAGTGTCGCGGGACAATTTACTTCTGGCACTGATGTTATCGGCAGACAAAAATGGGGATTTTATCTCCAATATTTGCATACTCGACACATAGCAAGTAATTTCGATTGTAATCCTTTCCTAATGAAAACGTGATAACTTTGTGTCGGCTGAAAGCTAATAACAAAATGAAAAGTTACATTTGACGTTGATGCGCCGGAAAGTCGAAATTGGTCAACAGAAAATGTCATTTGTTTTGATCTGTCGTTAGTGTGTCCTTTATTTTTATTAACGTTTTTGCCCAGCTTTGAAAAACAGAAATGGACCGGTTTTTAGAAATTAATATGTTTCGACGTTGACCCCCTATCGGTAATTTTTATCGATTTGAAATTCGCAGTTTTGTGTTTTAATAGCCAAGGTAAAGTACCTGAGAAAGTTAGCGCGTTTAATTCGAAACGTACTTGAAATCGATACACTTGCAGAATATTCAAAGATCTTGTTTAGATTGGCGAATGACGAGTGTAAATCCACTTTAAAAACCGCTGTCTCCCTTGATAAAATGCGACTTAACGGCATTCATTATTCCAGAAACATCCTCTCGTAATGAAAGTTTTCATTTTAGTTTAAACATTTGCATTAATAAATAATACGGGGTTATATTTTTGTCAGCCACTCGCTCATCAACCCATTATTTTCTTATAATGACTTATTTGGCTTCGGTTCTTTCTAGGCTCAATTTCACGTCGGCCCTAATGAATCAAAACTTTTAGCTTTGACGCTCTCTTTGTTTCGGCGTTCAATGCAATTGAATAATTGTAATAGTTTTCGAAAACTTAAAACCTGTGTTTCGACTCTTTGTTTGGCCAGTAATTAAGTACAAACGCTACAGGCGGCTTTGACAGAAGTACAGTTTTCAGCAAGCGAGCTTTTAAAACAGCGATTAAAAAAGGTCTACTGTCTCCTCAACAGGCGAAAAACACTAGTGTTCTTGTGATCAAGCGACCAAATCCACAAATCACAAGTTCGGCCCATCGCTCGTCTTGACTTTTTTTCCGTGCCTTTTTAGTCATAAAGAAGGAGCCCTTTTATTATGATGATTTCTCTATGTCGCACGTACAGATCAAAAAACCGCTTTGACAAAGTTAACGTTGTAATTACCGTGGAAAAAATCACAGCGTTTACGAATTTTTAAAAACTCGCGACGCTGAAGGCCGCTTACCGGGGCATTGAAAGACAATCAAAGCTATTTGGCGTTGTTTGCAATAAGCACTCTTCTTTTTCTATTTATTTCAGCGGGAGGCAGAATTGAAAACAACTAAACACAGGTCACCAAACATAATGCTGTAATTTCGGGGCGAACGGTTTTGGCAACCCCGTTGCTGAGGTGTTGATGATCTTCAAGGCTAAACAATTAGGAGAAAGAAAAAGAGGAAAATTCTACTGACAAATGTCGGTGTAAAGCAAATTTGTATTTTCCATTTCCTTGCCCAGAGGTGCAATTCTTGTCGGTGTTGATTATCTTAAGAGGAGCGATAAAACTGGAGTGTTTTGAACCAAAGGACTGCGATCGCTCGGCAAACAACACTGATCGATTATGGATATCGCTTTCTTTAGCTCACACCTAGGAGCGTGGGATTAAAGATTATGTTTTCTTAAATTCAAGTGCCGAAAAAGACACATTGACAGCTAATGACTGGGCTATTACTATATATAAGCGAAACTTGTTTGACGAAAAACGCCACACGCTCCCGCGTTGTCACGTTCACGACAGCCAACGTTTGGCGTGAATTTTTCCCGCGGAAAAAAAATTCGCGCACCCAAAATGTGAAAACTCGACGAAACTCGCCGAAATCAAACGCTCTCGTAAATCGGCAAACAGATCATTTCGAACACATTTTACAAACAATCCCTGTGTTTTATAAAACAAAGACAATGGCCATAATTGAAAGCTTTGATTTTTGTCACTTGCATAGCCTCTTTAAGCCCAATAAATGTCGCACGGAGTTTACAAAGACCCGTCGCTGTCTCGCCATCTGCCAACGCACACTAATGTAATCCGTGCGATTTTGTACACGAGGCCTTTTTGCTTGGGTTTTTCGCGGATCAACGCAAAAGATTCTCGCGATTCCCTTTTTCAACGGCTTAAAAGACGATTAGAATAGGGTCGATTATGAACTATTCGCCCCCCTTTCTTTCGATGTTTGTTTAGGGCGCGCTCTAAGCGGCAGCTTCTTTGAACTGATTGTGTTGCCTGCCGCGTTCTTTAAGCATCTACAAACATGTAATACCCATTCGAGCCATTTCATCACTGCCTCGCTTATTCCGAAAGCCGTGCCATTCATTCCTGTTTTTCCCTTATTTACCGATTCGCTCATTGTGCCGCTATTCATTGATTGTATTTTGTGGATGTAATCTATTGTTATGGAGATATTAGTATTAAGGCAATTGTAATTCACTCACCTTTGTTATTCATTTTATCTCGTCTTGATCGTCCATTTATTTATTTATGTCATCTCTTTCATTCAACTCCTCATGTATTTTTTATTATGTTGTTATTCTCAACCCTTGTCTCTCTGTTTCTTTTATACAATTATCAATATGCGAAAGCAAGATTTACAATGACTTACCGCGGAGCTTCTGTCCACGGTTTTTTACAGCTGTGTTTTTCACTGAAACGGCGGGACGCCAGCCTAAATCGATGGAAGGGGGAGTTTTTTGTAAGGCTTTCTAAGCAGCAATAAGATTACAGATGCTTCCGTTCAAAGATGCATTTGAAGGAAATAATTTTCTTCGCGGGACGCCATCTGTTTAGGGTTTCTGTAATTATTATACAAATTCGCCTTCTCTGAACCTGAAGGAAACCCCGAAGAAAGTGTTCTTCCCATAGGCAAACTTTCTCTCGCGAAATTTTATGTGTTTAGCCCTTAGTTGCCACGTTTAAATGCTTGTTATCCGTAGATTGTTTCCTGTGACTGAGCACCAAAACTATTTGCTCTTTCAAACCACACACACATAGTTTACACCTAAACACAAAGGATATAAACGAGCATAGTAGCCTTGTGTAGTCGGGGCCTGTAGTCGGGAAGAAAGGCTTGCCAACTGGTGACATGGGAAAATTTACGATGCTAACGGAATTTTGTCGTCCTTCACCGTGAAGGCTAGTGTCAAATAAACCCAACTGAGACAACAAAAGCTGACAACAAATTACATTCAATGCTAATTTTAATGTGACAGATCGGTGAAAACTTTGGGTTAGTTTTGTCAAATTTAAATTACAAGTGAAATTCGCTCTTGTAAATAGCGCGCGACCAGACTGTTTGGAATCGCTCAACAACTGGCGAACCGAGTCGGAAAATTGGAGAACGTCCTTGAAGCTACTAACCCTTGAAATGAGGTCGATTGAGAATTATTTCAATATTTAAATATTCACACACTTAGCTTTACAATATACAAATTCTGACGCGCCGCGAGCAAGCAACGGTTTATGTGGTCAGAAATTTGTTCGTCTGAACTACTCAACATCTCTACGCTGTGAAATGTTTTCGTCGGCGGTCGATGAACCCTGAAAAATAAAACTCGCTAGAAACTCGTACGGGATAATAAAAATTCTTGCTTGCTCGATAAGAATAATTTACACCAGTTAGTTGCTGTATTATACATAAATAGTTTCATTGTGATAAATAGATTTAAGAGTCAGTTACTTGAGCTAAAGGAGTAGATAGGCAACGGGCCTACGAACATCCTGCCCTTGCCACGACGTACAGTTACAGGGAACAGTGTACTGTCCGTTAGCCCCTTGAACGGCGTGGAGATGGGAATGAGGGCTGAGTTGGCTTCCAGGAAGTACGGGCATTCCAGAGGCGTTCAGTAGAGGAGAACTTGTCGTTGGAGCGCTTGGGTAAAGTGAATGAGAGTACATTTGCCCACCCGTCAGCATGTCAGGGCGTACGGCACTTGGAATCTCTAGACCGCGGTCAAATCTTGATGCGGTAATGGAGTGCCCAGAACTTGAGTCGTAAGTGTACCCCGATGATACGGGCAGGAACGATCGCGGCTTGCCGTTGACGGAGGTCGAATAAGGATCGGTCACGAAAGACGTCGTCGGAATACCAGGAGGACTGCACTTCAGCAATTCGTCAGAAGTTGGTAAACACGGCAGAGGGAATGGATAGCGGTCCACTTTCTTGAGCAGTGATTTAGGTTTTCTCCTTGGTCTGTATTTGTAGTCTGGATGCTCCTTCATGTGTTGCGCTCTTAGATGCTTCGCTTCCTCGACAAACGGTTTCTTCTCCTCGTCTGTCAATTGCTTCCATTCCGCTCCGAGCCTCTTGCTGATCTCAGAGTTGTGCATCTTCGGGTTGTCTTGCGCGATTTTTCGTCTCTCTTCTCGAGACCAAACCATAAAAGCATTCATGGGTCGTTTCACGTGTTCCACCGGTTTAGCCATGTCAGTGAATCTTTATACGTAGCTCGCGCTGTTCGGAATATTCTAGCTCCCAGAGACTTCTAGGTTGTCAAGGGTAAACACACGATCCGTACTCGTCGATAGCTCGTTGAAACTGAACTCAACGGTGATTGTTTCACGCGGTAAGATCAAAGCTCGCACCTCAGAGCATGCGTGCGAAATAATTGAGTTTCATTCTCGCTTTCACAAAGTATTCGGACCACGTCATTTTACGAAAAGGCTATCCAATTATAATAAAGGAAGTTATATTTCAAAATTTCCCTCAAGAGGTTCCTTGCAAATGTTTTGCGATATTACCTTGATTGGCGTTTCAAAGAGATATTTGGATTTTGTAAATAATTTTCTATTTTGGTTTGGCGAAAGTACAATGGGCGAACTTTTGTTTTTTAGTCATCAATTGCTTTCCCATTGTTCACAGACAATGCACTCAAAATTCAGCTATCTTTACGCTTTCAGCGGCCCTTGTGAGGGAAGCCGCCGAGAACAATAGCGAGTATGTTTTTCTTTTGAAAGTTCAATTCCGCACTTCCATCGCTCCTGGCGTGTAGTTTTCGCAAACATTGCGTTAATATTCAACTTGCGCTGGGAAATTATTAATTTATATTGAAAGTAAACCAAAGTAAATATCCGATCTTTCTGTGGGTCTGCCATTTTCTTGCGACGAATTGCCTTACAAATGACCAATTATCGAGCCTTTTATTCGCCCGTTTAGCATAAGAATACTTTTCGCTTATGAAAGCTTTTGTCTCGCCGTGAAATTGCTTACTGCAGTGACGAGATATTTCAGTAATACACCACAAAACCCTTTTTTTTTGGCCAGCCTTTGACCCTCGGCATTAATTCTGTGTTCGCTCTCGCGAATTAATTTGTCTAAAGCAGCGTATCGTTTCTCTCGGTTTTTGTACATCGATATTTAATATAAGTGGTGAGTTTATTGAAGTTTTTTTGCACAATTTATTCAATTATGGTTTGGTCGGAAGGGTTTGGTTTTACTTTTTCATTACTTATCGCGAGATGAAGGTTCGTTTGCATTTTCAATTCCATGCCTATAAAGCTGGCTGATTAATCGCTCTAGGCAGTGAATGGCAGTAAAACATAAGTGCCTCTTATGAAAGACCCCACTTCCTTTCGTTTAATAATCTTTTGTTTGCGGACAATAGATCAGTCGTTATCATGGTAATTCCTGAATGAAAACTCCTGAAAGCTCGTTGTTTTAGGGGTTCCGTTGAGAGTATTACCATGAAAAAAGCTTGAATGACTCATCTAAATAGCATCGTCTGTGTGAAACAGATTTCGAATTAAAGTTGTACCCAGATCTTTAAAACACAGTGTCGCTTTTAAGCGTTTTTTCCCCATAATTTCTAAGAGAGCTATTTAAATTGTACCCCCGCAGAACTAAACATTTCGACAACGCGCTGTTCAAAAAAGTCGCAAATGTGACATGTTTAAAAGAGTTGTTTTGGATCTTATTATTCTAATGACCTTTCTATCAGTCGGCGCTATCAATCTTGAGAGGCTAGGAATTATTTTCAATTTTAGGCAATCTTATCGAAAATGAGATCTGCAAACGAGCCGGAACTTGAAAGAGTGATATTCCAAACACAACCCGCACGAAAAATCTGAAGCTTTAGGCCTGGTAATTAGATGGCGAAAACAATTGCGCGTGCTTTTGTGTTGAAGAAGAAATTGCCGGACGCCACAAAAGTAGAATTGCGAGCACACCGAAAGATCTTTTTTTTTTCGCTGTTTACCTACGCTTGTTTGCTTGTAAAATGAATTGGTTTGTTATCATTGTATATCTTTGCTCCGTTTAACAGTACAGACCATTGATAACGGGCTGACTAATTAAGCCTTTACAATTCTGTGTGTGTTTTCTTTTAGAAAAAGTGAAATGTTTCTGGCGGATGCAAAATATAATTATTCGAACCCAATTTTAATAATAGCTCGCCCTATTCTTTAAAAATTTATTGAAAAGAGAGCGGTTTTTCTCAGAGCAAACAAAAATAAATGGTTTCGAGAGGTTTTTGCAAGAACGGCATTCATCACGGTCGAAAAACTTATTTGCCCTTCAAAGGGCTTTCTTTGTTGCACGGAGATTGTTTTTCGGCCTGGGCGTAGAAAATCATTCTAAAGTTTAATCGCGTCTATTGTAAGACCTTTCCCGTTCTTTGTTTTACGGTTAGATTAAGAAGCGTGAATGTAACATTGGAATATACTGTCTATATTGAAATTTCTACTGACTTCGCTGAAGGATGTGAGAGTTTTTTTGTTGAAGTTCATCCCTCATTTCCTGTCATTGATGAAGAGCGAAAGGAAATTGAGACTGTTGCTGTGTTGCTTTGCGCGCTTTACAAACGTTGCGCTCATCAAACCACTAGATTGCCACTGAAATGAAATACAGAGGACAGAAACAAGAAGACACGTATGAAATGAGCTTTTCACGGCTAATTCCCATCTGCGCATCTATACATGATTGCATAAAACAATTTTGGACTTCCTTCCAAACGTGACCTGTTCTCGCCATAACAACCAGGGACTCGAGAAAGCCATCTCAGTTTTCGATTCATTTAATTCTAAGCGTAAGATAAACGAAAATGTATGTGAATTGCACTCGGTTTGTTTAAGAAGCCTTGGTGAACAACTAAACAAACACAGTCTTTTGGGTTCGTTAAACTTCACCTAGGTGTCGTTCCGTCCGCTATATTTACCAAGCTTTACCAATCCATCTCTCGCTAAGCTCAAAATGAGCGTTGTTGTAATGGCGTACTCGAACATTGATACTGACTTTTGATTGATTTTTGTTTTTATAAAATCAATCGCTCGCCATACATTTTAAATCTGGTGAAGACAAATTAAGATTTTCCTTCAGTAATGCATCTTTTTTTAAAATTTTAATTGCTTCGGGCTGAAATAAATCGGGCTGTTACCTCAGTAAAGTTACCGTCCTTCTAAATAACATGTTTGCTATTTGTTACTGATAAGACTGATGATCTGAGCACTACCCATATCGTTGAAAAAGGTATGTGTACCGATATTGAAACAAATATCAGGCAAACTCAAATGAAAAGGCATACATTCGCTTATTAAATATTTCCTTATCAAAGATTCTTAACACATGGTTTATTTCGATCCTTTACGCATGTCTATCATATCCACTGTGGAGATAATAGGATATTAAGTCAATCGCGGTCATGTATTGCAGTTATTGTTTGACTGACCGATATTTAAGTCAGTGGTCTGCAGTTTGCTCTATGCTGGAGTACAGAACTTTTTAAAAATGCAAACAAGTCTAAATGCGAGCAACTCCACCACCTTCAAATACACTAGAGGACGCGGCGGATTTTTATTCAGTGAAATGGGAAAACTTAGTGCTGATTTGTCGACAGTCAGAAACTTTCACGTATGTCATTGAACCATATATTTACATTTACTATATTTTTATAGATTGTCTTTTTTCACTTGTTTTGGCTTTTCATGTATTTCATATCGCTCAGTCCTTCCACTAATTTGGAAATAAAAGTGCATATCGTTTATTTCGCCGATAGCGCGAAGCAAAAGAAACATCATTTCGTGTAATAATTATGAGTTTGGAGTGAGGTGGGTAAAACTTTCGTCGAGACACGACTAATAAGTGTCACCTATTCAGGGCCTGTTTCAAGTCGTTTTTTTCTAGCTTCGGCCTGTAGCTGTATCAAGTGAAAGCCTAAACAGTAAGACATATATTTAAATAGCCGACAAAATACATCTGCACATTACTCGATTGAAACCTTCTTAGTAGTAGTGGAATAGTGAAATTTAAAAAGCAATTTTTTCAAATTGGTTGAGTTGAGAATTAAAATTCGAGCTGCTTTTTAAACTCAACTCCCTGCACTTGATGGTTTCATCTTGGGTAAAGAAAGAGCCAGCTATATTTCCGTCAATGTTTTCAAAAGAAACCTTCGACAGTTGATTTACTTTTCAGTAAATACATCTAAAGTGTGTTAATCATTTTTTGAAGCGTTTCAAAAGGCCTGTAATTTCATGAGTCTTTGCCAATACATCTCTTCGAATTTTTCTTTTGTGATATTTTTATGTTGTTTGCTCGAGATATCTACGTATTTAACCCGGTATAAAAGCTTAATTTCTGGTGAATATCTACTACAAACATATCTTATATATCTCGTTGTTTGACAGTGCTGGAAAATCCGAGCGACTGATTCATAGCCATGCTTAAAGAAGATTCTTACTTAATTCCTTCAATATAAAAAAATCTGACATGCTTGATTGCCAGTTTTTTGAATTTGTTTCCCTAGCAAATTGTTGACCTTTAAAATAGTCCCTTTCAATTCAGTATTCACCGACGCAATTGAGAATGAAATCGACGCCACTAATCTCGCGAAGAAAATCACATATAACACGAGATAAATACATGAATAAATAAATAAACCTTTTTTAATATATGTGTGTATGCGTGATCGAGTTTTAAGCTGTATAAGGCTTGTGAAGCCATGTTTTCGAAACAAATGAGTCAAACTGGGCACAAACGGCATTTAGAACCTTTAAAAAGGTTTATACCACGATAACCAAGCTACTTTAGCACTTAACCCAAAGAGGTTTGTTTCCAAAACACTTCCGAGAAAGCTTCAGAAATTAAATCCAAGGTCATCTGCTGAAAAATGCTTGAATGAGTAATTCACAGACGCAACTTTGAAATAAAACAGGGGAAATTTTGCGAAATGGCACGCGCCTTTGACCAGAAAGGCAGAAAAACCAAAATTGACGATGGTGTAATGTTTTATCTGTTACCAAAATTGCAATTTATACACTTAAAAGATAGAACCTTTAATGGCCTTGAAACATGTCTTTGGGCGAGAGTAATACATCACGATAATTTCGTCAACACAGCAGATAGACAAAACTAAATAAGCAGTAATGTAAATACAGGCGATTATTTTCCTTAAAGGCTGAATAATCACATGAATCTGTAATTGTTTCGATTGAAATTAAAATGTTAGATCTCTTCAATCGGGAATAATAATAAAAAAGAACAGAATCCAATTTTTTCTGTAGGTGATCTATTTATTATTTTTTTTTTCTTTTGTGGAATGTAGAAGAGTGCTTTTTTAAATCGTGTAAACTTTCATCTCAACACGTTTTCATTTGCATAACGGTGAAATCCTACTCAGTCGGTAAACATCAGTAAACATTCACTGTTTCATCAGCCCAACGGAACAAGGCAACACATTAGTCTAGAAAAACAAAATTCGCCCTTCGACTTTGAACCAACTGCGTTTAAATGGTTTCTTCTCGAAAACAATTTTTGCGCTTGTAGAAAGGGAAAAGAAAAAGCTAAAAAAAAAACAATTTCAAGTAGCGAGGGAAAAAAATTTGGATACTCAAGCCATTTTAACTTGAGTTATTTTACCCTTTGGGATTATGTCTCTGGAGATAATTTAGATCCCCAAACATAAATGAATTTAAGAGGTTTTCTGCCGGTTTTCTGGAGCAACAGAACGCCCGCGAAAGCATTTCTGGCTTATTTACGAGTGTTCTTTTAGCGTGGCGTCGTCTTTATCGTGCCGACTTCTTTGTTTAGCTCTTGACTTTCATTCGCTAAACAATGCTTCATTGTCTCAGCTGCTAACACCAAACGTTGCAAGTAATTTGTACTATTCAAGGGACCCGAATTTTCATTAGACCTAAAGACTCGCGCTATTGTTTGCCAAGGATGAAATAACATTCGAAAATTTGTTGTTTATGTAAATATCGGCTGGGGGTGAAAGAGCTTGAAAAGGTTTCGACACCACTGGGAAAATTGCTTTTATTCTTATGGTGGTGTGAGCGAAAACAAAGGCTTTCTCAGCAAGCGGCCCATTTCAACAGAGTTTAGTTTAAAATTTTGGTAGCTTTTCGTGTACCACTTCAATAGCATTGTTTCTCGTTAACAATAATCTCATCTCTGATTTTTATACAAAGATTCCTTATAATTGCTGCAAAGTAATCCAAGAATAAAAAGGAATAAAAGAAAAAAAACTATAAAAGGGTTATCGAAGCCTTCCTAAAAGTGTAGGCGGAACTGCATATTTAAAGTTGTGGCATTGTTTCAACGCTTGTAGGAGCCTCTAACATTGGCTAGACGTATGGTTTCAAAAGTGACTTGAAATGGTGATTCTATAGATTAATCTGCGTCAGTGGACAAGGGGAGGGTTTCATTTACAACGAAGTCATTATTTTACATTCTGTTTGGGTTTTGATCCTAAGTAATTTGCCTTCGGTGACCTTCCTTTTGTAAACTGCAAACCGCAACTAGAAAAACCTGCTTTTTGGCCGCCTGGCTTTTAAAGAAGGTCGTCACGTTAAATTGAAATCTTGTAGAGATACCGCTTTGGAAGCCAGCCTTAGGGGTTGAAAGCGTTTTGTAAAAAAATGAGAACTTTTGTTTCTTTTGAAATCGTACAGATCGGACAGATGGTGTGCTAAAAATGAGATTACGAGTTTACAGAACGATAGAAAAAAAATGAAACAAAGGTTATTCGAAACAGTGCAAGATTTATTTTTTTCCCTGGGGCAAGAGATAAAAATATCGTGACTGTAGTTTGGCTTGCTGTAGAACTGAGAACACTCGTTTTGCATTTGAAGGCGAATCAGAGTAGCTAACAACAGCTCTGATTGTTTCTCAAAAAAAATGATAACAATAAAACACTTCAGCAAATTCGATATCCTGCTAAGCCTTAGCAAAGAAGGCTTCAAGCGGCGTCGAACTAGACATAGCAACTCTGTTTAGCCATGCAAATGTCTCGTAAAGTAATTTCTCTTCAAAACGAAATAAAAACACAATTCTCAGCGGTAAATCGGTGTATTTACAACTCGGCAAACTCGTTTACGCATCGAATTACTTCCATTAGCGGAATATTTTGCCCTTTTCTGTGCTTCTTAATTTGTAGCTAGAATTTTTACGATCTCTTGCGGTGTTTGTTTGGCTTTCCACAGTGAAAGTAATTTGAAAACTTCCTCGTCCTAAATAGGTCATCAAGCCTATATCAGTATAAAGTGATCATCGATTAGAATGGGTAAGCGCCGCTTTGCCTTTCGCCGCAATTTTTTAGGGCTGCGGGAAAATTGATTTATGTTCTCGTTTACAATCAGTTTTATGTAGATTCTCTCGTTAAGATTTGGAAGCGCAGCGAAAGCTCGTGAAAAAAAAAAAAGAAATAAAACAAGTAAATATAATCTTTTTCGCTGGTGCTCACAATTTTCAGGTTCCAGTCGATGAATTATGTTTTTTAAAAAAAAAAAACAGTGCTCAGTATAAGAAGAATTATGATCGTATTTGTGTTGTAATAGCAATCGACCATATGTTTTCAATGTCTATGATAAAACTAAATTTCAGAGAATCTTTAAAAGGCTACAAAAGCACTATATTCGGATTTTGAGTAAACCCTGCTTTATATATGCAAATTGGCTACTTGTAAAGTGGAAGTGAGGCGAGTGAGCAAGTCATTAGCAGGAGAGATTCAAACACTCTCGTCCAAATAAACTGATATAGTCCCAGAGTAACTTGTCTGATGGTTTAGCAGGCCTTTAGAGTATACATCTTCGTTCAGCACCTTGTTATGCATTTAACAGTGCTTGATTATGTAATCAACACCTCAACATGGAGTGATTTAGATGAATTCCACGGTGATCTTTCCTATGTGTCGACTTTATACTTAATGCCAACCATAACCTGGTATAAGATTTTCCCGCGCTTAGGGTGGCGCTGGGTTGCACTTTTTTGGGTTCCAGTTTCAATTGGCTCACCGCGGAGTTATTGGCAGTTCATTGTGACTTCAGTGTGATTACTTTGGTTGTGGTTTTGCAAACATCATTACAGAAAAGCACTCAACATGAGATTTTGATTCATCCCAAAAGTTGTCATTAACTTGAGGTTAAACTTCAATTGCCAAGGTCACTCTCATTACACTTGAGTGCTTTTTGGTAATTTTCGAGAGTAAACAAAGGCACTCAAGTTTACCAGCAGGGTGTTACATCGAGTCCACATGATGCAGATACATACCTCATTTGTAATCGAGCCCAGCACGACCTCAGTTTTATACTTCAGTATATTACCATCGTGTGCACGCCTCATTTTTCTTAGCAATTTTTCTGACAAAGTTAAAACTGTGGGCTAAGTTTGTTCAACAGGGATAGTATCCTACCTGTAAACACAATTGTCCCAGGCTACAATAAGCTTATTTTCAGTGGCTATAACAGAAATTTAAATGAGGTTGGTATAATGATTAACTAGAATTCATGTATAGTTAGTTTTCGAATTGTTGTCGCTTTTGCCCAATCACGGCTAATTCCAATACGAGCAATAAAACTAAGGTGAAATGGATGGGAGAAGGGGGTGGGGGGGGGGGGGGGGGTTGTTCTCAGAGGCTAACAGTCAATTACTAGATGAATGTCACTCGACAAAGATATAGTTCTAGCAGTCAGTTTCAAACCACCTTGCTAACAGTATTTTAATCAATCAGGTTTTTAATGACTTGTTGAGTGCGGGGGTTTGGACGGTGTGAGTGAGTAATTTTTGACCGTGCTTAGTTAAACAACTTTCAGTTTAAACATGTTTCACATGCAGGTGTGAACGGGGTACGTAGTAGACGTTTTTCCTTGCTCTGTAACAACAGGCGATCGAACATTTACCTCTGTTTGCGGGATCCGAGCAAAAAGACTTGAGCTCTGAAAAATAGAACAGTGATCTATATTCTGAAAACAAAGGAACACTCGTTCATTTCAACAACCAAAATACACTGAAGACAACTTTAATCTTAAACCGAATTGTCTGCATACAGACACAAGTTTCGCTAAAAAGGTCAGAAATAATAGCAAAATTCCTTTATTTGTTGCGGTCCTAGTATTTGAGATTGACATCCTGGTCGCATTTATTTTATGACAGAAAAAACGTCAAATCACTCTACCAATTTTCGGTTTTTGGAAAACAATTGTGTCAAAACATCCACCGAGGAAGAAAGAACGACCCCTAATAAAACTGATGCAGTTATCACAACTGTACGTAGAAGCCCAACTGGTCATAAATGCATCTCTAACTAAATTCACTTTTCCAAATGCACCTTCTGTAAGTAACGAAGCCTTTGAATTTGTATCTGGTGGATCAGGACTTGAGGGGTCGAAAGATTCACAAAATATTTGGCAAATCGTGCTTATAAAGATGACAGTTGAGAAATTGTACTCGCTGTAGGCTGACGGTAAACGTTTTCCTCGGAACCGATCAGGATAGAGAACCAAGCTCGTTACTAATAGCATAGTAAAGCTAGACTTGTGGAGGGCTTCTAAGCGCTGTTATTTAGCGCATTGCATTTCAAGCTCGAGACATAGCTGATTCACATCACTGGTAAATCTGTAAATGTGCATCACTCTTTTCAAGTATTAACTTACATGCAACAAAAGGCAATACAGGGCTGGTTAGAAACGGAGGAATGTTTGTAGTTCTTTTATTTGGCTTACAAACTTGTATTTACTCTTTAGCTTCGGGGTAGAGAATCCATTTCTGTTCAATTTTAGCTAACAGATCGTCTTAGCTTGTGAGAATCAGCTCTTTCTTATTCTTTCCACTGATCTCTGTTTTTGTCTGTTTTTTATTGAAACTGTAATAGAAAACTATGCATATCGGAGGTGCGTTAAAAAGGGAAAAGTCTGTTTACTTTAGCGAGAGAAAACTCTCCCTATATGTACATTATCTTTATTATATACGAGATCAAAATACAAAAAAAAAAACTTTTTAAGTGGATCAAGTTTGGCAGCTAGAAATCACAATCAATCTACGTTTTGTTTTGGTGGTAATCGTAGTAAGCCAGTGAAACAAATTGTGTTCACGTTTTCAAATCCATTCTCTTTTGAGACAACGCCCCTTAATTTTAACAGACATGTAACATGAAATAAAGTTTATTAATTTCACAATACAGAGACTTTTGCTGCAGTAGTTCTTTAATTGTGCATCTGGTGAGCGCGATTTTCTTCGGTCAGCGAAGCTCAATCCTTACTTCTGAAAATATTTCATAAGTGATCGTGTCACTCTTTAGAAAGAAATACATTTATTACGAAAAGATATTCACTTGACATGATACGTTTGTGTAAAAATAGTACGGTGCGGCAAGCTTTAGTTTGTTATTCACAGCGTGGGGGTATCTTATTAAATTGGAAATAAATGGGACAGTTTGTACCAAAGGGACTTCGCAAGAGGGCGAAACATTTTCTACCTTTGATGTGGTTTTTCCTGATGAATATACGCTCTCTTATTTAACCATCGCTAAAGCATCCCAGACGAATTCCTAGCCGTGTGAATTGGAAAAGAAAGGCCGCTAATAATGTTAATCAGTTTCTGCTAAACTAAGATTATAAATTGCATTTTGCGAAGTTATTGTATTGGAAGGGAATTTCTAATAGGTGTGAGAAAAAAACCTTTCCTTGCAAGATAATTCTTAGTCACTATTATTTATTTTTTTCTTATCTCGTTTTCCGAACACAAAACCGGCAATTAACAAGTGATTTCCAATATCAAAGCATTGAATTGTAATCGTAATACGATTGTCTTTTCGGTCAGATTTTCTAATCAAAAGAAAAATAAAAATTGAGCAAAATTGAATTTAGTTGTAGTTTATTACGAGGCCAGTTTAATTTCGAACAGTTGGAAAGAAGAGTTAAGGTCTGTCGCATACTTCCTGTACAAAGCAACGCTTTTCAATTCTGGGAACTGGATAAAAAGAATTTGCCCTTCGCTTCAAAGACTTCTCTGTGATTATTATACCGAAAAGTTGATTTTTTACTGTAAACTCTTGTCATTTGTGTGCCTGGGAATTCCGTAAACTAAACAATAAACAATTGAAAAGAACCAAAATATATAACTTTTGTTACGCCCCTTCATAATTGCGCGAGTCCAGAAGACCACACATTTGAACTGAAAAAACATGAACCTGTGTAGCGCTGTCACTCTTAAAATTATATTCGACATGCCATATTTTTTCCACACCAAGCCAGACAAAAGTAGGATTACTTCAAACACGTGCTGCTGTACTGTATGCTCCTAGTGTTTTTAAGGTGAATAAACCTCCTATCCTTTCAATTATACGCGGAAAAATAATTCAGTGTCTCTTGCGACTTGTTAAGAAAATATCTTTAGCTTCGATGCTGGTTCCTTTAAGAGTAATCTTTATTTTGTGACACGTTTTGTGGAGCTTGTAAACCGTTAATCTAAAGATGAATGATAAGTTTGAGTTTTGCATCTTTTGGTAGTTTGTTTTGTAGGAGTATAGAAAAATCTGTAGATTTTTATTTATGGTTTGATGCAGCCATATGACTGTAAGAATCGGGAATTATAATGCAAGCTTGGATTCTCGCAGAGTGTAAATTGAATTTAGCCGGTATTTTTCACACCGTTTGTTAAGTGTATTCGCTCCTCAGCGTATCGCCTTGTGATTATTTC
Source organism: Micromussa lordhowensis (assembly GCA_964020085.1). Taxonomy (NCBI): domain Eukaryota; kingdom Metazoa; phylum Cnidaria; class Anthozoa; order Scleractinia; family Lobophylliidae; genus Micromussa; species Micromussa lordhowensis. The sequence continues at coordinate 31,747,254 of OZ026599.1, read as the reverse complement.
GTGATTTGTAACTGACCAAAACGAAAATTCCGAACTCATAGGAAAAGATGGCCTTGGGGGCCTGAGGTAGTTCCTACTAAATGTGGAACTGAGTCAGTTTAGCGGCAAAAGTTAGACCGTGTTGTTTGTTCGACATAGGAAAACAATATGGATTTATAACTTCTGAAAAAATATTTGAAACTGATAGAATTGAAAAAGAAATCTTGGAAATAGAACTTCAATTACACAAAACGTGTTTCTGATTTAAACCTCACTGTACAAAGAAAACAAAACTTCGCTTCTTTCTATTTTCATTAGCTGGGTCTTTGTATTTATCAGTCTTATTACAATAGAGAAAAACTCGCAGATATATTAAGATCACAGGCCAACCACATAACAACTAAATTATATAGAAAAGCTAACTTGTTCAATTCTCACCCCTCTACGCCTTTTGTATTCAACACGAAAGAAAATTGAGCGAGCTGTCGCGTCGCAAACGAAACCTGGTGAAAAATCTGACATATTCAATGCTGTTTTCCTGATGCGTCAGAAAATAACTTTATTTTATTAAACTGTGTATAGGATAAAATCTGTTTCGGAAAAGAATAAAGAGAATTTGATGAAATTTGTTAGATTTTAAGAGCAAATAATTGTCCACAATACCTATGTTGAAATTTGCCGACGACGCCAAGTTTTTATTGGAATTTTTTGTTTATCAAAGGGATCAGTCCTTTCTTATGTAAAAGAAACAATACTTATATCTGCTGCAAGTTATAGGCTTTGGAAATCCATTGAAAGTTTAAGCAACTTGTTTTCGATCCACGACGCGTTTCTGAATGTAGCTCATGGAATACGGGCGAAAGAAAATTTATTCGCAGTAAATAATTGTTGTTAGTTTTTGTAGCCTGTTTGCTCTGATAGTCGAATTAACTTTCGCAACGAGCCCGGCTAAAATAGGCCGAATTTTGCCAAAAGGAAAGCAATAATTTATGGAAAATTTTCATATTTAGGAGAAGAGCTTTTTCCAGATCTATTTTGCGACCGTCAGTTCTGACACGTAGGTCAAGAACTGTGGAAGTTAAGCTCGTGTCAAAGTGGTTCTTGACTGAGCCGTTCGAATATTCATTCTGAAATGGCATGGTATAACATATAATTTATATTTGATTGACTGCTTTAAAGCGTTGTTTCTCTACAAGCTGGCGGTGTTGTGGAACTTTTCTTTCTTTCGATAGCGCGACACCAAATCAGATATGGTCAGATATTTCTCGACTCGCGCTCCCATAACGGCCGGCATCTTGTTTGCCGGCGAACGAACTCAACAAACACTCATCCTCTATTGAGCTATAATTAAAGCTTTCGATATTTGAAATTACCTCGTTGGATCCCTTTGTACTTGGCGCTAATTTACACACATACCACTTCTGCTAATAGAGCGGTGTTTCGGACACCTTGTTTCCTTATGAGTACAATCGCTGCCCTGATCTGCATTATAAAATCAATCGGCGGCTAAGCTCACGGAAAGGAAAAATTAAAACTTTCCTCATAGCAGTTAAATAACCGCCCACGGCCATTGTACTTTTTCACCTTGTGTGTTGCTATGCCGGCTACTCAGTTGAAATCTAATAAAGGAGGTCAAAGTGGGCTTTTCTTTTCTTTTGTTTATTTCAGCTTGTTTGCTTCCCTAGTTTGCAGTTAATCATTGGAAAAAAAATAAAAAAACTCCGGTATCACACGTGTGACTTTACACGAGCTTTTCCCAGCGAAATAGGTCGCAGCATTATGATCTTCTCTCTAATAACCTCAACACAATGTATTTATCAAGCTTTGTGTTTTTACCATCTTGTTTGCACCCAGCCAGCCCAACTTGGCATTGTGTGTGATCGTGTTTAGGCGTGGTTCGTTCTCAGCTCAAAAGCGCAAGGCTTAGCTTCTTCTACTTTTCACCAAACAATTTGAAAGTGGTAACAAAACAAACGTAACGATAAAGACTTGTTTCTTATAACTGACTGTAGCTTTGCTAACTCAATTTCCCTCACAACGTGGCGAAAATCCGACAAAGATGTAAATACAAGCAAGTTCTCGAATTTTCAAAGTATGGATAATTCTATTCACCCGGTAAACCACTGTTTAATTGATAAGTGTTCGAAAAATAGCAAAAATACCCACTGAATAGTGATTTATCCAGAGGGCAGAGTAATCTATCCTTGGAAGAGCCGTGGCGGGATACTCTCGATTAGAATTCTAGTTCTGAAAATGAATCGTTGCGTCAAAACATTTTATTAAAGTTGCCTAGCTGGTGAATCTCGGTGTTCTCCTCTTCTGCCTGCTTGAAAGGAGAAATTAGTTATCAATCAAAATCTCCCCGGCAGTTCAGTTAAAAAAACTGATCGGTATTGATTTTATAATCATGTTTCCCCAATGAATTTCGATTCAAAATTTACTACCAACAATGGCAAAAGCGACGCCCTTTTTTACACGAGTTAGCCTGGCATGGCTGACATTGACCAGCTTTCAGCGATAGCTAACACACGTGCAAGGGATTACCTCTTTTGTCTTTCTCCAGTTTTCATCAAAAACGTTCAAATTGTTAATCTGACGCTGATCCGATTTGAGCAACCGCGTGAAATAATTGTACGAGTCACCTTGTTTGCCGACTGTGAACAATTCTTGTGGATTATTGCACGACTCGCCGGCTTGTAAATCCTCTAACAATTTTTATTCTGACCGCATTGAATGTGTTCGTCTCGTTGCAAAGAGACGTAAGGAAACACAGGCTCGATTTCCGCTGCTCTTTCGAGCCCGGTTTACGTTCTTCCCGAGAAGAAACTTTGGGGAAGAAGCAAGGCCTTTTTTCCAAACAGCGGCTGGTGAACAAACCTAAAGGAAACACCGCTCTGTATGAGTTATGTGTAGCAGCGGACATTATTACGCTACAAAGAACGTGGAGCCGCATTTATTTGATGAGGTGAAAGCTTTACAGTCTGCTGTCTGTTTTATCGCAGTGTATCTGTCAACTTGTTAAGTCAGTGACTCTCGACTTATGGTGATTTTCTTTTGAAAAACAAAGTAAACTTGCGGGTTTCTCCTTTCTTCTTTTTCGTAGTTTCCGCCACCTCGTGCATCTGCTTCTCGCCAGGTCTATTCCCACTTCTGACTGATCTTGCGTCCCTTATCTATCGACTTCCCGCCCCTTACCACCCCTCCCCCCCAAAAAAAAAGCATAAAATAAATAACCAGATCAAGCTTTGGAATCGAATATTACAGAATGAAAGGGGCAGAAAGCCTGATCTCAAGCTATTCCTGAATCGAAGGAATAAGTACCACAAAACGTTTTATAGAGCAGCCAATTTGATTACTTAGTAAACCGCCTTCGAAAAAGCCGTAACATACTATGCAATGGTTATCGCTTGGCTATCATGCCATTTTTGCCCGCCATCTCGGATTTTACAATTGCTAATGACGTCAGAGAATAGACATTAACCAACAAATTGCATACCTAAACACGGTTGCCGCTAGAAGAAAAAGAACTATGATAATGTCCCCGAGTAAGCAAGGGGACAACTGAACTGAAGTTCTGCTATCCAAGGTAACCTCCGGATTAACTTAATCACCCAGCTCCCCCCCCCCCCCCCCCCTGCAACCCATGTACAATATTAACATCCACAGCTTTGTTTAGGGTTTGGAAAAAAAAACAGTTTTGAGGTCAAAGACGTTTAAAAAAAATCGAAAAAAATGGCTTTGGCCTGGGAAAAAGCCAGTTTTCGGATTGAAGAAAAAACGGTTTGGAATCTAAATATCGGTTTTGAAATCTGAAAAACCGGTTTTGGATCAAAATATATTGTTGTGGACTAGAAAAAAAACCTGTTTTCGCCCCTGGGTTTTCTGATCAAAACCCTCGATCTTGCGTGTGAAAAAAAAATGGTTTTGGTGTCGGAAAAACCAGTTTCTCCAATCCCAAACCGGTTTTTGGACCTCAAAACCGGTTTTTGCCCACACCTAAGCGGTTTTCCAACACCAAAACCGGTTTTCGATCCATCCCAAAACCAGTTTCTCTCTTCATGAAACTGGTTTTTACGATTTTAAAACCGGGTTTTCCAATCCCAAAACTGGTTTTTCCAGCAACCCTAAAACCGTTTTTTTCTGACACCAAAACCGGTTTTTCCAAACCCTATACCGTTTTTTTGTGAACCCAAAACTGGTTTTTCAAACCTTAAAACCGTTCCGATACTGAAACCGCTTTTTTCTTACATTAAAACCGGTGTCTCCGATCTCAAATCGGCCTTTTTTTACTCAAAACAATCAGATTTTTCTCATACACAATCAGTGGAGTTTTTGTGCTACGTCCCCCACCTCTCCCCTCCAACTCAGATCTCAGTGAAAACTGAACGGTTTCATATTTGAGAAGCCAGAGAGCCAGGCATTGAATGGAAACGTCAAGATTACCGCGTCCTTTCAGAAGTCGTCAGTTAGACAGAATTCAGTTTCCAAGCAACAGATTTCCGTTTGTATAAGAGTAATAGTATTTTTATTGTCGTAATACAGTTCCCATACGAAGCACTACTTCCTCCTTGGGTTTTCGTTGTTACAAGATGCACTGAAAGTGTTATAGGTATCTAAGGGTGCGTTCCTTTGGGGTGATCTGGATTAGGATCAGTGATCACGCGGATCATGGCACATCAAAGGAACCGATGAATCCACTCTGGTCACGGATTCATCGGCTCCTTTGATGCACCATGATCCAGACAGATCTTGGATCGCTGATCCTGATCCATATCACCCCAAAGGGATGCACTCTAAGATAGCCCGTATCTTACTCTGCAAGATATCTATCAAATATGACGTTGTATGATGTGATGTGAAATGGAGTCATGATCCTTCATCTTAGATTTTACTCATTCTTTTCGTCAACTTAAGAGGCACCTGCGAAAAAGATGTCACTGAAATGTTTTCCATTTTTCATATCATGATTGATATCGTCGATATCAATGTGTGTTTCATTCATGTTAGTTTTTATCGTTAGTGATTACTTAGCCCTCTCTTTTTCTCTAAAAAAAAGCACTAACCGTACGTAACAACAGACTATGTTCAGGGTATTGTATCGGACTGGAACTAGCTTAATAATAATAATAACTTTATAATAATAATAATAATAACTTTATTTAAGTGTCATACGTATTTAGCACTGTTGTACTAATTGGGGACACTGTAAATAAATAAGCAAATATTTTAAATAGAACATAAACTGTTAAGAATCCCAACTGGTTGGAGGCTGACCAGTTGGCTATTTACACAACGCGGTCGAGGAGTTGAACTCGGGACTACCGAGAACAAATCCGGATAGTGGTAGGGTGAAGGATTTGAACCAGGGACGTCCAGATTTTAAATCCAGCGCCCTAAACCACTCGGCCACGCCGCCTCCAGTCGATTGCAATTGAGGCTAATGCGGGGAGTCTTCTCGAGACATTAATCCTTTTAAATAATATTCCATTCCAATACCGATGATACGAATGTGGTCTATTCCATGGCTGATGGTGGAGCTATAGAGATACACTTGAATAAGAAGACCTCAGTAGTTTATAAAAGCACAGACTGCAATTAAACGTTTGACGAGTTCTTTACAAGTCATTTTTGCAGGTAGTAAAGCATGATACAGAGAATTGTCAACACCTCCCATCGGCTGCCCGAAGCGGAGTCTGACAAGATAACAGCATCAGACCTATTTATTTTTCACGTTCGTTTCTTTCGTTATAAAACTGTATGATCCTTTCAAGGTATTTTTATTGCATCCCTAAAGAATTCTATGCGTGAGTTGAAAATAGTAATTAAAAAATAAATAAATACCAAATACTTTTACCCTCCGGACGGAAGAAGACACGCGGATGCCGAAACTAAACCACAACTCATTTTATTAAAAACTGCTTGACTGCCGCTGTGTCTTTTTGCACTTCCTTTTGTAAACAGTCTTGTTTAACGGATCCTATGGTGATACGAGTTTTAATAAACCCGAGTCAATAAAACTAATATTTCTGTCTCTGCGGTGGTTATTTTGAAGGCTTCGAGACTCGGGGTGCTTTTTGTTTTGTCATGTTTGAAATGGCTCTTGTTTTTAATAAATTTGAAATTTAATTCGATTCGTTTTAATTCTATATTCTTTTTTTTCTCGTCAAGTTCATCCAGCCGTAAAGACACTGCTTTGGTCAATTTGAGCTGGTAAGACAAGACCTCCAGGTTTCTTGATACTAAAACACACAACACATTCTTTGTAAACTAATCAGAACAAAAAGTTCCTTACATTTTTCAAACTTCGAACCTGGCTCCAAATCTCGAGAGTTTTCAAGTTTATTACGTTTTGTTGTCACTAAAGAAGAATGCAAGCAGTTCATTGGTTACCAAGGTTGTCCCCCGTGTGACATTAGTGATTACTTTACACAATAAATGTTAGTCACTCGTAATGAGCTTTCCTTTGTTATCCAAATCGTATGTTTTTAAGGCAAAAGGTGATTAGCTTTTAGCCAGCGGACGTTTTGAAGCTTTCATCGACATAACGTCGCCGTTTTGCTGTCTAATACGCCATTTGCGGAGCCTTTTTACCAAACTTTACAAACTTTGAAGAACCGTAAACGTTGGGTTCGCTGTGAAAGGCTTGTTGCTAAAGACACGTTTTTCTTTCCTCGCTACTGTAAACGGTGTAATCGAAATAGATTGGTTGGACAAACAAACAAACGAACGCTTTCAACTTATTGCCAGACCGACTTGGGAAAGAAGTTCAAAGAATTGAAGAGATCTCAAGCGGTGCACGTTTCCATGTTTCCGGCGAATTCCAAACAATTTGCGTCATCGCGGAGAAGACGAAATCTTGAGGTGTCCGTAAGTGGAATGTGCGTGCTCTTGGAAAAACAAAGCGTCCATTAACAACTGTCATATATTGAAGAAAAATAACATACGATGACACCGCTTTTGACGGAAACGAACTTTAAAACGAAGTGAGCATTTCAACGAAGGCTCGAAAGGTACACTGAAGACGGTCTCAATTTATCAAGCATTTCACTGCCTCGTCTGGTTCATTCTGGTCAAATTGGTAAAGCCACTATGGTTTCCACAAATTCGAGGACACTCTTTGAAAATATCGACACAACTTTGGTCGACTTTTATGTCGCTCTCTTACTGACAATCGTGTTCTTTTCTTTGCTGGCTAACATCATGGTTCTCACAGCCTTATACACTCAGAAGGCAAACCTCCGAAACAGTTTGGACGTGTCCATTGCAAATGTGGCTGTGTCAGACATTATTTCATCGTTTTCGGCCACATTTACTCTAAACAATGCTAAACTACAGTGGACTAGTGGAAGTGGAACTTGCAAAATGTGCTATTATCTGGTTTTTGTAACATATGCAGTGACTTTGCTGACACTGTGCCTAGCAAGTGTTGATCGTTTTTACGGAATCTGTCTGCCGACGAAACACAGGCAAGTTCTACTTCTTAAGAAACAATCCATTTCCATCTGTTTGATATGGCTTTTATCGTGCCTATTGTTTGCACCTTATATTTACGCCTACGAAGTTAAAGAAATCAAACTTTCCAGCGGTAAAACAAAGCAAATATGTACGCAAACTTGGAATAATGACATTGAACAAACATACTATTCACTGGTCGTGTTATTACTGTTGTTTCTGGCGCCCCTTGCTTTGTTTAGCTTCGTTTTTGTCAAAGTTTTTCGTAAATTACAAGAGCCGAGGAGTACGGCTTCAGGGGGGAACGCTATTCTTCATAAAAAACGCAAGCAAATGACATTTATGCTTTTATTTATGATCGCTTCGCAGTACTTTTGTTGGGGTCCCGCCATTATAGGAAACACCGTCCACATCTTCGGTAATACTCCTCTCAGCTACTTTAACATTTGGTTGCTTTTCGAGCTTCTTCATTTTCTGCGTTCAATAATTTATCCTTTGATTTACCTCGCAATGTATCGGAACTTCCGTGCAAGTTTGAAAGCGTTGTTTTCTTCTTGTTGTTCATCGGCGTCACACTCAAACAATACCACTACCACTGGTGCAGTGAACAATCTTTCGCAGCCATCTTCTGTCCCAGTATCCTCCGCGGCCTCTGATCGTTCAGCCTCGTACGTTCCAGAAGATGACATCTACACAACTATGTAGACAAACAAGTTTAACCTAGCGACTTGTAAATATCATTTATTGCATATTTTGTTTATACTCGATTAGCCGCTCATTTGTTATTTCAATAAAACTGATTTTAATGCTAGTTTGTTTCGGTATCAGTGATTGTCACTTTCTGGCTCAAGATTTGTAGTTATTCTTGGTTTCAAGTGAAATCATCATCGCCACCGTATTGGATGACATCGACATAAGATTTGCATCTAACGTATTTACACGGCCCCATAAGCTATATTAGCTTTAAAACCCACCGTGTTTAAATAAAAGATGTTGTTGTTGTTGTTTTCGTCATCCAACATGGCCGCCAGAACTTTGTCCTTTGAGGGTACGTCAGTTCCTTTGCGGTCATCTAGATCAGGATTAGTGATCCAAGATCGATAACTCAGATCATGGTGCGACGAGAGTGGATTCGTCATCGGTTCCTTTGATGCACCATGATCTGAGTGATTTCTTATCTTGGATCACTGATCCTGATCCAGATCATCTCAAATTAACTGTCTGGGGAAGAGAGAACCAGAACTCCCAGTCAAAGTTTTTTCTACCCCAAAAACCTCCGTCTTTTCGGTAAACAGCTTCTTTAGAAATCAGTTACCAATGGAGGAAGTCTTGTCCTCGCTACCTAATAAAACACTCCTTGTTTTACTAGAAGAAACAAAAACTAAACAAAGAACTAAACAAAACAAAGCTATTCTAATGTACGATGGCTAGTAACAGTTTCCAGTAGTGAAGCCCTGGCCAAACAGACTAGCAAGTAGCCGCCAGTTGAACTTGCGCAGAGACTTGTGCTGGGTGGCCACACAGACTTGCAAGTACAAGCAAATCGCAAAAATACCCTTTTCAAGGCTACGGGATTAGTACCCCATGGCTAATATCCTGTATTTCATTGGTTATTAGGTTGCTGTAGCAACGAATGGACGTCACTCAACTTGCGTTGACTTGGGTTTGGTAGTCAAACGGTGAGAAACTTGCCTCGACTTGCGTTTAAATTTGATCTCGACCAAAGTAAGCGCAGAACATCGCAAGTCAACGCAAGTACGCGCAAGGCCTGACCAAACGGAGTGGCAAGAAGACCCCAGTTATCAACTTTCGTCTACTTGCATTGCGAGTCCGTTTGGCCAGCTAAGGGTTTTAAATTCACGGATCAATATTACCAATCTCTACCCAGTGATGTTCACAATATAGGTTCCCACTGATTGATGAAAGAAGATGTGGTCATCTTCATGGCATAATAAGTTACCATAGCAATTGTACAATCCGTTAATACACCCTTAATTTTAGCTTCAAGTGCTCATAACTCAAAATAAACTCGATGACCACCATTGTATATCTGATATCATTTGCTGAATGGATGATAACATTGTTGAACTCGGTACGCAGTGTGCACAAGGAATCTTCGTGACAGGATCAAAGGCTTGAACCCTGGAACACTGCGTTACAATATGGAAGTTTACTAATCAGTTCTTTTCCTCGACGTTCACTTTAAATCTTCTGGCCTTTATAATAGACTGATTCGGCTAACGCGTTTACATCCTTGGTTCCACCCAATTCACATGTGATGGTTTATTTGGGAGGTGACAATTGCACAATTGTAACCTCCCAAATGAATCATCACGTGCTCTGAATTGGGTGGCAACAAGGTTGTAAACACGTTAGCCGAATCCGTCTATTAAAGTCCTGAAATAGACTGGTAATTCTCCTATAAAAAGCACTTACACAACTGTCTGATCGTGTTCTTGACAGCTTGCCTTACGTCCCTGATCTTCCAGCAGTAAAGCAGAGGGTTTAAAGACGAGTTAAACAGTAACAGACAGTAACAGACTGCGAAAGGAAGAAACAAGGCTGAATTCAGTCCGTTGGTCGTTATCATAGCTGAAACAACTCCATACGGAAGATAACAAACCACTAAGCCCAACTGAATGAACAACGCACTCGATAATGTTCTTCTGAAACGAGCTATGTTTAATCTCGAGGTTATCTGATTCTGATCGCCAATATGGACGCGATGCTGTCTAAGAGACGCATACATCTTCGCGTAGGAAAATCCTGACGTTAACAAACATATCAAAGGCGCGCTGCAACTTACAGTCAACGCGACGAATTCGTTCCAAAAGTACGTTGTGCTAACAAAAACGCTCGCGATCCAAAAGAAAATTACCAACCGACGAACGCGCCTCGATGTCACCACCTGCCTGTATCTCAAAGCTAAATACAGCGCTAAAAGCCTATCCACACCCATGGCGGTCAATGTTGTCATGGAAACCCCGCAAAGAATCACCCCTGAACAATAGCACATCCTGAGGGCGATGTAGCACATGAAGCGACGTTCGTCGACCCTGAATAGCAATTGGACGGCGAATAATGGTTGAGCTACCATACCAACACAGAGGTCAGTTGTTGCTAGGCAACGATACAAGATCTTCGACGATGGATGGAGTGAAGACGTTTTGTTTAGAGCAGTTAGAATGAGCATGTTTCCCAGCGCTGCAACGAAAGATAGAAAAAAGTTCACGGCGGAAAGAAATCTTATTTGATGTATTTCCTCATTCGGTTTACCCACGCATAGGAAAGGTTCGAGTTTGTTGAACAGGTGATGTTTACCCTCCTCCACAGTGAGATTTTCCATAGCTCTCGATCAGGTCTTCTTCGATTCAGAAACTGATCTGCGATCGGAAAAAGTATAACAACAACATCGGCAATAACAATGATAATTTTGTTCAGGAAAAAGTGAAATACCAGATAATAATTTCGGCCCACAGTTAACGTAAAGCTGGTTTGGTTGCGTTAAAACAATAAACAACGTGTTTGGTAGGTTAAAATCCATTTGTCATTCGAAGCATTTTAAAAGAACAGAACTTTTACGATCTTTTAACTGTCAAAATTATGCCTGAATTTAAGATTGCATGTATCATTAATATCTAAAACGAGTTCTAACTAAGTGGCCACCCACTTATCACTCGGTCATTTGTTTTATAGCTTGCGCAATGACCGTCAAGCTGATTTCAGTAACATCTGCAAAGAGCTGAGGGATGCACTATAAAAACATATTATATTTTCAATGGAGGCAATACAAAAATATCGGTCAGTCCTTAATGATAAGAGTATAATTTAGACTTTATTCAGTAACGAGAATTAAAGATTCGTTACTTAACATGGTGGCTCTCCGAGTCCTTGAATGCAGACAGGTCGATTCGGGGTCATGCAAAAAACGCACCAGATGATTATACAGAGGCCATAGTTCGTGCTCCCGACCCTAACCTCTCAGCTCAACCTCTAACCTCTGCATCTTCAATGTTACATGGTTAGCAGGGGACGTTAAAGAACCCACACACTTATCGAAAAGAGTAGGGCACGGAGTTCCCGGTGTTGTGGCCTGGCCTTGTCTCATGGGTTGGTGCTTTACATAGGGATAACCTCATTGCACCTTTCCCCCTTGGACAGAGTTGTCCAAGAAAAATTGCTATGGCTATGCTATGGCTATGACTATCTCAATCATGGTAATTTGAGTTATTTTGACCACTTACAAAATTACTTTTAAATTGAAGAAAACCTGATAATTAAATTAAGTTTCCTAAGATACAAAACGCTATAGAGATAATAATAAACCATAAAGTAGATCAACACGGACTACAAACAACGAACTTGAAAAATTTAGGCTAGACTTTTCTAGATGCGCAAACTTTTTCTCATTTTCACAGAAAAAAACCCTCAAAACAGTGTTTTCTGAGGTTTGTCACCTGAACAACTTGTTTATGGATTTGATAGACTTATTCCATGCTTCTCGAACCATTGATTAGTGACCAGGAGAAGCTCATTTTTAAAGTCACACTGCGAAGTCCTTTAACGTGGGACCAAAACTATCTCACAGAGTTGTGTTATATATAAAAAAAATATTTTAAAAGGAAATGGGCGTTTGAGACCTACAGAAGCTAAATAAAAATTGGCCGGAAAACAATTGTTATCATTGACAGAAGCTAAGAGCGAATTGTCTTGTAGCTAGTCAAGCATTTCCCACAAAAAATGACAATCATTTATACCGAAAACCATTCTTCCTCTAAGCATGTAAATTTAAAATCATACATAAGGAATTTTAAGCCAATCAGAAATTGGCGTAAATCACGGTAAAGGTTTCAAATAAAAGTGTGGACAATGCCACATTTTTATTCTTGGAATGATCGACAAAATTGAAAAAAATCAAAGAAGAGAACTTCATTGTGATTGGAAGTAAGTGTTTCTTGGACCCTGCAGCAAAACGCAACACTGGCAAAATAAAACATATATTCGAAAGTTATGGACAAACTCTCTTTTAACAAAAACAATGTTTTATTTCTCCCGCCTCAATCTTATTTAGAAACAAGCTATAACAAATTAAATGGTACGTGACCACGGAAAACGTTTTCAATCCTCAGTAATTCGGAAGATGTTGGTCCAGCTATTCGTTAATATTTCTGTTCCACTCTTTCAGGGAACTCTTATAGATTACCGTGCAATATCGCTTCATTTATTTCAGCCAGTACTTAAACGACAAAAAACAGCTTACAGTTAACGCAATACTGCTTTTAATGTAAAACACAGAAAGGCTAATAGGCATTGCCATTGTTTTCATTGGTCTCTATTCTTATTTACATGGTATTCAATTGTATTTGTGACATGCGAGGGCAGATTTTATGAGTATAATATCAAAGTGTATCCGGTTTGGAAAATATCACCTCTGCTTTTTTAGAACGTGGGCGATAGCAAGGCTGAGTTGATTGGGAAAAGGGAAGACTGTAAAATTCTGCACTGCACGAAAAGCAACATTTCTTACTTTCTATATGTTCGATGAGGTTCTCGTTAGGTCTTTCTGAGTTATCCATCTAGCAGCTGTGGAATGCAAAGATTGGTGATTAGCGGTGGGCATGGAGTGACCATGAAATAGTCGTTTTACGCAAAGAGCTCGCAGAGACGAAACAACGAACAATGACGGAAAAACATCGCGCCTTACCGCGTCTAAAGATCCCCAGCTTTCGTCGGAATTCGTCGGATCCGACTCCCGCCGAAGAAAGCAGCGAAGGAGATGAATCATCTGGCATTGAAACGCTGGCGAAGGGACGAAAGGTAGGTTAGAAATCTATATCGTCGTTGATTTTCATGTGAAGCGGGCAAGCCGATTTGCATCCATTGTAGAGGCTGAAGGCAATTTCTAGCCCGCTTGAACTGATCTACCGGTATATATCTTAGATGTTGAAGATGGAAAATAGATTAACTTAGATAGAGAGGCCAGTAACCAGAGCTGATTGCAAAACCAGCCGTTTTAATTGCAGCTCAAGCCATTCATCGAGTTGAACTGGGCCAATATAATTGTCGTTTTCTCTTTTCATGCATGCAATTAAAGACTTCATTGTTCTGAAACACCGACGTTGCTCCAATACCAAAGCTTACAGAAACCCAAAGTTTTTCTTAACTAAACAACTTTTAAAAATTCAGGTAGCCTGTTTGCCCAACGAAGTGAAGAATCGGTTTGTTAAATATTGACACGTATTTCGAGATTTGCTTCATTTAACTTTTGCGTTGGGTGTCAATGTAATCAATAAAAAATGCTATTGACATCAATTCGAACCAACACAACAATGTTGTAAACATATCAACCCGTTCTTTATATTCGATCCGTTAGAGATACAATCACCGCCGGCCGTAACCCATTTCAAATCAATCAGCCGGCTCCAAGAAGTCATTTTAGGTTGGAGCAATTGTTACATCAATATTTATTTATCCATGCGTGTAAAATAGATACCGCTTTTATAGACCACTTCAGCAAGCATGCCTCCGGTTCGAAATTCGGCTTTGCAAGGAATTATGTAACCCGAATACGACTCGATAAACCTTTTTTTTCAGTAGACTAAATTCTTAAGGTATGCCGCTGTCTTCAGCCTTTAGTCATCGGTGTCATGCCCCCGGTTGCGTCACAAAACCCTCTTCATTTGTCCTCATTCCTTTGGC
>OZ026599.1:31713124-31725624 GCA_964020085.1 Micromussa lordhowensis | reverse complement strand
ATAAAAGCTGTTGTTGTTTTTGTTGGAAGACTGTCAAAATTAAACAGAATTGGATTTCCGATTTCCGCGTTTTCACTCCAAAACACAGTAGTCGAGCACAGAAGTTTATTTCCGGCTTATGCTTCAATTGACGTCCCTTAGCTTGCTTGAGGCGTGCTTGAGGCGTGAACCGGTGATAATTCGTAGATTTCAAAGTCTTTGGCAGTGTGCCTAAGCGACCCATGTGACAAGAGAAGATGAGGGTAAGGTATTTACAGTTGTTTGTATCGGGGCCTATATTCAAGTGTCGGCCATCTTTCCATTGCGACTCCTCTTTCTCGCGTTCTTCAAACCATCAGGAAAACAAATTCCTTAGAATAAAAGGTTTATATCCTTGTTGTTGTTTTTCGATTTTCACAGAAAAATCAGAATTTGAAACTGGAAGTTCTAATATTTCGTTTTGCATACGACGTGGCGTTTTTTTTTTCTTATTTTTTTTAAAATTAATTTCCTGTACACGCATTGGAATGTCAATTTTATTTTGTGCTTGTTTTTGTCAGGATTCAACAAGTGCTAAAGACTCTACTGACCAGGCAGACCGGAAGAGTATACACAAAAAGAACAAGGTAAAATAGAGGCTGCTTAGTGGGTTGAGATCAAAGAGTCATTTAAACTCTCCTTAAATCACGGAATAACAATGGCGTTACGTAGTTTTTACGTCATCACGAATATGACGTCATGAAGATATGTTATCCTTTGGTTCGTTGAATTATCAGGGATGGCAATACGGGTATTGGCGCATTAGCCACGGGATAAGTAGATCACAGCTCGTAAAGCACCACTCAATCATTCCTTAATTACTGACCCTGATTCTTATACCCAGTCGTACCATTTTTGGTAGGCTTCAGCGGCGTATCAGACGAGTTTGGTCGAGCCAAAATACCAATGTTGAGACCAAACGATACGCCTCCGAAACGTACCAAAAATATGGCATGATTAGGTATTTACCGTACCCACACTCGGCCAGGTGACCATGATATATCGTGTCCATATCAGGTCAGTGACTTGGTATCGCAGGATATAAGGACAGTAGACGCGGCTTCTGATTGGCTAATTGCGAATATGGGTCCGGTAATTTTTGTTATTGCTACTGGTTGCTGTGAAACGAGTTTGTTTTTAAGAGACCTAAAGAACAGCGCACAAACACCAGGTTTCCTTTGCGACAACACGAAAGCTTTAAAAAAATCCAACTTTGTTGCAACCTACGTGGAATATTTTGTTTGGGCTTTTCCTCTATTAAAAAGAAGCAACTTTTTCAGTAAAACGTCTAGCTATAAAAAATGGCGCGAAAACTTTTCTTCAAAACATTTAAGAAATCTTTAAAAAACGTTTAAAAAATACACGACGTTTCGACGTTCTCGGACGTCATTATCAAGTAAAATTATTGTTTTTTTAATTGCACTTGATAATGACGTCCGAGAATGTCGAAACGCCGTGTATTTTTTAACCGTTTTTTAAAGATTTCTTAAATGTTTTTAAAAAACGTTCGCGCAACTTTTTCTCTGTATCCGTTTTAAAGCTGTATTTGGGGTTTCTATGATAAGTCCATCAGGGCACACTTCTCAGCCTATTACTCAAGATTCCGAATGTGAGACAATTACCGGGGAACTCCGATGTGAAAAATGCTCATGATCTGGCTTAAGGGTGTAAATCACGGATCTTAGTAAATCAGTTGGATGTGCAGGAGGAAACGACACTATTTATAGCCGTCAATGCGACTGAGTTACATGCACGGGACGAAATAGCAATGGAAAAACGTTGTCAAAGCACGAAATGGCGAAATGACGAAATTGCACCACGGTTAGCCTAAATATTGCCCCTGTTAGCCTAAATAGCGCTCAAGTTAGTCTATATATCACTAACTTGAAGGTGATTAGCCCTCAATAATTGTACGAGTTAACCGTATCTAACATTTTTAAGCGCCGTTTCGCTAGTTCGTGTCTTTAACACGCCCCCGACGAACATTCCCGACCTTTTCATAATGGTTCCCCCTTTGAGAAACAATGTCCGTCGTTATATAGTGTGACCAAGTACCCATTCTCCCCCCACGTTTGCCCCAGCCTGTCTCAGCCGCTTTAAACTTTTAATGGAGACGTAAATCGTATTTTTTTGTGTATAGGATCAGCTAGATCCAGATGACAGTATGTCAAGCCCGCGTCAAGAGAAACGAAGTCCATTTTCTCTCCCCAAATTTGGCAGTGGCAATAAAACGGTTAGTACTCTATGTGTTTTCTTTCCAAACTTTTTTCCTGTTGTTATTTCTTACTTCCAGACAAGACTTTTTTGAAGAAGCCATGTTAAATTAATGTTTGCGGGGCAGACGGCAGATCTTTTCCTGGAAGACGAGCGGATGACGGATTTGTGGAGTAGTGACTGAAGTCGCTAAATAAGTGCTGCATTAGTAGTCGAGTAATAGTCCTGAAATTTGTCTCTTTAATACCTTCGAAAGGTGGACCCTGAAAGCGTTGCTGAAAAACTTCAAGATACGCCAAAGTCAGAGAAAAGGAAAATGCAGAAACAGCAAAAGACGCCAGAGTCTGCAAGAACCCCGGTAAGAAAATGAAAGGAATGCATGGTCGTTCATACAGTGGCATGGTACCCCTGTCACCCCTGTGTCAAACGGCAGCTGACTTTTTAAATCACGATTCTGGCCTTCTGGCAAAGATAATAGCACTCCCTTGCCTGTTCGGTCGAGTGCAGGGATCGGAGATCTGGTGTGGGGTATTTCGTTTGTGGTCAGCGGCCGCGCCATTTTGAAGAGTTTCCTTTGTCATTATTTTTCTTCATAATAGCATCAGTAACAATTTTGGATGGCTACCAAAAAATCCCTGTACGATATTTTGCATATACTTAAAAGTTAAATCTGCATTTCTAAATTAACTGTCAAATCAAAGGACAATATATGACGCCGGTTAGTCTAAGTACGTTTTATTAGCGAGCCGGGCTGCGAAAAAAAGTCACATCTAATGTCTTGTTTTCACGTTCTCGCTAAACGCCTTTGGTAAATTAAAAACAACCGCAAACTTCTATTTTGCTTCAATAAGGTATAACAGGAAAAAAAAGTTTTGACAGAAGACATGTTATCATTCGAGGTGCACAAAACAGAAACATCTCCTTTGAATCTCAGTGCTTTTAAATTTTAATTTGTTTTGTGCAAAATTGAACGATTTTGTCAAAACAATATCTCTTGCGCAAAAGTGATATTTTTTATCCTTCGTTACAATGGCAAATCATGATTTGGATGCTTTGGTTATTCGACGAGAAACGGATAAGAAATACTGGGTGGTCTTTTCTTTTACGGAGGCTTCATACCACAACATCGTGAAGTTTGTTTATTCATCGGTGAAGCTTTTCATAATTTCGCCATTTTCATTGGGGAAATAAACGGAAACCTGCGGTCATGGATGATTAGATAAGCTGGGAAGAAACATTCTGAAAAAAAGAGGAAGTTGGATTGACTATTGTCACGGTTTTGGATCAGTTTGGTGTTTGTTATTCGCATTGTTCATCAGTATTGGTCGCTGCGATATTTAATCCCTGGCCTTTGATATCTATTGACAAACGTTGAAGTGTTGTCATAAATCATAGCTTTGAAAGCCTTATCTCTATGAAACGGTAGATAAACATTCAAGTTTTTGCATGCATTTTATGCGATGACTTTCGCCTCGCGCTAGGAGGCAATAGTGCTAGTGGCTGGTATGGAGGAATGCGAGAGTGTCAGCTGCCATGAAACGGCTCTTTTGGCTGTTCCTTGCCCAGGTTTAGGCCCTAAAGCGCGCTCGTTTTCCGATACTTCGATCTTCAAGCTTGTCCCCCAGAAATCTCGAGGCCATTCGCAATCCTCTGTGGACGACAGCGGCCGAATTTCGCCGCCATCTCCGACTCAGTTTATACCGGCAAATCGTCGCGACGATCCCGCTCCGATCGAAGTCGCCGCATTGAAATCAAGGCGAAAGATTTCTCGACCTCGCTCGCCATTCACCGGCGAGAAGGCTCTCGACCTTCTTTCCAAGTTCGCTAATTCTGACTTCGTGGCAAAAGTAACATCTAACAGTCCAAAGCTACTTGCCAGGAGGACAAAGTCAAAATGTAGGGACAATGACACACAAGAAACGGTCAGTACTGGTAAAATTTTGTAACTTTTTTTCGAGTGATATTGAGTATTACCTGCAGATTTTTCTCACGTGTTTTTTCTTATTTTAGAGCAAGTTTCTTTGTAATTTTCCTTCAAACGTGTTCAGTCTTCTAAGTGATAGAAAAATTCACTGAATTGCGTGACTTTTGTGAGCACGCTGCTCGAAATTGCAATTGGCGGTCCACGAAAATTTGAACCCCCCACTTCGATTTAATTAATACTTAAAAAGAGTCACTTTGCACGCCAAAAGCAGTTCATTTGTGGCTTGTTAACCATTGTTTCGGTTCCATAAATGTGATATAACAAAACGGCTTACGATATATTCGCGGCATTGTTTGTTGACACTTATCGAATAAAGTTCGATTCTTGCTGACTGTAATAAGGTTGAATAATTAGTTCTGGCTGCGTGCTAATGCTCATTTTCGTGAGCTTAGTTTAAAGTTCGGTAACCTGGTAACTTATATTTAAACGGAAAGGGTGGTTTGACGTGGGTTGTAGTGTTATCAGTTCCATAACATAAACATCCGTTAACTTTGAGTGAAAATTAAAGTAAGCTCATGAAAAGTCGAAAGTTTTACTCATTAATCATTGCAGAGTCTCTTCTCTTTTGTCTTGGGGGTTAGGGTTATTATTTGTGATTGTTTGTCCATTTTATCTATCGATATTTTTATTTGATTGGAAAGATTCCTTTTATTGTGTCGTACATCTCTAATGACTTTTAATTTTTGTAGTTTAGCGTGGCCTTCAATCTCTCACTTAGACGTGAAAGCATCCTTCCATGACAGTTTTGCTAATTCACACGCACAAACGACCTTCTTGTTTTCCCGTCAGCTATCTGTTTATTTATTTTGGCTCCCGTTAAACAACTGGATCTGTTTCCGTTTGTAAACCGTTTTATCAGTTATGTTTTCGTTTCCTTCTGATATGGGTCTCTTCACGTGATGTTTCGTGTCCACGAACTTTATCGTGTTCAGTGGCAACTGTATTAGCAGCCTTTGAAACTCTCGAGACAGTCTCTTATTAATTACAGACTCTTCCATCATTTCAGAGGAGCCGTTAAGAGCCTAGGAGCAAATACAGATACAATTCTCTACGTTAGGAGGGAAAATAGTTGATTTACAGTCTCCGATAGTTTCATGTCGCCTGCGCACTTTTGAAGTCACGTGGTACAAATATCTTATCTTAAAATTATAGAAAGCTCAAGTTGGGCTACGTAGCTATGTAATTATGAAAACAGGACAGCGATTTGATAGAAGATTTGTAATACAATAGGATGAAATAGAATTTCTTTTGATGTGCGGTAGATCAAATGGTTGTATCTCATCGGAGTTTTGAAAATTTCGAAATCTTAGTAGAAGGTTGGTAGGCATCGTGAAATTTTGAAAATTGACGAAGTGTAGTGGAACTTTAATTTCATTTTTAAAACGCAGGTCTGTAAGGAAATCCTCTATCGATCGAAAAAATGGTAAACCCCATCATTGTCCAATTACAGTTCCGTGCAGAAAAGGCTGAAGGACAATTTCTCCATTACGACCCCTGCGCGTATTCTTGACAAACCGTTAGACGAACAAGGGCAGATAAAGTAAAAAAAGACCTCAGCATTAGTTTTTTCTGTTTTTAACTCAAAACTTTACCCGATCGTTTGAGTCAGGCTTGACCTAATATAAAATACTGTGATTGTGTTTTTTTCTTTTCTTGCCTTAGGATGTGTTCTATTAGGATGAACATCGGCTGACGTCATTGGTTTAGATTAGCCATAGTTAGATTGGCCATTCCTTCAGCAAAAAAACGAAACAAACAAACAAACAAACAAAAAAAAAACAACATCAACAAAAAAGGCTGTTCGGTTTGTTGACTGAGCGTGTTTATATCACCAGAAAAAACAAATTAATAAATCTGTTGGAGTGTTTCTCGGTCCTTAGGAATGGATATCCTCCTCTCCCTTCTCATAGTTTGTGGTTTACTGCAGATAAGTTAGAAATGACCAGCTCTCCTTATTATTAAGGATAATTTAGGATCAATTTTTTCTTCTTAATTTCGTCGTGATTTTCCTTCTCTTTTTGTAACATTTTAAGTCACGATTTATCACAATGCTTTTTTTTACAGGTTTACCTCGTGGAAAATGTTCAAGATGGTTTAGACTCTGCGCTAAAGGTAAGCCTGACTCAATCTTTATTTCTCCGTTTAAGACGGAGAGAGGGGAGGGGAGGGAGGGGGTAATTGCATCGGAGATGTATAAGCCTGAGTTAGATCCTTCGCTTAAAGTATACATCGTTATCGAGCTACCAAAGCATTCCAAAAAATCAGCAAACCAGCAATAAGCAAATCAGCAATAAGCTACCAAAAAATTCTGCAAACCAAAATATTTACTCTAAATAGTCATTTGAACGGCAACAATTTAGAACAAATGTGTAAATGAAAAATCTTGAAAGAAACAAGCCTGTTTTTAAATATTTCTTATCTCGCCATCTCGCTTTTGTTTATCGAGCTGAAATTGCAGAACGAAAACAATCAATGACGTGACTGAACGATTCATCTTTGCCATCCGTCTCGCAATTTTCCGGAACAGTTCCGGATCAGCTTCCGCGAGCCAGTGTCAAGTTCTCGCCCCAGATACCGTTTATGTAAAATTCCAACATACTGTAGGTAGGTTTCATCACACAGTGTACAGCACACTCTATTTTCTTTGTGTCGTTTTGGTTTCTAGTTTGTCTAGTAGCTTCTAGTCACCTATTTGTTTGTTTGTTGTTTGATCAAAAATAGAAACTTCAAACTTTTTTTCTGTTTCTAAAGCGCTTTGATTTGGTTTGTACGTGCACTTTTGCAGCACGCATTTCCTCGTCCTAATTCCTAAGTGATTACAAGAATGCTTTTTGTTAGCTGACAAATCAGATAACATGCATGTCAAGTGTGTTTATTGTAAATATACCCCTCGTTCTCTTTGTGTGAGGCAAGGACTTAATTTAGTTAAATTGAGAGGATCTCAAACTGTTTTCCGGTAATGTAATATTTCGCTTGGCAAAATATTTAAAGTAAAGCAATTTAACATGATGTCATACATTCAATTGACAGAAATGTCACAGGACGATTCGGCACGTAAAGAACCGGTTTACCTGTTCTACGGGCTTTTCATACGTAGCCACATAATAAATTATTATACATAGAGGGTCACGGTTGGAGGGGGTCATTGTACAAACTAACTTCATAGGTTCTGGCCTCCCTATGACACAATTGTAACGTGAGAGGGGAGGGTGGTGTTATCAGTTGATCTTTGTTCAAGTGTCATCGCGCAAACGAGGCACGATATTTTATGAATCAAACATGGCCGCCCGATGAGACGTGTGCAAATGTTTTCACTTCAAAACACCGTGAGTCATGTCAGAGAGGAAAATAAGTAAGGCACTCAGAAAGGACCGTGAATCTACGGTGTCTGCAGTGGACATTAAGTCACTCACCTCGAGTGAAAGCACGTTTAGTCTAAGGCCTTTAAAGGTGGGGAGAAGTTTTAATGATTTTGTAATAGTGTGCCTCTCTCTTGATGATCTCTGTTGGGTCACGCTAACAAGTCTGTTAGCCTTAACGAGCTCTGCAAGGGAACAGTATCTTGTGGGATATTAGTTTAAAGTTTATCTTCCTTGAGAGCTTTTTGTGTTAAGGGATATCTCCCAGACAAAAACTCAAGACAACATTTTAATACCATTTGCAGACGAAACAAGTGGAAGGCAATTTGTCTGTAAGCTGAATGTCGTTAAAAAAATTGAAAGCTGTCGCTAAATTGGCGCAAAACGGCTAATTATGTACGAGAAAGTAACGATTTGAAGAGCTAAAGGTTCTTATTTATTTTCTGGAGATGTTTAACGTGCATGTTTATACGTTTGTTTTCAATTTTATTTCGCTAAATTACTTTCTTTCCCCGCGCGCCTACTAGATATTGCCACTGATATCTTGCTGTTGCAGCTTAATTATGAAACAGAAATGACTTGACACTACCGACGTGTTGTCTACAATCAGGTGGTTTTACGCGCAAATTGTTTAGATCTTTGATAAATTACTTCCATTCTTTGGGCTGTCAAGGAAGCGAGTGTTCTTATTAAAATAACACCGCAGAGTTTGTTTTATATTTTTACAGGAGGTCGTCACCGGAATTCTACCCATCAGTTATGAAGACGAAATTGTTCAGAAGCGGACTCAAATATTGAGGGACCCATTGCAGGATTTGCTTGTGTTTCCAGAGGACGATGTTATTGTAAGTACAGTAGCGATTGGAGACTTGTAAATGTTGCTGTGTGGAACCGCAACATAGCCATGCGCGAGGTGTTCTAGCCGCAGAAATAATCACTCGCATAGTAATAATAATACTAAAAAAATGTTTGCTAACGTTGTCCTCTATCAACATGGCCAACTTTTTTTTCCGTGTTGCGCCAACCAGGTGCAAATTGATGTTTTTAAAAAAACCAAAACAATGAAAGTGGCCCTTTTAAACGCGCCCTTTGTGACAAACATGCGTCAAATTCTTGAAAGCATTTTGAAGGCCTCTTGGGTAAATAGAATGTTTCCAAAACAGCAAGATCGATTTCATTGATTGATTATTGTAAGGTTAAAATGTTCACATCTGCCCTCTGTGTTCGAAATACCTGCCGGAGCATATAATTCTACTCGCTGCAAATGTACACCGAATTAAATTTGTTCTGTAGATCGCGTTGTTTCACTTTGCTAAGAAGTCGTGTCTGGGACAGGTTTACGTGTCGGTCAAATATTTTGTTCTCGACCGGCGACTGATTCCGGCATTTCAAGAATTACCTTTTATTTTTTCATCTACTTGTGGAGATATTTTGCTCATCTAAGAGCATCAAGTTTGTTGACCTTAAATTAAGAATTAATTATATGTAAGGTCTGGTTTTTTGTTCCCTGAGTAGTATTTTGTTTCCAAATCAGGCAAAAGTAAGATATTAAAATTTCATGATTGGTGCTGATGCGTGCGTCAATCGAAACTTGTCTCATCCGTTTCAAAACAACCTAAAAACTACTGCGATGTCGACGGAATTTTCAGATCCAGATGATTCTTTCCAAGTCATAGTAAGTCCTTTTTCCCGACAAAATACGCTTTTTTAGATTTGCGCATATAACTTGTCAAAGAATATAAATAACAATTCGAAGACTTGTATATTGTGACTGAGATGCATTCAGAAAATCTTGTCATGAACAGACATCACCCGGTTAATATTTCACAAATGAACTTCGTTTTGAACATTGAATCGTATCTCGCTTAATATTTAAATATATATTTTTGATTTTCTGTGGTAAGCTCTTCTTGACTTTTCCTTTAAGTCAAAAATCACTTCCATTTGAAGGCATAAGTTATTTCGTTGTTTTGAAGAAATTGTGTGACATGTTTTATGGATATTTGTGCTCTCGAGCGTGGGTGAGATTAACAGACTAAGTTCCAGAAAATTTACTACTTCCTTTTTTCTGTAGTTGATAAAATTTCCGATTTATACAGGTAATGAGCGGCGAAGCGAAACTGAAGATTGAAAACCTTGGTAAACAAAACCGTGTTTTCATATTTTTTTCGGATGTACAAGAAAATTAATGGTCACTAAAGCGAATGATTTTTGTACACAGTACTCTGCAACCAGGTGTTAAAATCACTTTTTTTAATGACATGTCTAGAAAATCGACAAAAATATTATTGTATTTATTTATTTTCCAAATGAATGTGAAATATCGAGAATGTTGCACCCTTTCCCGAAATCACAAATCAATCCTTTACCTTCATTTAGGTTTAAACAATTAGCCAAAGTATGTATGTCACACTATTTACTTATTATTCAGAAGCAAGCATCCCCAGCAATTGAAATATGTACATATTGAAACCTAAAATAGATTTCTCAGGTTTTAATTTTGGTTTTGTGCATGCATTGTACTTCAAATGGGCCACTGAAATCCTACAAAGAAATTTTTAAAGACCTCATATCAAATTATTTTATGTGGTGAACATAGTTAGAATTTTATGCTAATTTTTGCAACTGATATTTACAATTCTTGGCTGAACAGTGTTGCATATAATTTACTGATTACTTTCATTGGCTTTTGCATCAAGACTTAATTTATATCAAGGCAGTCTTGATAAATGTACATGTTTTACTTGGAAGTATATTCTTGTCTGACTAGTTTGTAAAAATCTAAGCACAGTATAAAATAATGGCAAGTCAAACTTGGATTTTCTCGTTCATAGAAAATGATTTTTGACTTCATGAATCTTCTGATTCTGTAGAATATGCTAATTAATTGATTTCTCAGGTAAAAGATAGTGGCATTTAGTTGTAATGGGCATGAGCTTTTAGAATGAAATCATACAAGCTATAAGGAGGCCTAGTCAGTTTTGAGTGAACTTAATTTTTTCCTGCTTGTTGAAAGGATTAACCGCTACTTCGCTACTGCTTTTATATTCTTGCAGTCTTGTATTCTGACTAAGCAATACACTAAGTACTTTACCAAAGAATGAGGATGCTGAGAAATTAACATTCTTTCCAACTAGATGTACATGTATTCAGATCCACTCTCAGTGCTTTCAGTGAGATTTGAAGTCATAGTCATTTTTTTTTCTTGGACAATTCTGTTCAAGGGGGAAAGGTGCAGTGAGGGTAGCCCTATGTGAAGCACCAACCCATGAGACAAGGTCAGACCACAACACCGGGAACTACGTGCCCTACTCTTTTCGATAAGTGTGTGGGTTCTTTAATGTCCCCTGCTAACCATGTAACACTGAAGATGCAGGAGGCGGGGCCTACGGTTTATAGTCCTTATCCGAGAAGACTTGAACGCCTAACCATTTGCAGATGAAATTACAAAGGCAGCACATTCTGCTCAGTTATTTTAAGACCCTGAGTGTTGGTCCAGTCTGGGGCTCGAACCCTCGACCTTCTGCACAGTAGACTGGCGCTCTACCAACTGAGCTAACCAGGCGGCAGAAGTAGGTGGCTACCTTGGAACAGCACCCACCGGAGTAATATGAGAAGCCCAGGACAATTTCTCTCTGGAGAATTTGTTAAAGTTAAGCATACCCTCTGACTTTCAACAGAATACTCACTGGAGCTCTGGCGGGTGCTGGGTCGTATTGAATTCTGAACTGCACTCTATAGCCAATATTATCTATAGTTGTTGTTTTTAATTAATGCCTTGCTCATGAAATACGATTTATTTGAAAAAATATATCTGTACCATCCCATGGGCTAGACAAAACTAGTTAGAACGCTTGAGCTGGATCACATATCCCCCATGCCCCCTAATCAATGTTGGAAAATGTCATTTTTTTTCAACAAAAAGAGAAAAAAAAATGATTATCAACAATGTAAATGGGAGAAAGGGAGAACTTACTTCGTGTCCCAACATTTTTGTCTGGAATTGTAGATCTCATGCTGTAATTAAGATTATGGCTGCAGCTACGAGTTCGTAATTAATCAGCATGGCAGTCTCAACTTTTCAGAGATGTTTTGTATTAAATATTTGAATTACATCTACATCACTTCTCCTGGATTGTATAAATTGGCATCCTCCTGGATTTCAAACTTTTTTATTTTAGGATGATCATATTTGGCAAATTTTCAATGACTTAACGTGCAGCTGCTTGGTACCAAGGTACATGTATCTATATTGAAGAAGATCTGCAAAGCACTAGCTACCTAGATTTCATTGGGTTTTGTGGCCCGTAATACAGTTCTAAACAAGTCGACTGAGTAGCTGTGAAAATGAACGTTGCGAGAAGAATTATACTGCTTCCCACAACTTGCCACTTGTTTCTGTATTGTAAGCCATCAAATTCAGACAAAACGAAACTGGCAAACTAGCAAATTTAAGCATGTGCAAGTGTGATTTTTAATGTGTTTCAAAACTATTTTAAATTAAAACAGATCGACTGACATGCTCAGGTTTATTTTTGCCAGATGAGTGATACGGACTACTTCAGTTTCGTAGTTGGTTTACAAGTTGCTTTGTCCTAAACTCATCCAAGAGACCTTTGGCTCATATAAGTGTACATCATTTAGAATTAGTATTAGTTTGATTTTGAGAGAGCATGTTGGTACCAAAGCTCTCAAACTTGTACACATACATGTAACTATTCCTGGTTAACCAGTACTGATTCAGAAATATTTTGACGTGTTTGAATTGTTGTTTTAGGCCTTTGCTATTCCTCGTGAATTGAGGACAATACATTCCACAGTGCCAGGCGATGCCCTGTCCAGAGTATCAAACTTATTCACACGAGAGGTACATTGTTGATCATTACTTTCATTATTTTATTTTTTGTGGGTCATCATCCTGGATG
>OZ026599.1:31615624-31708124 GCA_964020085.1 Micromussa lordhowensis | reverse complement strand
TGTGTGTTTGTTCATTAATAGATCACAGATGATGTCAAAATTTGGTTAAGAGTGAAAAAAGTGGATGTTCTTACCACATTGTAATGTCATCTGTGATCTACATGTAGTACTGTGAAGAGATGCACTGCAACATGGAATCTACTTGTTAAGTAAGTAATATTAGCTAATAAAGGGGGCAAGTTTCTAAAGAAACTGTGGTGCTGCGTCGGTGGGAGTATTGCAAGATAATTTGGTTTTATCAACTGGTTTGGTAATGTGAATTGGCCACCGTAAAGAGATTCGGAAGCTGACGTTTCAAGCGTTAGTCAGATTGAATAGTAGCTAACATAACTTGCACTTCTTGTTTTCTAGTTAGGAGTAAAACCAAAACCTGTTGTTATAACTTACTCATTTACATTTTCCCAATGCTTTGTGTCAGCTACCAGTTTTGATTTGTTCATTTTCACTGGATTTTTTGTTCCTTTGTGATCGCTTAGCGTGATACATTGGTCTTGGTTTTAATTCATGACACTCACTTTTTGTCATTGATAAATTAATTTTGATTAATTTATTATTCTTCAGACCACCTCGAGGAGAAGGACTTGAAGAGCAAGTTTTTGAGATGGATGTCAATGAAGATGAAATGGACTTTGCAAATCAGGTTGAGACAATACCATTACCAATGAAGTGTACTTAACAGATTTAATCCTCACTGGGTCCAGGACTATAAGCAGTTTCTCTTTCCTCTTAGTACATACATGTATTTGAACAAGGAGGGGAAAAAGTTGTACTGTTTTTGTACTTCTGAAGACATTGATGATCATCGCAGTTATATACACAACTTAAGCAGCTGTAAATTAAAGCCTGAAAAAATATCCAGGCCTGAACAGGATTCAAACCCATGACCTCTGTGATACTGAGCTATTAAGCCAACTGGGAGCTGGTCACATTGTGAGTCCATAATATACCTGTAAATAGTGAAGGATGGAATTAAAGCCTGAAAAAAATTCAGGCCTGAACGGGATTCGAACGCAGACCGATACCAGTGCAGTGCGGTAATGGTGTAGTGCTCTGCCATCTATGTCTTCATATCTTTCTCCGTAGTTCAAATATGTGATTTTCCATATATTTGTTTGCATTCTTCATTATCTATGGGTATATTTTGAACTCACAATGTGACTAGCTCCCAGTTGGCTTAGTAGCTCAGTCGGTACAGCACTGCACCGGTATCACAGAGGTCATGGGTTCAAATCCCATTCAGGCCTGAATTTTTTTCAGGCTTTAGTTTCACAGCTACTTAAGTTGTGTATATAACTGCAATGGTCATCTATGTCTTCATATCTTTCACTGCAGTTCAAGTATATGATTTTTCATATATTCATTTGCATTTTGTACTTCTGTTTCCTGAGAGGTCTGCTAAGATTGATTCATGGCTGCAGTAAAACACAAAACTGTGTATTGAGTAGACTTCGTGTTTTGGTGCAGCAAGGGTAAAGTAAAGGTAAAGTCTGCATATGAGCCAAGTGGCTCATCAGGCCGGAGCCTTTCCTGGTTTCAGTTGCATGAAGTGACTAGGAGTATTTCTACTCCCCCCTGGATGGGATGCTTTTCCAGTGCAGGGTTACCCCCAGCATTAAATTTACTGGTACCCATTTATACCCCTGGGTGGGGAGAGGCACTGTGAGAGTAAAGTGTCTTTCCCAAGAACACAACACAATGTCCTCGGCCAGGGCTTGAACCTAGAGCACTTGCTCCGGAGTTGAGCGCACTAACCATGAGGCCACCGCGCCTCCCATGGTGCAGTAATAGGGAACTCAAATCAAATTCTGCATTTAAGATAGCTTGAAACAGTTTTCCCCACTTTTCAAGATGTAGATTTTGATGCGTTATTATAACCACTCAATATCGGTTGATACCAAAATCATGGTATCAAAAAACTGCCTAATCATTGGTTAACATGTTGCTGTTAATTGTGTGGCACAATAGGTTACCATAGCAACATTATGACCTGCTAAAAACACCCTTAAGTTTAGCTTTAAGTGCTTATAACTCAAAAACGAGCTTGGTGATCCCCATTTTTTATTATCGAATTGATAACTTTGTACAAAGTATAAAACAATTCTGTGGAGTGGGTTCAGACCCATCTTAAATTTTCAGAATTTTTCAGAAATTTTTCATTTTCAGAAATGCATCTTATCATGCTTATCACAATTTGATAATGAAAAAATGGGGGTCACTGTGCTCGTTTTTTGAGTTATAAGAAAGTTGAAGCTAAAATTAAGGGTGTTTTAGCAGTTTTAATTATTATTGCTGTGGTAACCTGTTATATAAAAATGGTGACCGCAACTTGTTTACCAATGTTTGGCATTTGTATGATACCAGTATTGTAGCATCACCTGATAAACAGTGGTAGTATTCATCCTTCAAAGTATAGCTGTTAGAAAAGTGCTGGAAACTGTTGCCAGCCTCCTTAAATGTAATATTTTGGAATCTGCCAATCAAGCAAATATCATAGGCCTGCATTGCATGCAGAGTGCGATGTATTTGGCGATGTATTAATAATGACCTCGATCCTAACCCTAGGATGACTAGCTATTCCTCGCCATTACGAAGGATTAACAACACTTAGTAATGATCATCATTAGTGATATTGTCATGAGTATGTAGAATTCCTTCGGCTTCGGTCATCGACTTTTCAGACTTATCTGTGAGGGTGAAAAGGGTACCCATCTATTTTGTAAGGCAAATAACTCTAGAGTGAAATTAAAGTGGTGCAGTTTTGCTAATTTTGAATTGCTCCCATGCAATTAGCATTTCAATATTGTGTTCATCATGTCAGGTACGACTATTTTACTGATCTACTATGATATCATTTTGCAGGCAGTGACGATGAGTCCTTTACGGGAGAAAGGCGTTTCCAAGAAGGGCTACCTTACTAAAGCTCCATTTCATGGGGAGAATAATGGAACACCTGGAGCAAAGGTAAAATTTGCCAGTTGTCAGGGGGGTGGGGGTGGGGTACTCCCATACATAAGCTATATATTGATCGTTTTCACATATGTCATCATTTTTATCCCCATCAGGCATAAGAGGGGTAAATTTATATGTATTTATGATTTTACGGCTCAATATCTTACTTCGCTTGGAAACCCGCATATTTTGAATTTCAGAGTTATGGCGTTTCGTGAGACAAAGCTACGATCGCATTTAACGAAAAATATTATACCTATCTGATGATTTTTAGCTTTTTAGAAGTTAGAGCATTAGGAAAAGTGCTTATGTAAATGCTTGTTTGTTCAGTACAGATAATCAGGTGCCTAGATAACCAAAGTAAGTCCCAGATGTTTACACTATTTTCTGGCTACATGTTTCCATACTGGGCTCTGTAAATTTCTGCGAAACGTTTCGACAAATATCTGCCATTTGGGAAAACGCACAGACCTAAACTTGGCCGGAGAAGTGTCTTCTTTATTGATTTCCTATAAGATCATAATTTCTTGACTTTATCCACTGAATGCGTTTTCGATTTATTTTTTTTTAATATTGCGTGACAGTGAAAACGATATACATGTAGGTATGTGGCACTATGAAGGGTATGGCTTCCAGGCAGTTAAGTCTGGGGTAGGGTATGAAGTTTTGGTCTAGGCTGGGGTACAAGTTACTGGAAAGGTGATCAGTGTCTAAATAATTTAGTGTTGAACAGGGCTCTTTACCCTGGTTCTATATTATGGAAACTGAAACTCAGAAGTGACTTTGTAAGATATTGGTTTAGTTAGCGTATGTTGGACTACCATGGTGATAAAGTTTATGCATGGAAAATAGCTAGTGTAGGATAGGGTCTAGGGTTTTTCGGTGTCTTGTGTTAATCGAAAGTTCTGATCATGGTCTAGTATAGGGTAAGCGTTTCAGTATCCTGGTGGCACACCACTACCCAAAGATTTACAGATCACCCCCCTGCATATAGGGAACATTTTCTCTTTGTTTGTAATTTCACTATAGATTGAAACACTAGTCAAAGTTTGGAAAAACTCAAGCTGGGAAGCCACTTGGACCATGACTGACATTGCTAAGGATTTTCTTGTTGTTCCCAAACTGCCACTAATGTTTCTCTAGCTTAATATAAACGCAGATAATGTCTACTGTTTCCATCTTTAAAAAAGAGACATATTTGTTTTTTCCAGCTGGAGCGTGCATTAACCAGAATAACGAATAACATACCACTTATTAACCGAGAGTGAGGTCATTACAGGGAAATCTCAGACCGAGGCCTTGATGTATTGACCGAGCGATAGCGAGGTCAATGCCTCAAGGCCGAGGTCTGAGATTTCCCTGTAATGACCGAGCGGACGAGGTTAATAAGTTATTTATTATATGGCCTTTTCAGCATGCACTATGCTTAAAAGGAATACAATAAAAACACCGGAAGTCGCTCATACTGAAGAAGTATCTGTATGCTAGTTAAATTTCTTTCAGTTACTTAAAATATAGTTAAAGTTTGTCATCTTTTCTGTTGTTTCCGCCAACGCGCTCGTAGCTTTTACTCAGAACTCAAAAGAGCTGTCGAGCCGAGTAGAATTTTCATAATGCCCGGTCATTACAAGAAAATTATGCCCGCTCAGTAGCCAATCATAGCGCGCGTACTATTGTAGCCATATAATAAATTCACATAATCACTGGCCCAGCCAGTCAAGAGCTGGTTAATATATATAATTATGTTTGAATAAATTATAAAGGCCACAATATTTCTATTGACTGGTCATTTGCTGCTTCAATCCATAAGAAAGACATAGTGGAGGCTTGTAGGCAATGCCTGACTTGTTATTGTGGTATTGTGAGCATCAGACCTTCTTAGTACTCAAGAGTTGTGTCAAATCCATATCTCCAGACCTTCAAGCGCAGATGGTTTCATCTAAAGCAGATATCGAGTGATGGTTCTTACGTTCTAGAGTACAAAAAGGTAAGGGCCTGCCACAATTGGCTAGTACCATGAGCCTGCCAGTAAGTATTTACATTACAGAGAGCTTTATCGATTCTTTGGTATAGCTCTTCGCACGCATTGCAGACCTAAGTAGTTAATATATCTGCAATTTTAGTGTAACATTGTGCTTAAGTCCTTTGTATTTGGTTTTCCGTGTACATGCCAGCTGATTCTAAAACGGTTTGATGGTACATTAGTCCTGAGTTAACCCGCTGCCTCGCTAAATGGAAGGTGGGTGCCTGGGATATCCAAGGGCTTCCACTGTGGCCAGCCAGCCCCTAGATAGACTACCGCTCCCATGGCTGGCCAATCCCCGCAACCCAGCCATGAGCCCCCATTCCAGGCACCCGTCAACACTGATAGAATCAGTGGAAGGAATGAAAAGAGGGAGGGGGGGAGGGGGAACGCAGGCAAACCGTTGCTAACAAGCTAGCAGCGTGAGCTGCTCCAAGACAACCGCTAAAATTGCTAAAACAGCCCGAGAAAGCAACGAGCAACACGAGCTGCTCACACTCCACTAACGAAAATACTAACACACCCTGAAATGAAGCTGGAACCAACCATGTGAGCCTGCACTTGAGCACGCGACCGCTGACCAGGAGGTTGCACGCTTAGCTCGTGGCGGTTAACTTTGTTAAATATAATTTAACTAAATATAAAAGTCCAACAAGTCAAGCTAGAACATGCTAATTAACAAAATAGGTTTTAATATATTTGAGTTAATTATGATAACATTAAATGTACTTCAACCCACCTGAGCAAACTTGGATGGCTGACAGAAGTTTCTGTGTAAAATCTGGTCGGTGGAAACCAGATAATTTTAACTGGATTGCATAGTTGCCCTGCACTACTTATTCATGTCATTAAGTGGGTAAATAATTTAAACTAGAGTTACAGACTTAATCAATAATCTGTTGAAATTCCTGTTCCAAAAGTTGCCGCAGTGTAAGTGGTTTACGGTCGCTTCGATACAAAGTCGTTTCGATATCTTTCGATATACATCTAAAGTCGATTTGATACCAGCCTCCGCAACCAGAGCATGCAAACGAGACCAGGTCAGCCTTCATAACTACAGAGTTTATTGATCGAGAATAAAGAGCTTTACTCAAGTCAACCCTTGTCGGGTCATAGTTCGGCAGCGCGGCGATCAGTTCCAAAAAATTACCTCCCATGTTGAGGCGAAGGCAGTGGAGGACATCTTCAAACTAGCACCCTCTATTGCTTACGAGGTTACTATATTTATTTACTGTTATACCTTATGTTGATAATGGATTGTTCCTTTAATGGCATAACAAAAACAACAACAACAGCAACAACTAGCTCTATTTACATGACCAGCTTTTGTAAACTAAACTAAAACATTACTTTCATAAAACAGTAACGATTTCATGAACATTTAATGTTCGCGATAGTCGTTACTATTTTAGATATTGTTTATAATTTCGAACAATAGTTTCTATTTTACTATAAAATTCATCTCTTAGAGTAGAGTATTTAATTCATAAACCATTTCCGCCGTTCCGTCTTTTAGGGTTTGGAGTGATTTTTCGCCGTTCTGCTTCGATCAGGCTCGCTTCAGTGAAGAAGAAGTTACGGCGTATTTAGCCTGCATAACAGCCGTTTCTTTTCCTTTTCCGGGCGGAGAGATCGAACAGGCAAGCGGGCGAGTGAAGGAGCGCGCCTGGGGTAAGCAAACAAATAGAGAGAAGTTGGGAGGGGTGAGTGAGAAGGGGGAGGGGGTGGGGCGCTCGCCTTACCCCCTCCCCCTGCTCCATATTTTTCACACTCGCTCGCAGTTGCGTTCCCTTCGCGTGTTTTTTTTGGAAATGGCTGCTACGCAGGCTACGGTGTATTCAGCGGAAGATGTTCCGGGACATCCAGGCAAAGGTCTTCGCCTTATGGGATAAGTTTAAATCTGGAGACCGCAGTGCAAGAAAGCTTCTGAAAGCGTCCTCTTACCTTAATGGCCCAGCAGCTTCTTAAGTCGAGAATGCACGCAGTCGACTCCTTATCATCAACATTGTATTACGTTTGTCATGCATGATACAGGCCAAAAACGGCTCCTTTAATTGTATTGTATAAAATTGTATAAAAGTCATGACGGACACAATGTCTATAAAGCTTTTTGTTATTTATCCGCGGAAAAGTGGGTAATACAATTCTTTCGATCGCTGTATAATGCGATGTACCCTGCAAGCAGATGGTTTCTCCTATGCCCAACGAGAGAGAAGCATCTGCGAACAACCATCTGCTTTTCCATCGAGCATGAGCGAGTTCGTCGCACCCCTCGTGATGCATTTGACGTCAGTTCCATTTGTTCGCTAGAGGTGTTTGTACAATGCCGATTAAAAGAATACAAATTTATCGCCAAGAACGCTCCAGACTTAAAGGAGCTGTGTCACGGTTAAACGGTTTGAAAAATTTAGCCTAAATTTTTCAATATTGTTGTTTGTAATCCGTGTCAATCTTCTCCATCCTTAACCATCCTTCTTCCTTTATGGCTTATTATTATCTCTTTAGTGTTTTCCTATCTTTCTAAAGCATTATTTTCAGGTTTCCTTCAATTTAAAGGCAATTTTGTCGATGGTAGAAATAACTCAAATACCGTGACGTAGCCTCTTTAAGTCGAATCGCGAAGTATCTAGTTTGTGGTCTTACTCAAAAGCCTAAACTTAAGGCTTTCTTGCCCCCTCTTGTGCGGGATCGATGAGCTCTTTAAACACAATACTCTAAACATCGACACGATTTTAACTGTGATAATACGATCGAAGGCGGGTTTGTAAAAGCTGTTTCTAGCGACTGGACGTCATCAAAACATTAGCGTAATCGCTGTCTCGAAAAATTATGAAACGTCTTTCAACATCGTAACCCAGATGGTAACCGTTCGCAGTGGAGTTGGACTTTGATCGCTACATTGTGGGTTCGGTTAAAGGCAGCAGTTATGTTGGCGAGCGCATGCGTGCGAGCCTAAACCGGCTTTTATTTTCAACGAGCGGTTGCTCGCAGTTGTTTCTCTGTCGTTCAGCGTAGGGGAAACCAGCTGCTCGCAATCGATAAATTAGCGGATCGATAAATACATAAAATTAAATTATCTACAGCAGAAGAATTAAATTATAGAGATAGATAAAATATGTAAAAATCCAAAACTTAAATTTAAGTCGATAAATTTAAAATGGGATCTTTCTTTTAGTTTACTTTTGCTATGAAACGAGTTAAAGTTTGTATCGAAGTTTTCGTTTTCCGAATCGACTAAGATGTGTATTGAATCGACTTCGATTTGTATCGACTTTGTATCGAAACGACTGGATACTGCGTAAGTTGCTTCATAAGTTGAGAAGAGAAGGACTTAAAACAGCCATGTTGTCAATGTAAGTCCTGTCTATTGACCTGTTTAGGATGATGTAAACACCAGTATGGCAAGGGGAGTTCTGTATTTGGATGCATGTACTCACATCTCCAAGGTACGTAGGACGTTCAC
This sequence comes from Micromussa lordhowensis, assembly GCA_964020085.1. Taxonomy (NCBI): domain Eukaryota; kingdom Metazoa; phylum Cnidaria; class Anthozoa; order Scleractinia; family Lobophylliidae; genus Micromussa; species Micromussa lordhowensis. Next base: position 31,699,689 of record OZ026599.1, on the reverse strand, counting down.
ATCCATAAAGGCACAACAATTTGAAACTACTTGTGGTTTTATGCATCGAAGGGTGATTATACTTAAGCAATAGAGCTCTTTTTCCGTGTTTATATAGCATCATCTGAACACGAGGAGGGTTGGGAGAATTCGAGACAGTTATGCAAACCCGAGACGTAGTAGTGGGTTTGCAGAACTTTTGAGAATTCTCCCAACTCTTCTCGTTGTTTAGATGAGGCTATGTAAACACGGAAAAAGTGCTCTATTGCTTTAATAAGATAATTCTCAAAAATACGCGCGAATCTAAAACGTCACAACCGAGTTTACATACTCTCATCTAAACACACCTATCGACTAATGAGAGCGCGCGTAGTGGCTCATTTATTTTATAAATGTAGTTACTGAATATCTTCGATTCTCATAAGCAGATCGATAAAATATTGTTGATTTAATGCCATTGAAGGCTGGAAGAAACATTTCGTTTGACATGTCGTATTTTACGTGTGTTTGGTTAGGGACATTTTATTTGAGGGAAAAGTCAGAGAATTTTGAAAGGTGATGTCTGTAGCAACCATGCTTGAACAGTAATTAGTAACTGGTCATCATTTCAGGGGGTAAAAGGAAGAATGTACGGCTTTGAACTTCACATCCAAGACAAGTTATACAGCTTGGTAGCAGACAGTCAGTCGGACATGGATGCTTGGATTTCATGTCTGTGCAAAGTCACTGGAATCGATATGGACTCGGGCAGTAAAAACTCCGGTTTTGGCTTCATGGTCTCCAAAGTCAAAGCACCGAAACTGCACCAGTCTTTGAGAGAAAGTCTCAAAAGTAGCAAACATCCTGAACTTCTTGAATTCGCAAAAGAGACCGAGGTTTTGAATGCGAAGCGAAGGAAGGATGGTCGAAAGAAACTCTTTTCGCTCGTGCACGACCTGGATAACAACGGTACTTGTGTAAATTACGATGATGCGCGTATAGACGCTGATGTTTTCGAGCAACATTTTGGACTGCGTCTCGTGCTTGAGGTCGAGGAGCTAAAGTTTCGTTTGCTAAGAACTTTGCACGACGGTAGCGAAGCGAACATTGAGCCGTTCTTTCTGTCGATGTCGTTGTTTGATGCTAAAGCAGGAGCGAAGATTTCTGAGGATTTCCATTGCGATCTTAACGACCCGTCTACTGTGGACATGCTAAGAGGGTCGGAACTGATCGAGAATGGTCAAGCCAATGGCAATGGTGTTGATCACCAAGAGCTTGGTAATCATGAATTGGAATACTCCTCTCCGAGGAAGGTAAGACTACATAGTGTGTGTTTTATTATATAAACGGCAGTGTTTTACAAGGATTTCCAGCCCTGAGAAAAGCCGTAATTTTACACCTGTAAAATGTGCAATAATTTTTCACTGTGATGATAACTCAATGTTGACGTTATGTTTGGCCCTTTAAACTGTACTTAAAGTTGTTGGTGCATGGTCGAAACATCTTCGGAAATCTTTGGAAAATGTTCGTATGGTCCTCGGACATTTTTTTGGGATTCTTCGAAAATCTTCGGAAAGTGCTCGGAAATCTTCGGAAAATTGACTAACGACTGCGATGTGTGAGCGATTCTCGCCACTCGACCATTATACTTGGTTAAACCTTTAGCAAACTTTCGTTCTAATTAAACATGGCCTACAGGTATATGAAAAATTAAATTGTAATTTTATTTTCACAGAGTTTCACGGGGTCCTTGTATCGGGGCTCTGATCCAACGTTATCCTCAAAATTTCGGTTGGCGCCGAAGCGCTGGTTGGCACTGAAGCGCCAGTGATTCGGTATCCACAATAAAGTATCGCAAGGTTTACCAGAAAAGCTGTAGATAGAAACTCTCTATTCTCGTCTACATTTTTGTACTATAGAGCGGTTTTCATTTAAACTCGCGTCACTTCTTCATCCAATCAGAAGTAGAACCAAAAGCAAGTTTGACTCACCTGCACTCGCTTTCCCGCGCTTGGCGTCAGCTACATGTCAGCTTCCTGTTTTGATTGGTTCACTGTGTTGTCTGTGTCCTTTGTGATTGGCTAGAGTGATTACTTCGGATTTTGTTCAGAGAACCGCTCTAATACACTAATGCTAATTATACATGCCTAATTTTCCAGGCAGTATTCTCTATAACAAATCTCCACCCAGAGGTGTATTTGGTGATCAGAATAGAGAAGGTTTTACAAGGAAGCATCGGCTCGTGCGTTGAGCCTTACCTTAAATCTGGTGACACGAAAAAGGCCGCTCTAAAGGCACACAAGCTGGCCGAGATCTGCTGCAGGAGTCTGGGGCAGTATGTGATGCCATTTGCCTGGACGGCCAGGTTAGTTGTGGTCATCATAGTAAGGTGCAGGATAATCGATGCTGAGAATTTTAACCTTCATTCAACCAGCACCCCATAAGGAGACCAACTTACTACAAGTCGTTTTACGATCTTGTGTCTATCTTGCAGATTCCAGTTCACATTTACCGATTTTACCTTGTTTGCCTCTTCATATAATCGCATGTCCATTCCCCGAGTTACCTTTTGCCGCCTCTGTTTGAAAACGAGTCTCCATGCAAAATCGTTCACATGAAAATGATAATTTGGTTTTATCAACTGGGTTGATAATGTGAATTGTTCACAGTAAAGAGATTCGGAAGCTGACGTTTCAAGCGTTAGCCCTTCGTCGAGCGTTAGCCCTTCGCTCCGACGAAGGGCTAACGCTCGAAACGTGAGCTTCCGAATCTCTTTAAGGTGGACAATTCACATTATCAACCCAGTTGATAAAACCAAATTATCTTGTAATACTCCCACCGACGCAGCACCACAGTTTCTTTGGAAACTTGCCCCCTTTATTCACATGAAAATGAGTTTGGTTTACATGGCACTGAATCTGTGGGCGGAATTCACTTTCATATGAATGGTTTTGTCACAGATGCAAAAGGAAACTGGGAAATAGCCTGTGTGCATTAGACTTTTACAGCAGACAGCGGCTATCGTGAATGTTTAGGTCTTTTGTATAGGTAACTGGCCATTGGCCAATTACATTTTAGAACTTTCCAACGCTCCAACAAATAATGGCAGCCAGCCAAGGTCAGGGTGGACAGACAATGCAAAAAAACTGTCTACACAAACCTCTGAGGTGAAAAGCAGGGAAGGTCTATTACGATTTCACTGATGTCATGGAACAGACATGATTGATAAATTAACCGAATCAAGTACTGTTTTCTCTGTGTGCGTTCATTCTTGCAGACCGTTGTTCAGCAGCGAAGGTGAACTGGAAAGTGGGGAGATAACTGCAATCTACAAACAGGTTCGTCCACTCTTTTTTTTGTTAGCAACATCAAGCGCTGCAAGAAGAATTTCTATGTTGAAATGCTTTCAAACCACTGAAAGGTGTGCTTTTACGGTAATATATCCTGTAATACCTGTGCTTTTTGCTTAACAGGACAGAGAAAAGCTGAGCGACGAGGAAATGATTAAACTTTTGTCAAACTACAGCGCAACGTAAGTCGGCGATGTGTAAGAAAAATTCCTAGTCGCTTTATGCTACGAAAACCAGAGACTACATCTTTTACCTTTTATTTTGATTGCAGTAAGGAAAAGTTCAAGCAGCAAATTATACCAGGAACTTTACACATTTCTGTCAGCAAATACGTCGAAGGAATTCCAAGTAGGCGTTAGTTAACTCTTTCGAATATCCCTCTTTGACGTTTTGATAGATTAGATCGCATGATTTATGGTGCATAGGTTGATAACTGTATCTTGTCTCTTGTAAGATGTCATGACGTCATCACTCGTTCCCGTGAAGCCTTGGGATGATTCACTGAGCGTTCTTCCAACAGTCGAAGTGGAAGAGTTTTGTCAGACATGCCCAGAAGCCGCCCATCCTCACACTACATACGTCAACAACCTCTACGTCTACCCTCTATCGCTAAATTACAGCAACCAAAAAGTCTTCTCAAAGGTAAAAAAAATACGTTGAAGTTTCCTATTAAAAAAAGTTCTCCAAAAATGTTGCACTGAGATGGATATGATTGAACGAATGAATATTTTAACACTTTTCTTCTTCTTCCTAAGGCAAGAAACATTTCCGTCAAGATCGAATTCAGGGATTCTGACGACGAGAATGCGAAGCCTCTAAAGGTATTAGAGCACTTGAGCCGTCATGGCCGGTAGCTTTATTTGTTGTTAATTTATTAATAAATTCTAGAATGTCTTTCTCAGTGATTAGAGATATGTTGATAGGTTCCACGTCAGCTGTAAGTCTTGAGGTGATAAAATAACGAAGCTTTTCGTTGACGACATCTTGGGTGTTATTAACGTTTCGGCGTGAAGTCACATTGACAAACATCGTATTGAGTGATTCAGCTCTTTGAATGTTCTGGATCATCAATGGTGCCATTGTCTGTTTTTAAGTCAGTCAGCTTACTTTTGTAGCACGAGGTTGAGGTGGCGAGTTCTTCATAGTTCTGTATACTAAACTTGAATCTTAAACTTCGGGTGCAAATTTTCTTGTAAGAAAATTTTGGTATGGCCAGGTGCACACCAGCGACAAAACGACGTAAACGACGCAATAGCATAACGCCGCAATCGCTTATGTCGTGAATGCAAACTTTGGCATAAAGAAATAAGGAAAAGATCATTTTTTTTCCTCATGTTATTGTGCTCATTCTGTTAGGTTGATTTTATGTCTGGATGTTCACAACGCAAACATAACGACATGACGTACTTCTTATGTCAGTATGTTTTTGTCGTTAATTGTCGCTAGTGTGAACTAGGTTTACCACACTGTTGCTGGTCCTCGCCTTGCTATGTAGTATGTAAAGTCCTAAATGATTCTTGTAGTTGCCTACTAATCTACCCATCTGACCTGGCTATAACTACCGTATTAAATACAAGTGTCTTTTTACCGTTCAAACATGGATTATTCTTAGAAAATAAACACGATAGTGTAGGAAGATAATACATTGTTTCAGTTTCGTGTACACGTAGTTATTATACATATCACTTGTAGTTTGTGTTATATTCAATAATTTCCATATTCAATAATTTTCCATCCCTTGGTTTTAGTGTATATACAAGAAAAAAGGAAGTCCTGGATTCACGACACATGCAATTGCCGCCGTTGTTCATCACTGCACCAATCCCACATTTTACGAAGAGGTGTGTAGTCTAGAGAATGCATTATTTTGCCCGTATCTCTCATGGATTGCATGGATGTTTTTATGTTACTGCCTTGTTGCGAGCATTTAACTCGCAGTCGAAGAACATTATTTGCTCTTATGATGGACGAAATCGCAAATCGTCTGTAAAAAGCAGCGGCGTATTTTAATAATTTTATCAACCTCATTGGTGACATTGAACTTTTTTTCGCTCAGCGTTTTATCCCACGTTCGTATCCTTGTGTGTCCTTTTCGCTCTAGGAACTCATCGCACGTAACACTTTACTCTCTTCGGTCATCGTCACGCATTTACCGGACTCTGCTAAATGAGCAAACAAACAAAACATTTTTTACAACAATTTGTGATCGTTTGTAGTCATTTATCCGGTCGTTTTCAGGTGAAAATCAATCTTCCGACTCTACTAACAGAGAAGCATCACGTGTTTTTCACGTTCCAACACATCGCCTGTGAACAGACCAAGAGTAGCAGCGGTACGGGATCAGTCAAGGGGAAACCACAGCCAATAGAAACACCTGGTTAGTTGCTATAGTTACTGAACGCGTTAGCCTCTTTATTGAATTAAACTCTCGTTATTGAATGAAATTCTGCATCCAGGTGCTCTTCAGTAAAGATGACGGATAACTTGACTGAGACGACACACTGGCTTTTCAACTCCTCTAGTTGCTACATAGTGGCCTTTTCTATGACTCGTCACGCACTCCTCAACGTGACAAGTAAAGGTTGCGTGATGAACCCAACGGACGTCTACGTAGAAGGCTAGTTGCTACGTTGCCAGCAATAATAACGTCACATTTTTTGTAGCTTTAATTTGCTCAGTTTAAGTTAGAAACTCGTGTTTTGTATCTGAATATAGTGGGTAGAGTTTAGGTACAAACAGAAACACGGACATTCGGTATCGTGTTGACGCTTTCCCGTAAAACCAAGGGCTGGGTTGCTCGGAAGCCGGTTAACGCCAGCCCAGGATGAAAATTGTTAAACGAAGTATTAATTTTTCTTTTATAAAAATGATTGTCACTGTTTCTGTTTTGTGCGGTATGAGCTCATTTACAACTTTGAAGGACAAACTATATGAACAGAAAACCTCACCGAGAAGTTACAAAACTCAAATCCAAATTCTCGCTAATCCTGGGTTAGCTTAATCGGGCTTTGAACAACCGGGAAGGAAACTGAGTAGGGTGGAGATATATAACCCATGTGCAAAGCCATTATACTTATCCGCTGAATCTTTTGTTCGTTGTCGTCATTATGCTCGTTAGCTGTTGATAGTAATCGTAGTAACATTTCTTTACCGTTATGCTTTCCTTTAGTTGGTTATGCGTGGATGCCAGTCCTTCAGGGATCACTGTAAGTAAACCCACAATTTTACTAAAATCATACCTTGTTGCGACATGAAAAAATGAGTTCAAATTACCGCAATTAATGTTTCCTTCGATTGTGGACTTAATGCCCCAAGAACCGTGCTCTTATGTCAAGGACACAAAAAGAAAAACTTGAATTCCACACTCAGTTAAAATAGGCTCTCAGCCTCTCATCCCTGGGGGTCCTCTTTCGGGCGGAGCCACCCATATAGGCCATTATAGGGCGTACCCCACCCCGGGTTCTCACCAGTGGAATGGTTTATATCCGGAACTTTAATACACATCGTTTATGGAAGTTTCATGGACAGATATTTTTAAGGCATGGTCTTAAGGTAATTCCTTAGTATTGCATTGCGCATCCCTACTGCGCACGATTTTCGCGTCATCAGCGCGTGCACATGAGCGCGTGCACGTGCAAAACGTAAGAGATTTCCCTCAAAATAAGCTCAATAACGGAAAAAATTCTCCTTTTCTCTTAAACGAGCACGGTGACCCCCCATTTTTATTCCAGATATTTGCCAAGACAAGTCTAATGAAGAACATATTTGAAGAGGGAAAAAAGTTTGATAGTAGAACATGATTTTTTTTTGGAAAACAATTCCCAACTGGGTGCATTTTGGCCAAGGCGAGGACTTCAAGTTAACCACGGAACTGTCCGAAAAAGTACAATATCCCCGCAACCAAGCAATCAAAAACGGCTTAAATGAAGCAATACTGCTTATGTCAATAAATGAAGCTTTACTTTCAAGACAAAACTTTGTGCCTTTCAATTAACCAAGATTTAATTCTGTATGAAGGTGATTCGAACTTTGAACGCACAACCGGCAAAAATACCCCATTTTAAGAGCTTCCTGACGCGTAAACAAGCACGGTGACCCCATTTTTTTATTGCATTTTTATAATGTTCATATCATGAATGTTCATTACGCCAAGTTTCAAAAAAAGTTTGATAGTAGAACAATTTCAAGGGAATTACCTTAAGCACACTGATTTGATGCATTTCATCTTGCAGGCATGACAGGTTTACTTGTCCCGGGGGGGGGGGAAGGGGGACTCCCATATAAAAAGGACGGGGGTGCTCGTGGGAAATTTTGAAAAGAGCGTCTTAGAAGAGGTACAAAAATCCTGTTTTGTGGGCGTGGCTCAAAATGTCCCCCCCCCCCCCCTAAGAGGTAGCAATTCTAAAACAACACATTATCTCCTGTCATATTTTTTTCGGCTCAATATCCTAAAAGGTACCGCTAAAGCTCCCGCTGTGGAACGTTCGAGGCTGAACACCCGATAGAGGTACCCAAATCTTTTTTTTTTTCAACCCAAGAAGGTACGCGAAGCACCCACGTCTTTTTCATAATAGAGTCATAGTAGAGTTCTCACATTGCACATGAATGGTTTGTTTTCTTATAGTATAAAGACAGATGAAGCTAATCTTTTGGTTGGACAAGCAGCACCTCGCGACTACCTGTCTGCTTACTTTGCAGGACTGAAAAGGGTACAGTGTTGTAAATAATGATGACAATGACCTGTTAAAACCTATCTTTCTAGCTGTCACAATCGCATGATGTCGAGGTGTATGTTTGATAAGATAATGTGTTGTGTCTGCTCGTTTTCAAGACAAAATACCAACAAGTTGTAGAGTGTGTTGCACCGTGCATGTGGGTGATGGGCCTTTAAGCTCCTGTTTTTGCTCCTCCTCCTGTTTTGTTCAACGAGGCGTGGTGGCCTCGGCTCCGGAGCGAGCGCTCCGGGTTCGAGCCCTGGCCGGGGACATTATGTTGTGTTCTTGGGCAAGACACTTCACTCTCACGGTGCCTCTCTCCACTGACCCAGGTGTATAAATGGGTACCGGCGAATTTAATGCTGGGAGGTAACCCTGCGATGGACTAGCATCCCATCCAGGGGGGAGTAGAAATATTCCTAGTCGCTTCATGCTACTGAAACCGGGATGAGCTCCGGCCTAATGAACCACTTGGCTAGTATGCAGACTTTACCTTTTACCTACCTTTTTGTTCAACGATTACTTTCAATCGCAACACAGCCAGAAGAACGCCCCAGTGAAGTACTTACGTATTTGGAAACAGCACCTTCTTCTGGAGTGTCTGTTTTTCCGTGTCCCCTTCTTACAGATTCTTCCAATCCTACTTCTTGTGATTTTGAAATAGAGAGGTGTTTAATGCTTTGTTTTCTGATTTTTTTTCTTTTTTTACAGACGACCGGTCCCGACTTAAGATGGGTCGACAAAGAGAAGCCTCTGTTTAAAGTGTGTACTAAACTGGTTTCCACCGTAAACACCCAGGTTAGTGTTTACGATTAAACTAAAAAGCACAAATTGGTGTGGGATTATACCGGAATAATGATATTTCATCAAACTGAAATCTTGCTCTTTCTTGAAAAGCATTTTCGAATATTATCAATGTTATAATAAATTTTTGAGGAGAAACTTTTTGCGGAAAGTTTATTTTTGCAGGAACGGACCCGCAAAACTCACAAAAATTAGAACTCGGGTAGCCAGTTTTGTAATGACCTGTAACTTTTAGTTATGTTTCTTGCACCTCGTTTCTTGTGGTAATAAATCGTTAGGAATAAAGTGTTTTTTTATTTTTTTTTCCCTAGAATCCTGAAGTGGACAACTTTTTCCGTCATTGTCAAAGATTTGACGGGTCTCCTGCTACGGACATTGAAATGGTTAAACTGTTAAAGGTAACGAGGATTTTGTATTCTGTGTGATTCTTTAAAAAGAACTCGTCACTGCAGCCTGCTGCATATGCACCACTCTTAACATGTATTAGTCCTTTCCAGTGATATTTTCATTCTGTTAGTTTCGTCGTTGGAAAGACCTCTCGCGCCTTCTCCTGCGCTCAAAGATCTACCGGCCGCTTAGCTTGTAGGGGGTTGATTAAGTGAAGGTCGTCATGTAGCAAGTCTACTTTTCTTGCTCATCTTAGAGTAAAATTGTGGTTTTGGGAATAATTTTGTCAAGAGCCTCGGGCAAATTGGATATATGCGCTATATAAATGAACATTATTATTTTTATCTACTTATTTTATTTATTTACTCAAATTTAATTACACAGATGATCAAAGCAAAAAACAAAACAAAGAATTAAATATATATACATATATATACAAAAAAGAGATATCTGAGTAATTAGGCCAGTTTATACAGAATTATAGATTCCTTATTTTAAATAAACTGCCTGTGATAAAATGCAAAATACATGAAGAACTAACATAGACAAATCGCAACAGCAAGAAGTGATTAATCACTATAAAAATTTATCCATCGCGTAGAATGGCCGGACATCATTACTTATTCATGAGCACCGAAGCGGCAAAATTTGAATACGAATGTAGTTTGAATGGCCTAGAATAAGAGAGAAAAGGCCCTTATTTGCCCGCAGAGCATTGATAGTACTCGATTTCCTGACTTGCCTAAGTCCTACTTAATGTTTTGAGCAGCGGGCTTTTCATAAGGAATGATATATCTACAATTGTAACCAAAAAATGGAAGGTTTTACAAAGTTTTAGGACTATCCCTCTGCGATCGAAAATTATGAAAAACCGGCTTTTTCAGAGGGGAACATGTTCCCGATACGAAATGAAAAGTGATTTTCAAGTAAGCGAAACTGGCTTCAAAAAAGTGAGCAACGGGAAATAAAAGTTTGACGTTTTTCTTAACTGATCCCGTCTTAACTTTGTAAATCGGAGCAAAAAAACGACTATCCAGCTGACATTGAAAGTTGCGCGTTGCAAGTGCGTTCAAAGATGGCGCGTCTTTGCTCGGTGAGCCATTGTTTGAAGCACACGACTGCATAACAATGGATGTCTAAAAATTACCATATCTTTTCAAAAAAATCACTCAGTCGTTAACTGCAAATCATTGATCAGTAGCCCGCTAACTTTAAAACTCATAGAGCAACTGTTTAACGAGTGTTGATACGTGGATTTATGATGAACGAGGAAAACAGAAGTGCGCTGGATCGGGAGCTCTTTTCAGACCTCATTGAATCCCCGATCCATCCACTTCTGATTAATATGGTCCGTCCTTATGTTGAATCGAATGATCCAAAGTTTCATCTTCAAATAAACGGAGAAGCACTTTGGCATTGGCGAAAAGTCCGCGGACATCCCCGTGCCGCATGCTGTAAAGTGAAGTGCGTGCCCTCGACCGTTCCCGCTCCCATAAAGAGGGGCGAAATGTACCGTACTTAACACTTTCGCTTATCTAGCTGATTTGTTCTTGAAAATGGATGACCCTGAGTCACCACAACCGCCGCCGCCGCTAAAGCGACAGAATTCCCTTTGGGGTAAAAAGCTTCTTGAAGCTTTGAACACAAAGAGACCTGATGACTAACCATGTTTAGTCATTTAATGGGGGGGCCCAAAAGGCCTCCCTCATAAACAGACAATGAGAACTAAACTTCGCATGGGGAGAAGTGAAACCACGAACGTAGCGTGGTCATGAGTAAACAATGTTCGGTATATGGCAATACAGTTAATCCGCCAATTCGAAGTCGGTCATTTCAAACTCATCACCGTATCATTTTCCTTGGATTCGCCCTTCAGTCATTTGCTATCAGCTATTTCGAACTCCCGCTAGTTCAAACTATTTTACTAAAATGCTCAATCCGTTCGAGCGAGCAAGATCCAATCCGCGCTGTGTTTATATTTTGCAAACATTAGCGCGCGCTACTTGGCATTTTCAAAGAAACTTGATCGAACGCGATCCAAGAATAACATGATAGTTTGAAGCAGTTCCGTTTTGCACTATCAAAGAAACTCTTCCCTACGAATCAACCAAACCTTTTAAAACTAAGGAGTTTGACACAAGCGATTGTTTTGCTCGCGCGCGAAGAGGGCAAACGATTTCCTTTTTTAGACGGATCAACAACAAATTTCTCGCTCCTTTTCGGGCAGAAGCGGTATATTAACTTTGAGAGGTACGAACAATAGCGAAAACAATACCACGGAAACTTCATTGTTTCGAACTTCCGCTCTCTTCAAGTTAATGAGCATGGCCTTAATCCCCACGGAGAATAGCAGGAGTTTAGCTTAACCAATCAGACTTGCCCCTTTGCGTTCAATTTGCGTTTATTTGAATATTAATGGCCGATATGACAGACCTAAGATATCTCATGAACTGCAAGTAAATGTCCCGAGAACAATAGCCATTCTGCGCGATGCCTTACTTAAGTTGAATTTACTAATATAAAACTAATTTACTTTCTTACTAAACAGTGATACTCGATAAATTGTCCTAATTGCTACAGGCAGGCCATTCCATAAATTTACAATGCGATTAAAAAATGAGAATTCAAAAACATCGGTTCTAAAACGACCCTTGGCAAGTATGGCTTCTGTATTCCTCATATCGTACTTATATGATTTGAAGCTAACATACGATAGGACGTCAAAATCAATGTGCCCCTTAAGACAATTAAAAAAGAAACATAAATCTAAAACCTCACTTCTAAACTCGAGAGGCAAAAGACCTCGACAGAACTAATCCTAGAGGTTTGTGGGAAGATTAGTAGTCCGTTGGACCTAGTAAATATTTTCTAGTTCTCACCAGTCGCAAAAAAGCTTATTTCTAGAACGTACGCCTTGTATGCATAATCTTGTAGGGTCGACTCTTGTTGGAAGAAGTTGGAATTTTAATTTTTGTGTAGCTTGTGTCGTCGCTGGAAAGGTTGACATCTTTCTCGTGATTTGCGTGGTTTTCATTTCTCTCTGTTCTCTGTGTGTAGGTGCTTAATGCAGTAGATGTGGGATCCGTGGCCAGGTTTCTGCCGGTCATCTTTAACCAACTGTTTCACATTCTCGTTGTCACGGCAAACGAAGATGTCTCATTGAATGTAGTCAGGTACGTAAATTTACGGGGCTGAAACTATGGCCGTAGTTAGACAAGGCAGCCTTTTACTTTAGTCAGTATTATCACTGAGACACATGTGTTATCATTAATGCGCGTTACTGGCGAGGTAACATTCGAAACAGTGCCTTCCTTTTGTTTTCATTGCAAAATGAGATTAAAATCTCTTGGGAGATTTTGCAAAATCTCCTTCGAAGCTGTTTGAATTGTTTTCCTGTCTAATCTACCCATGCACATTAGGCTGCTAAGCCAGTTGTCTCTTGCACTCAAACTAACATTTCAGTTTACTATGTACCCTATGTACTACCTACAAGACAGGAGGATAGGAGAGAGACTGGGGATTAAGATTTTGAGATCATTTAACAAATGCTAAGGAATTTGCGTGTGCCAATAAATGTAGTAGCGCTTTACCTATGTTTAGTTTTAATCAGTGCGCGTAATTACAATTGAAATCACACACTTACTGTCGTGTTTCAGAGTGCTGATTCGCATAACGGCGCAACTTCACGGGGCTAACCGACTGGAGGCTTTGAAATCTTATGTCAAGGTGTGCCTTTCTTGAGTTTGTTGCTTCATCTTCAGAGCCTTTCATGAAATGGCCATTGCCAACATAACCCACCATTTCCTTTTCTTTTGGATTCCTTATTTTTATTATCTGTTGAACTGTAATTTTCTCGTATGTTGTATTTCCTGTCGCTGGCTTTCTTTGGTTGCTTTCTCTGACTCCTTAAATTTGTACTGTTTTTGTTTTGATTCCGAGAAACCTTCGAAAACGTTCCTGTTCAAGTTTTTTTCCATCCCTGTCAAAGGTTACTGGAGCTTAAAAAAAAACACTTAGAAAACAAGTGCTTTTGACCTAAAAAAAAACATGGTCGTCTTATGTTAAATTGTTAAATTGTTCCTCTTTTCCCGTTAGGTTTTGTTGGGCTCCAAGAGCTCTTAGAAAACAATTATATCTGACCGAAAAATATATAGAAATACTTCATCTTTTTTCGTTAAACTTCTTTGCTTTTTTCCCTCTCAGTACGTGTTTATCACCGAGCAGACCCTGGACAACAAAAAAACAATTCACGAGCAGCTGTCAAAATACCTGATGACGACTCTGAAGCCCGGCGCTGACCCAGTGGTGGTCAATGACCTTATGAAGGTATTGCACTTCTACGAAACACAAATAGAAAGGGAGGCGGGTGGGAGGTGTTGGGTTTTTGTCCTGCACTTCGATATCTGATAATTCTCCGCCACAATAGCAGGGAAGGAAAGAGGCTTACGTTTGGCCGCTTAACGACAGCTGGATTTCTGACCTCGAGGATTGAACTCGTGAAATATTGCATGGTGCATGTAATAGTGAAAACACGCCTGCACGAAGTAAATCACAATGGGTTTCATTGTTGCTTTTCACTCGAGTGTCGAAAGTGATTCACAGTTGTTTTGGTTTTTCATTGCTACACTTTTTTTGATTGGTTTAAAAATCTCGCGACATTGGTTTTAGTTTTCGATACTCAATGGAAAACTGCTCTAAGACGTTTTTTTCAAGAAAGCAGTATGCACCTAAACCAGGCGTGTTTTCTCGTGTTTGCTTGTTTTTGCATTGTGCTTGCACTTTCGGTAGTCACGAGAAAACCGGCGCATCTTTATTACACACTTCACACACTCGAAGTATATCCTTCGTCTAGTATACCCTATATCTCCCGATGAATGTTAATTTTGTGGGAAAGGATCAGATGTGAAAAATGATTGTGTCTGTTTTTAAAAATTGCCCCTAAAATACATTTCACTGTTCTGAGTTAGCTCTGATATTCTCTTCAGTTGACAACTGTCATTTTCTAGATTACTATCATTATAGTGATGAGGCAGTTTAATGTTCGTGTATTTACTTTTGCAGCTGTCGTGGTTTTTCTTTGAGATCATTGTCAAAAGCATGGCACAGACACTCGTACAATCAGACAAGTTGAAGGTAATTTAAATAAAACTCTATCGTTTACAGTCAGGGCTTTACGGTTTTTTTTAGCACGCTATGTCGTTCCTCGTTTTGGACCGTCGCGTAGTCTAATTACCCTGATTATGTGTTACGCCAGCCACTATGTTTTTTTGTTTTGTTTTGGTTATTTGGCGGTGGGTCGTTTGTAGCTCTCTAAAGGTGGAATAGAACATGAAAAACGAGGGTTGAGGGATGGAAGTTGACAACAGTTTTCTTGAATTTGTGATGACTGTCACAAGCCTGTAGTCAAACGAACTGAGAACACACGAATTGCCATCTGATCATCAGCCTGTCCAACGTGCAAGAATGAATTAGGTCATTTCCAACTCTAGTACGATACGGTTTGTAGTTATTATAGTCTATAAATGGCTTACACTTGGTTCTTGTTACTTAACAGAGAATGAACCGTGAGAGCTGGTTCCCAGACAGCTATAATCGCTGTTTAGAGAATTTCCTCCAAGCGTTCGTGCCACAGATCATCAGCAGACTGAAGGACCAGCCTCAGATAGCTAAGGTTTGCTTTGTGTTTGTTGTTGCTGTTGTTCTTTCCATTGCGTCAAAACACACTGCATCCAGTTAACGTTTATTTAACATTATTTTCTTCTAGGAGGCAAATTTCCACTTAGCTTGCTTCACCAAGGTATGCTTAGACTCTAGGATTAGTAGTTTAACATTTTTACCATGTTCAGAAGCTTGGAGGGAGAGTGTCACTGTTTACGAAACAGTCATTTTTTTTCTTAATGTTAACCTCTTGTCTTTTTCTTTCAATCAAGTTAAATTTCTCTCCGTTCCAGCACTGAATCCTGTTATCGGTATTATCTATGTTATGCTTCTCCACTTGATAAGAGCTAGAAAAGTAGGAACGTCTCTTCAACTGAATGAAAGACCACCTTGTAGCGGGATGGCTATGTTTCATTGGTTTATTCAGTTAAGTTTTGAATCTCTCCTAGGACTGTTTCACGTACTTAGACCGTGGATTTGTATTTCAAATGATCAGCTATTATTCTGAACAGTTCAAGGACTCTGATACCCAGGTATGAAATGTTTCCTGCCTATTGTCACACTGCACTTCCGAGTGAGCTATAGAACCACGTGCTCTGATACACAGGTATGAAATGTTTCCTGTCTGTTGTCACACTGCACTTCCGAGTGAGCTGTAGAACCACGTGAACTGGAACTGGGCTGTTCTATAGCGAGTTGTTTGTTTTATGCCCTCTATTGTGTTTTCCAAATACGTTCCCTTTTTTAAAAAGTACTCGAAGGCGTGACCGTTGCACTCATGTTATAATCGTTCATGTTTTCATCTTCTCGCTCACGTAGTTGTATTCCTTCATTTTTCAGATGCTGGAATTCAAATTCGAGTTTCTACAAGTGGTCTCTAATCACGAGCATTACATTCCACTTAATTTACCATTGGATGTGAGAAGTATGTTAACATTAAGTTTCATTCTAGTTCAATGCCTTCTCTTTGTTGTTACTCTCCCATACTTGATCGTTTTTTGTTCGCCACATGAAACGCAAATGCTTTAAATATACCGTGACATATTTCTTTCGCTCTGTAAAAGATAGGTTTTAAATGGGGAGGAGCTAGCAAAATACTTGTCTCGAGCTTGTCGGTTGTTGCTTTCAGTTTTGTTGTTATAATATTTCCTGCAATGCCCATCACAATAAGCTAAGACCCATGTAATTGCATGTGCGTGTTATTTCTCTCTGCAAGTTTGAGCGAAACACTTTTTGTGAGCAAAAGTTCTTGTTGGGCATTGCAATAGTGGGTCTTCCTCGTATGTACACATTTTGGACTTACTTTTAAAGGCAATTGTTAATTTAGCGACGACTTAGAAATGTCTTTAAATCCTTTTCTGTTCCTTTAGCTCTTGGTGGTGTACACGACTGTGAGTTGACAGATGATTACTGTAAGAGATATTTCCTTGTCGGACTCCTTCTGCGAGAGGTGAGAACTTGAGGTTTAGAAGCTCAAAATCATAAACAGTTTACAAGAAAACAGACGATAGTGATTCGATTTGTAGAGCGGTTCTGGTCAAATTGACAGGACCAATTAGACAGTGACAATTAGTAAGGATGCCGATGATAGAAATGGATTATAACCTGCAAACTTGACACCTCATGGGCATGCTTTCTTTTAGTGAATAGCAATATGATTCTTGCTGCATAATGCACATTTTTGACAGTTGTAAGTTGTAAGTGTCAACACACATGCGCAATCGCGTGATGAGATGTTGTATGTTGTAAAAATTACCTTTTGGGATCTAGGGTGATAACTTTAATTTCGTAACTGAGCAGCATACAATTTGTTAAGCCTCTTTGTCTAATAACAGACTTCAGCTTGCACCTGTACCCAGTGAGGTGATCTTAGTAGACGACTATGTTTTTTCTTCAGGTCTCCTCTGCCCTTACACAGGGTCGGCACATAAGAAAGTTAGCGATCAGAGTGTTGAGAAACATGCTGGTCAAACATGAACTTGATAACCGCTATGAAGGCGAGGTGAGTACACTAGCCCATTTCCGAGTTGCCTTAAGCCTCTCCATCAAAGTGAGGCCTGGTGCACAACCATTCATATGAAAATGAGTTTAATTTGCATGTGATCATATGAAATGATGGCCACCACCACTCGCTTTGAAATCATGCATTACGCGCGCAACCTACAGATTATTCACTAATCTGCTAACAGACTAGTGAATAATCTGTAGGTTGCGCTGTTTCCCAGAATTAAAGATAACAACAAAAAAAGAGGTCAATTTTGCTCGCTGTAGTGCGAGCAGAAGTGGATGCCGATGGAAGTTAAAATCCAACGATACCTGCCAAGACACCAGTTGAAAGGTTTTGGTACTGGAATCATAATATGAAAGTACCCCGTTAGTTCACTTTAGCCGTATTAATGGGGTTCTGCTGCGTTTAGAACAGCTTTTTCGATTCCTCTCTCATGCTATGCTTGTCATGTTCATCCGTTATTAGATAGATCAGTCAGAGTGCAGACTAACCTTGCCACTGTTCCTGTCCACAGCAAAAACAAGCTCGTATTTGCACTCTTTACCTACCCCTTCTCTCAGTCCTTCTCGACCACGCGCCTCGTTTCCATGGAAGCAAATACGACTTGTCGCACCAAGTCCTCCAGCAACAAATGTCCCAGACCTCCTCGACCATGACAGTCCCTACCAGTGACTTCGCGGCCGATTCTAACCGCAGCTCAAGTTACTCGGCAGCAACGAAACAGAGTCCCAGTGATTCGCTGACGCCACAGACAGCCATGCCACTCAGAGAGGCTACCCAGATTGCCTTACAAGTGCCTTTGGACGAAGACGAGACAAAGGAACTGCTCTTGTGCTCGTTGTACATCTTCAAAAATTTAGAACAAGGTATGAGAAGTTAACGTTTTTAAAATACCTCTAGTTCAAATCTCTGTACTGCATTGTAATCTATGTAGCTCAAATAAGAAAAATATTGACGGTTGTTCATTGTAATCTGCTTGAATTACGAAGTTTATGACGTAAAAACTGAACAACGAAATAAAATTGAACGAATTTCTGGACGTTACTGTATTTTACGTAGCCAAATAACGGCAAATGGTCGTCCTGGTTCCCCAAGTGTTTTTTTTTTACAAGTTCAATTAATGTCGATTCAATCTATTTGGATCAATCAGCTCCTTTCTTCCGTCTCCCGAACTGAAGATAGTATTCGACATAAACGTCGAGTTGACAACAAGTCGAACTAAATGCGATTCGCCTTCACTGCTAGTTCAACTGACAACTGACGACTTAAGTTGTTTTCTCCTCAGGTGTGATTCTGGATTGGTGGCGTCAGATCCTGTCGTCTTCAATTAAACGGCCTCACTGGCACCCGACAGTGATGTATTTGATTCAGCAGGACAAGAATTACTGCAAGTTTGCCGCCATTATTGACGTGTTTGACTTGCTCGAGTAAGTTGCACAACAGCTAGCTTCTATAGCGGTTTTGTGCCAAATTAAATTAGTGGCTTTGTGTTCGTAATCGCAAAACCTGGCCTGCGTAACAAGCGTTTCCGTATGAGCGAAGAGTTTCTCTCCGGCTGGTTGCGCCAAAATTTGGGGCGAGAGCAAAAAAAACCGGACTCTATCGATTTTTGTTTTGCTCTCGCCCCAAGTTTTGTGCGACCAGACTTTGCTCGTTCGTCCTCTCATACGGAACGCTTGCGACGCAAGCTATACGAAACCAAGACCTTAACATTAGGATAAAACGTATCGTTTGGCAATTTTGGCAGATTTAAACAGAAAGCAATTAAATCGTATGGGCGAACGTCGGCGAATTACATTTCTTATGTTGCAGAGGCTATACGAGGGATTGTAAGATGGGGTATTGTTTGTGCCACCATGTAAGATTAATTTGTCTGTGTTGACTTTCTTTCGCAGACTTGCTCTGAAGCATTTCCAGTACGCTGGAAAAGAAAAAATTACTTCCCAAAGGTAAAATGGATCACTCTATAGCTTGCGATCACTGTTTTCTGAGTTAAATTTGGCACTGAGAAGGAAGGCAAGACAATCGACATACGGGCCTTCACCGGGTCCCAGTTGTTCGAAGACTGGATAACGCAATGCACCGGCGCTCATTTTTCCAGTGTAGACAAAAAATCACGCTATCCGTTGGATAGTGATTTATCCGGTGGATAGCGTTACCTATAGAACAAGCCGGGCCTGGTCGTACGGAGACGTACACAGGAGTACGCCCTTGTGATCAGTGCTTGCTTACTTGATATATTAAATAATTGATTGTCTGATTGATTGATTGACTGACTGATTTCTTGTTTATGTGCAGTCTCCATTCAATTTAATGCATTCTTTCTTGAACTCTCTTGATCGTACTTACCGTACATGGTCCTTGTCATACTCTTAAACCCGGCTATCTCAATGCAGATTTCGCCATAGCAGGATCTTAAGTACCCTTATGACATTTGTGCAAAAACTAATGTTTAACTGGCCTGTGAATATATCCCTAAAAGCTCCGTCGGTGCAAAAATAATTTCATGACATATCAGTTAATAGCACGTATAACTTTAAATGGTTTTAAGGTTTTAACCACTATAAAGCTTTATAACATAGATAGGACCCAGCGCGCGCTCTGATTGGCCAAAAACCCATGTTTTATCAGAGTATAAAGATAGAAAAAGCGTGTTTTATTGTTTTTCGTGCGTAAAATCTATATCACAAAGCAAATGAAGAAGCCTAATCCGTGTATTACATTGTGATAAAACACTCCGGAATGCTGCGGCTCGTGTTTTCTACATTTCCCTTGTGTCCTCAAATGCCCGTCGTGTTTTATCACAGTGCAATACACGGATTAGGCTTCTTTATTTGTTAATGAAAGCGTGTACTGAAACTACAGAGAACTTTGGAGGGGCACTGTCACTGTCACAATAGTAGCACACTTAAATGGTCGCTTAACATGCTTATTAGTTTAATCCACACTGTCAGACCTTAAAAATAGTCACAAATGAAAGGACTGCTCGACGACTTCCACACGGATAGTCACACTTTTCTGCATAGTTTTCATCTTCCAACTTACAGAGTTCGACGTTGTACAGCGTAATTGAGAGTGTGCCATACCTGCTCAGTAGCTTCACATGAAGTGGTCACCGACTGGGTTTCATACGCAGACAGACAATTTGGAGCTACTTTCTACAGCGTAACAAACAGGAACACAAGGAAGTACTGAATCAAAGTCCAACGTAGCAGTTCATCTCTTTGTTCTTTTCTTCATCCATGGTCTGTTTTTGTTTTTCGCTTAATCCAAATGGAAAGTAAAGGTGCAGATGACAGGGCCCCTCATTAAATGTAAAATGAATATTAACCTTCGATTTTGTACTTTAACAGGGATTTTGAATATCTTAAAGCGATATGGCGACCATTTCCAACCGCAAAGTATGCATATCGTATCACTTATTTTTAACAAATAACTTGTTAACGTTTATCTTGTGTAAGTTTAATTAAACTGAACACCCCTCAATGATGTACTGAAATCTCAATTATACTAAATATGCTTGACTCGTAGGCGAGTCAAGGGGGGGAGTGTGTCGTGACAAGCTTGAGCATTATTGTTTATTAACCCTTGGTAACTCGATATGTAATGTCTTACGGTTTTTAAAACTCTAACGTGCCAAATAAGTATAAACCGACGTATTCTACACTGGGTATGTTATCAGATCTCAAAGAATCCTCGGCCTAATCATCCGGTTCAACTGTAACTAATTTCTTAGTCACTCGTTCCTTGAGTTTCACAATAACTCATGCATTTATGCGAAGAACGTCGCCCATATACACTTACGTAAGCTTCATGTACTAAAAGCCTCATGCCTTGACACAACTCACTTCATGTGCTCCTTACTATGCTCCTAACTGTTTTCGTTTCTCAAACTTAGTCATATTTAGGGTTAGGTCTCGCTGATTTAATGTCTCAAATTGTCATCAGTGAGATGAGATGCAACTTTTTGCAAAGTTTAAAAAAATTCTTCGAAAATTAAAAGTGTTTTAGCAGGTCATATTGTTGCTATGGTAACATATTGAGCCACAAAATTGACAGGAACTTATTCTCCAATGATTGGACAGTTTTTTGAGACCCTGATTTTGGCATCAACCGATACAGAGTGGTTATAATGTCCCATCAAACTCTAAGTCTTGGAAAGTACTGGAAGCTGTTTCCAGCCACCCTTAACGGTGTTACGTTGTTGCTGCTTCTTCTGTTGCTGTTGAGGAAGTATTTAGGAGCTGAAGTAGATTACCTTACGCCCTTAAAATCCAGTCGTTGTCACTGCTTTACCCTTCCATTTCATCACTCCCACTTTCTGCGCGGCTTGTATCGTAATCTTTTCTCCTGATCTTTCTCCAGCACGCACAGTGAAACCACAAAACAATTCTTCGAGCAGAAGTACCAGGGAGGAGTGTCTAGTCAGGGCAAGTCGCGGCATTCCAGAGCAGCGAGCAGTGGAGGTAAATGAGACTGTATTTTTCTCAAACTCACTAATTTTTCATCAAGTTTAAACAAAGAAATCGTGACAGTGACGGTGTTCATTTCCAGGGTTCGTACGGGCCCTGGAAAACCTGGAAAGTCCTGGAATTTTATTGCGGCATTTTCCAGGACTGGAAAGTCTTAGAAAAAGGTTACTGGTCCTGGAAAGTTCTGGAAATCTGTTAAACTCAAGTACAAAATATGAACTGTATGGCAGACAGTAAGCAGAATTAACATTGAGACCTTGGGAGTGAAAGGGTTAATGTGAAATTTAGAGTCCTGGAAAAATCAATCTGAGTCCTGGAAATTTGTTTCTGAAAAAGGGTACGAACCCTGCGTTTGAATATCCGATCTTAATTTGCATATTATTAGGATTTTATTTCATCGTTTACTCGTTAGTTCTAGTTTTGACTGAGAAAACATACTAAATATTCAAGAAAGTGTTTGACCCATTTCCAAAAAGCTCGTCACAAATACGCCGCTGCGAGTCGTATTTTCAACTCTCTTCTCGGTGTTTGAAAATGTGGTCAAACACGGTCTTTCGTGTTTGATATATTACTTCAGTTTTGTCTCGTTTGACTTAAGTCAGGCGACATGTCTAAACAAGTGATTCGGCATTCTTGTACTTTGGAGGAGAAGTGCGTAGTACTGTGGTATTTTCATAGAGGCCTTTGTCTCTACACTGGAAGTCTACAGGCTCTATAAGTCTTGCCGCTTGGGTGTCCATTCCCTCGCTTCCAATTAAATGAACTTTTGAGTACTGCAGTTACCTTGTGAGTTCACTCTTTTTTATTCACGCTGGAGACCTTCGTGAAAATCACCCGAAAAAATCAGGTTTCAGTGTCAAGTACCAATTTCTTCTTTGAACAATTTTGACTCCGCTCGACTTCATCAGTGATCTCTGATAATCATAAACAAGGGATTTTGTGCTCAGTTCTTGCTGGTGTAGAAGACACAGACACGTCACAGTAGAGCGTGTCTCTTCACACTCTAGCGCGTGTGACCCTGAGGCGAGTTTGCTCACAGGCTAAATAAGGCACCGCCTCACAGACCTATTGTCTTCATTGTTTTCTTCGTTCTCTATTGTTTTACGTCAGCTGTGTCTTCTACACCAAGTAAGAGGCGGAATGGATGTACGCTGATTCGTACTGTTGAAATCCACTGATTTTATTTCTCGCTTTTCATTGAAGGTACAAACCTGGATATTCAAACTCGTGTCTTGATGGAAGGAAATCTCGCGAACGAAGTTGGTCTTGTCGTATTAGACACCATCGAGTTATTCTGTGGCCATTTTAAGGTGAGTGCATTGCAGTTCTATTTCAGCGTTGTCGTTTCTTTACGTAAAGGACCCTAGTCAGCCTCCGCCATTTTCGATGCCATCGAAGTTTTTGATATTGCAATGTTGAAGCGAAATCTTATTGCTTTATTGTGCCGGCGTTGTGTTCCTGAAAGTATGTTTAATTATCTTTAGTAGTTTCATATAGTGATTTCTTTTGTTTTGGCATGCTCTGATTAAAATTTAATAGCCAAACTCACTCATGTAAACAAAAATAAAGATGTTTATGACTAGGGTTCTTTAATAATGAGTGCTTGGTAGAAAAGCCTGGTTAAGGAAGCGAGTGAAGTTTGTTGAAGTAGCTGATGTTCCATTTTACTGAAACCTTTACCGATTAAACCTGCTTACTTTATCTGAATCCCTCTTGCCGTCAGTATTTTGGAACTGTAAGGGAAAGAATTTCGCTTTTTCTTTTGCGCGTACTTAGACCTTTTATTTTCGTTTCTTGTAATTAGTGTTCTTTATATTTTGCCTTTTGTAGTACTTATTAGTTTTTATTTCACATATTAAATTTCTGTATACTTCCCATGTAAGTTAGTTTAGTTCAGCAATGTTCTGGGACTTCTGGTGGCCGAGTCACTCGGCCACCAGAAGGTTATCGCGGTTATCGCTAGCCGTTTGATTTTTTTTTTCGTCGATCGTGTTGTTACAGTCGTCTTTTACGAACGTCGTCGCGAACGCTTTTGAAACAGGCTCATCGAAATATTGCCAGAACCAGGAATTTATGTAAACCAAAACGAAGCCAAAGAACTGAAGCGGTTAAAGACGGATGTGGCCACATGAACGTTTTACACAACTTTTCACCACATTTGAAAGTGCGAGGTTTACAATTTCATCTTTTGTGTGTTCCAATTTCCATCCTCTGCACTGGGTAGCATGTTTACTGCCTACTTAGCCTCTCCCA
The DNA here is from genome assembly GCA_964020085.1 of Micromussa lordhowensis. Taxonomy (NCBI): domain Eukaryota; kingdom Metazoa; phylum Cnidaria; class Anthozoa; order Scleractinia; family Lobophylliidae; genus Micromussa; species Micromussa lordhowensis. The sequence continues at coordinate 31,676,084 of OZ026599.1, read as the reverse complement.
GGCGTTCAGTTAGTTGGGGCGCAGCGCGAAAAACGGCGAGACAGCGAAAAAATGGGAGAAGCACAACAACTAACTGAATGCCTGGAGGACGCTACTTCCTACGGCATTATATTGACTTATTTTTAGAGCACGGTTCTACAAAATCGCACGTGTTTTTTTCCCCTTTGGGTATGGTTTGACACTCCTGGAAATTTGGTTCTCGCTGACTCGTTTCTTGTTTGTAATTTAATTTGTTTTAATCGTTTATTCTTCAGTTTCACCTTGAGCAAGATGAAGGTGACAACATTCTGATGAAGAAGGTTTGTAGAACAATAGACTCGACACTGTATCGAATTTCTTCGAAAGTAAAATGCTTGATGGCTAGAATTACTGGCAATATCTTGTTGTGTCGAAATTAAAAGTTAATAGCTGTAGAAACGTAGGGAAACCAATTTTGTCAAGAGTAACTTTCCATTTCTCCTGTAGTACTCCAACCGACTAAGCTGCTAGCCTAAGCTCTCTAACGTCTCTCTAAACTCTCTCGGGTTTACGAAGTCCTCCCCGAGAAGAGAGTTCAGAGGAAGGAGCGCGGGCTCATTTTCTTGAACAGCGGCATGTAATAAAGCCTGTCGTTAATTTGCAAGAACGAGTACAATCAAAATTGTTGTTACTGTAGTTGTTTTTGTGTCTTCTTTCTCAACGACGACGTATTTGTATAAAACTTGGCGCAGTTCTCGTTTTGGTCGTGTTATAAACTACTGGACGGCACTGTTCTGTGTGATTCCCGAAGCTACAGATTCTAACTGTGCCTTTTTTTGTTTTTTCTTACAGGTGTTCAATGTACTGCTTAGCTTCTTACAGATTCCTCAATCAGAGTACATGATGAAACATGTGTTTGCGAGTCTCAGATCTTACATCAACAAGGTGAACTACTTAAACCCCAATCAACCGCCCAGATTAGTTTGTGACATTGGACGTTACTTATTTGTCACGTTCAAATAATATAGCTCGCGCTTCTCTCGTCACGCAGCAATAGCTTACAACCTTTTAACACTGTTTGAGGCTACTATTGTCTTCTTCAAAACATGTTTCAACATTCTTCAGACTTGCTTTTCTTAAGATATGTTTGTGGGTGTTTTTTTGTTAAGTTTTTAATTTGTTTGTTTCATTATTTATAATTTTCACAACTCATCAGAAAGATTGGCTCTGTTCATTGACTTCTGTACAAGTCTCACTTAGCGCTTTGCATTCGAGCTAATTTCCGGAATTTTTCAATGGCAGTGGAGCAGCATTTTCCACAATATACGGAAAAGAAGGCAATCTTGCGAGGTATACCCATGTGTACTTTCCATTCAAACAAAAATCATCCCGAAAATTTCGAAATTCCTGGGAAAGTTATCAGACTCCGGAAACTTTGTGAATTTCCCTTGTTTTCTATGGGCGATAGTGAGCTCGGCTACTTAACAGTTAGATTATGTGCTCGAGATTTCTATGAGGTGATAGTTGATGAGGCCGAAGGCCGAATCAACTATTGCCTCAAGGAAATTGAGAGCGAATAATCTAATTGTTTTAGTAGAATTCTAACTGAAATTGACTTGAAATAACGGTTTCTAATTATTGCCCGCCGTATTATTAAACTTTGCGCCTTAGAAAGATCGCTCGGACTGAATTGTCATTTTAAATTGAAGTTGTGTGTGCGCGATTTATAAAGTTAAGAAACCGTTGATGTTTTTCTTTTAGTCTTCTCAGGAATTTATTCATCCATTTGCATCAGATTGTTCCTTCAAAACTTTGCTTAAACGAAAAAAATGTAGCCATTTCGTAGACGACTTTCCGGCCACTGCACTCCAATGGCTGATAGCATACGAGTCACTCAGCCAATCAGATTGCAGCATTTGCATTAGTATACTAGTAGAATTTTACTAATTCTCCTTAGCTATTCGCTCATAGAAAACTCAGGCTGGTAGTCCAATTGTTAAGTGGTAACGAGTTCTGCCTCATTATATATTGCGTTATTTGTTGTTCTCTAGTTTCCAGCTGCACTGTACAGGGGAAGCGCAAACTATTGTGGAGATCTTTGTCGAGAGGTACATGTCAACAATTAATTGCTATTAAGGTTTCGGCCTTTGATTTTGTATTTGTATCCTTTACTCTGGCTTCAATCGCTGGATTAATCGTGTAATATTTATTACTAAATAAATGCAGCTAATGAATTCGAAACAAATATCAAGTCAGAACTGGAAGTTCATATTTCTGTCTCAATTATCAATTTGTTTGAACGCAATGGTACATCTATTAAAATATCACCAAGTTGATTATTTTCTTCTCTCTTTTCCAATGTATACAAAAGTGTTGAGGAGGGAGGGGAGGGGAAAAAGTGTTTGGTGCTGTTGCCATGTAACTGTAATAAAACTGCGGGATCATTGGAGAGAACGGCTCCCATTAAGATGTCTCATTTTCTTTATTACTTAATTGTACTGGCGTCGAACATTTTTATTTACAATTTCGATTTCCCTATATGTAATTACATTCCCTTGTACGTTCTAACCAGTACTCAAAGAATTCAATTATTTGCGTGGAAGTTAATAGCTGGAAACAAAACAAAATGACATTTTTATATTCAAAATGCAAACTCTATTTGGTTGCATCAGAAACCGATAAAAACTTTTAATCGGTCGTCACGTTTTTCAGTGATATCCTCGTTTTTCTATCGTGTTTGTGAAAATTGGTTTCTCTAAGATTAGCTGCTCTAAGAATAAACGATGCCTATGCTAATAAATGAAATATTGCTTTCTATAGACCATCTCATTATTGTTACTATTGTTATAGAATTGGAACATTTGAGGACTCTCTTTTTCTACCCAGTTATGCAAAGTTTCCCTATTTTAATAGAAGCTTCTTTTTGTCATAACTGAGAATTTTACCCAGATATAGCTTCGGCTAGTCTGCGCAAGATTTGACTTTCAAATTTGAGCATCAACTGGCTAATTGTGATTCGCTCTTTCCAGCAGTGTGAAGTTAATTTTTTGTCAGGTCGAATTGAAGTGCAAAAAAAAAAATGTTAAATACCCTTAGTAGATTTATTATGGATTTATTGCTTCTTATCCTTCCTGAATATTGCTTTACTAATTATTTTAATTATTATTCTCTCCTTTTTTTAACTTCAATGGCAGATTTTAAGCTGCTGCAACTCAAAGTTGGAAAGTCTTCGGAACCAGGTGCGTATAATTTGCAAATGACACATTGTCACTTGAAAGCGTCCGTGTAGGAGGCGCACATTTTAGCCATATTCTTCAACAGCTTTCTGTCAAATATTCAAAGCCATGCGCATGTATTCCCAACGCCCTCTTTACGATGTCGCCGAAGTTAGCGAAGCTAACACATAGACTGGCCTCGTGGTTACTAGTATAGGCACAACTCGCTCTCTTATGACTCTATTTAAGATGCAAATGTGATGGTTAAACTTCTACTCGGACAAATCCGGCGAAAAGAACTTTTGCGTGGCTGCAAAGGTGACTTTTGATTTCCTTGCTTCCCTTTCACACTGTTACACCATTAGCAGTAATTATTGAAGCCGCCAGTATCCTCCGTAAATTGCAACAGCGAGTAGAAACGCACTGGCTTATTCTTGCCATAGACGCGAGACGTTAAACCGTACGTCGGATTCGATAAGAAAAACAATTCTGTATTTTTTTTTATTTTATTTCTTTATTTTTTTTACGTGAATATTTTCCTTCTTGTTAATGTGTTGTTTTTCAAAGGAACGTTGTCTGACTCGGTTCCTTAAGTGAGTTTTCAAGCGCACAACGGCCTTATAGTGTCATCGACTGAAATATACAGTCCCAAACGTTCTTAGTCTCACGAAGGAACGTTCGCTTTCAATACTAGGCATTAAGTAGTCATCAGCAATAACTACACATAAGCGCTCGTTTTTTCCTCCATTAGCCACTTCCCTTTTTCGCATAAATTATGCAGCATAATGTTGTTCAATGGAATAGCAGTGAGTGTTCTGTTGCATCTCAGACGCAGTGTTTCCGTTTTGCAGGCTTGCTCTTTCCTTTATCTGCTGATGAGAAGTAATTTTGAATTTACCGGAGCACAGGGTTGCGATCGAGTTCATTGGCAGGTAAGTAGACAGACATAGCACACCGTGTTTCAACAACGGTGAAATTTTGTTTTCCGAGAGTGAAAGACAAAACAAATGTTTTAAATCATGGATTAAGGCAAATAGAGCAAGTTTGGTCAAGCTAGATCAGAATGCAATTCGAAAACAAAAACTAGTAAATAAAAAGAAATAAAATAAAATAAATAAGAAAGATATCTTTTGGAGATTACAGGATTCATCGCGTGCGTTGTCATAATGGACAGCAGAGAAGACATGTCTGGAGCATAACAAATATTCCTTTAAAACTTTTTGTTTACTATCCGCTTAAAAATTTGCTCAGATTTTGTGATTCTACACTGAAGTTCTTCCTATTCAAGAGACAATGTCGATCACCAGTGACAAAATATTGCTTTTCTGCTATTTTACGAACATATTCCTCTGACGAGCCGTCATTAACTTCAAAGCCAGTCTATCCCCAAAATAAAGCAGCAGGATCACCGGGCACAAAGATTAGCATAAGTGATATATATCCACATGCTATTGTCGTTTGCGAGTCATCCCTATTGATTATATACAAGGAATACATTGATTCAACTATAGTCAAAGTCAGACAAATCAGTATTTCCCCGCTGTCGAGACAACTTTTTCCCCCTCAGGAAAATTCCTCAGTTCTGATTAAACGTATATCTCTGAGAGAACGCTAGACTTACGCGAACGGCGGGAGTATTTCTAGGTTACAAGGTGAAGTTTTATTATTAAAAGCCGCGAATCAACTTGGGTCTAAATTTAAGACATGCAGCTGTGTAATACACGTCGTTAATCTAAAATTTCTTGGAATCAGAAACCAGCAAGTTTATAGCAATAATTATAGTGGCTTACGATTCGAACTTATGTATCCTGCAACTGCGTTTTATTTTTATTTTCGTTTTATGTACTTGTACGAAAAAAGAAAAAAAGGCAAAAGTCTTTCGGACGTTACCCTGGGCTACTTATATGTACAAACTATTTCCACAATAGCAAAAAGAGTGAAAAAAATGTTAGGTTAAATTTCTTAGGAAAAGCTTGAGAACGGATTAAAATTTATTTTTTGACTTCTGTCGATGAAACTGTCAGTTCCGTTGAATATCGAACAAAAACATGCATACAAATGTGATGTTTTGTGTTAAAGGAGTTTTCTTTTGTGTACTGGAGAAATGAAAAATGCAAATAACTAATTTGAATGATCATGTCAAGCTTTACAAGGAAAAAAAGATGAAGTTCCGATTTTTTTTTTTTAGTTTGAATGAATACTAGAGTGTTTTTTGTCGCGCTATTTGCTTTGGAAAGTTTCACAATGCATGGAAATCGCTCTGTGCACCTTTCGCCAGTTGCAACAGACCTATCTCGTTTGCGGTTGCAATCTGAAAATTACCTTTTCACTCAATCTCCAAGCGCAGGTGATTTGCCAATGGTAATTCCCTCTCTGTTATTTGTCTAATTTGCCTTTCAATCCTCAGTCATTCCACGCGTGTGGTAAATATGCAAAGACACAACAGTCTGTGAATGTTTCGTGTTCCTGTTCAACATCAGAAGTGTAATTCTCATTTGAACTAGTCGCATATTTTATAGAATTCTCTCTGGAGGAATTTGCAATTATTATCAGGTATTCTGCTTCTTTCGTAACATCGACCAGTTTTACATTGCAAATTCTTCGACAGTCTGACAACATTCAAGACAACTGAGAATGCTCGCCGCAGTGTTTGGGATTAAAGGGTTATGAGATTACAGATTAATATAACGTGGTTGTCTGAAGCGCTATAGCAAAAGCAAGCGTCTGACAGGAGGCACTTGTAATGTGGACTTGTTGTAGATGAAATTCTAGTCTACTGAAAGGTACGTACATGTCAGAGCACTCTTCTGTTGGTTTCTTTATAATGGCTAAGACTTACTGAAGTGACGCAAGTTCGGCGAGACGTAATGTATAAGCGTCTAGATTCGCTTGGTTCTAATGAATACACGAAAATGAATTTCCATACGACGAGTTTTGACGGTCTCTAGAAGAGTAAATTTGAAGGCTTAGCGAAATTTTCGTCTTGTTTCATGGCCCAGGTTTTGTTGTAATGAAAATCCGTCTCTAAAATATCATTATAATACTTCTATCTGCCTCTGCAGGCTGAGGATTTGGAAAATGGATTTAAATTAGAAGAAATGCAAACGCTTCTTTATTTAGCATACTTGTTGTTGTTTTTTTTTATTACGGTCGAGCGTTGGTAAAGTACTTATTACCCAGACCGAATGCAAAATAACTTTTATTAACATTTTTTGTTCTTGTTTTGGCACCGCAGTTGACAGGTAAATTATCAGTAATTAAAATCAAGGAAATGGAGTACTTGGAATCATAACTAACATCATTTCAGTAACAAACTACCACGATTCTTGATTTCTAGTGCTATAGCTATGTCGTTTTTAATCCCTTTGTCGCTTTTAGCACGGACTGTAAATTTAAACAAGATATTTTTCTCAAATGTAGCTACGATCTCCACAAGGTTTTGTTTTTGAAATACAACAGTATCTCTCTGTAGCCTAAACAGAATCGATTTTCAGACAAAGCATGCTCTTGCAATGAAAAGTTGGGCTTTATAATTTACTACATGTCAGAGGTTTAATTGGTCATGAATCAAAGTGCAAGGATTAAGGTGTGATTGCGATGCTTTCACGGCAAAGGATCATTTATCGTTAACTGAGAATAGCAGTAAAACTGCTCGAAAGCGCGTTTCAAAACATTTTAACTTCAGAAAAGTGCCGTGTAGAAGAAGATTTACTATCTTTATATTATATGTTAATTCATACTTTATTAAACGTTCCCTACAAGTGGTATAATGTTTAATCTAAAGCATCAAATTGCGCAGGACCTGGCTGGCTACATGTGAAATTGGTCTTTCTAATCTTTGATTAAGGATATGCTAATAGAACTTATCAATGATGAAATGTCCTATCCCCTGACAACACAAAAAAGTCTCCCAGTTGCTGTTTGCCGGCGTGGTTAAACATTTTTTCATCACGGAGGGCTGAAAGTCCAAGTGCCAACTTTACAAACTCGCTACGACAGTTAATTTCCGTTATAAGCGTCACGCTGTAGTAAAACCAAAACCATTGTAATTGCCTTGTTTCTTTCGACACTCATTGAAAATCGCTCTATGAAAAATAGCTGGCTGGTTTCTTAAAAATGAAATGCAAGTCACGTGGCGAGACTTAATGATCTTTGATTTAGCATCGTGCTTCCTGTTGTCGAAACGCAATACTGTAATAAGTACATATGATATACGTTTGTTCCTTTTACAAGCTAGGGCATTTCCGAGTTCTTTTTTTCCTCTGTTGCAAAACGAGTCCTTGTGCAAAACTTGTCTTATGAGAATGAGTTTGATTTGAATCAAAGTGAACTCACAAATGAATTTTCATAACAATGGTTTCACACGAAGACTGGTTTTGACGTAGATAAAGGGCAACTCTGAAATGGCTTTTTGACCATTTCACCGTAAAATGGATTGAATTAATAAAGCGCTGTGATTCAGTGGTACATGTTATAAGCTACATTAGTTTTATTGCTTGCATTTTGTTTGTTCCACGAGTTTTAAACTTTAAATAAACGTCTAAAAATATTTCAGTGTCATACCAGTGCATAGCTTTTAACAATCAAAAATATTTGAGCTGCCTTGCGCCGCTCATACAAGTGTGTGTTTGGTCCTTGGCACCTGCGCCCAAATATCATATAGCATCCAGATAACTTCCAACACGTCAAAACATCTTTCAAAACATTTCAAACATTGTCACACGTAATTTTTTTTTTCACTGAGATTCTCTACACTCCAAATACGACCTTTATTTAACAATTTGGGGCCAAATAATGTTAAGGTTTGTCAATAACTGTTTTCTTATGTTATGAACTTTTGTGATATTTACTGATAGGTTATCGTGGCGGTCTCCAAGCTGATGACACACGGTTTAAACCGTGCAGCTGTCAACAACTCTCTTTTGGCTCTGAAGAATTATGCTGTCGATGACAAAGGAATGAAGGTAAATTCAGTTCCGTTTCTAAAGCGATTAGCTACGTACTGCACAAACTTTGAGGTCATTTTCATACTTAGGAAACCACTGCTAGCATTAGTTACAAAATCAGTTTTTATGCAAGAACTATACCTGAAACTCACTTCCTGCTGAAGGGATAGACCAAACGAGTGCTAAGGCATTTTACGGCCAGTCTCTTCTCTTTTTTATCTCAATAGTTGATAAGTAATCTGCGGTGATGGGTAAATCCCATTAAAGATTACATATGTAATTGTAGATGTTGACAACATTTGACAAAAGCATCGTGTAAACAATATCGAAACGGTAACCCAGTACTAATGTGGAAGAAAGTTTAGTGAAGGAAGGCTCGATTGCCAGCCACTGTTCTAGAAAGAAGCCCGCGCTCGTCTGGGAGGAATGTAGACCGGACTTGAGAGCAGATCGGCGGAAATCGAGCCTTTTAAAGTCTGCATACGAGCCTAGTGGCCCATCAGGCCGGAGCTTATCCCGGTTTCAGTAGCGTGAAGCGACTAGGAGTATTTCTACTCCCCCTGGATGGGATGCTAGTCCATCGCAGGGTTACCCCCAGCATCAAATTCGCCGGTACCCATTTATACACCTGGGTGGAGAGAGGCACTGTCCCCGGCCAGAGCTCGAACCCGGAGCGCTCGCTCCGGAGTCGAGCGCACCAATTCCCTAGAGTGGAGGAAAAATTACTGTCAAGCCGTAATGGTGATGGTGGAAAGTTTGTGCCGGGAAATTTAGTGGCGAAAAATTTGGTTTTGGAATTCATTTGCTTTGAGGGGTGAACTCTACTGTCCTTATTCTCCGTTCTCGTGGTGCTGAAAAATGTTTTAGTTTTTAGTCTAATTAACAACTTTTCCACGAGCGCGCGTTGGATCATCTCATATCCACAAGTTTTATCAGGAACGTCTCCAAATTATAGAAAACTTGAACAAAATAAAACTAAAAACGCCCTCAATTACGCGTGATGGTAGGCCAATGAAAACTCTCGAATTGCATTATCCAATGATCCAGTTTTTAATTATTTTACTTATTATACTCTTCCTCTTAGCACACGGCGTTTCCTTCTGAAGTGAAAGATCTTACAAAGAAGATTCACACTGTCTTGCAGGCGACGGCACAAATGAAGGTACGTCACTGATTTGTATCAAAAATTAAAACAGGTGAAATCTGCATACGAGCCAAGTTGCTCATCAGGCCGGAGCGTATCTCGGTTTCAGTAGCTGGATGGGATGCTAGTCCATCGCTGGGTTACTACCAGTAGTAAATTCGCCGCTACCCATTTGTACACCTGGGCACTGTAAATGCAAAGTGTCTTGCCCAATAACACAACACAATGTCCCCGGCCAGGGCTCGAACCCAGACCGTTCGATCCGGCGTCGAGCGCACAAACCATAACTGGGCCACCACGCCTCCCATCTCGGACTGAAACTGAGCTCCAAAAGCAGGCGGAGTGATTTCCTTCAGAGTGCTTGGTTGCTAGGCAACTTGACCTATCCCGATGAATGGGATTGACGTCGGGCAAACGTGACAGCTTTTGTAATGCTTGTTCAAGTTTATGATTTTTCGATAAGATTCTGTCAAATCTTCGGTCAGCTCTCAATTTCCATGATTGTGGGAATATTTAGAATAGATTAACCTTTACTACCCTGGTGTGTGGTCCATTTTAAAGCTTGGAAATTATTTCCTTATCTTTCCAAGAGCAATTCGCACATGCACACGGGAAAATGATTAGACTTGAAAGAAGCAATTTGCATGATCTCAGCTTGGGCGCTAAGTAACAAAAAAGAATAAAAATTCAACCTGATTGGGTCAATTGCGTTTCATCGATTAAGGTTTGTAAAGGGCGTAGAATTGGTATTGCACCAAGAATTTTGATCTGCTGATGTTTTATGTTAGTCGTTTTTGTTTCGATCTCTATATAAACGGTTGGATCTCTATATAAACGTTTGTATACATGTCTTAGCATTCCAAAAACAGTGGAGTTTGATTGACGCATGTAGAAACGTTTATAAACATCATTGGGATGTTTTAATGCACGAAATGGGCTCTTACAAGGATATTACTTAATATTTATTTTCATTTAAAGCTTGCGAACATGTCACACGTGGCCGTTTTTTGGTAGCCCCGGGGAGTTATAAAATTTGCTATTCTTTTTGACTGATCATGTCTCTCTGTCGAAATCGTCATCATGTCAGGTGGCACTTGGGGCCACAAACTGTAGTCACGTTTAATTTTCCACTTCTCGTGCACAATCAGTTCATGATTTTTAATTTTTTTTAAATGATTTTAATGTTTTGTATCTTGTTACTATTTTTTTTTTCTCGTCCCTGCCCAGTCGATCGGACATTGATGTACTAAGGCAAAATAAGTGTTGATGTGTTTTTAAACTTTTAAACACTTAGTGATATACTTGTTAAGTTTGTTTTAACGTACATGATCAAATGCGAAAATGCATGTCATCACTTAGTTTACCATAGTGCTTTATCTGACATTTACCCTAGCGGGCAAACATGTTGGGATTATCGTGTCTTAAAATTCGTTTCAGACACGCTAAGGAGGTCATAAACGATTTTGCTCGGAGCAAAATTGCCTCAAATTAAATTTTTAATTTGTTTCTGAAGAGAACTTCAGGCCATTAATGGGTTGCAGCAAATGCTGAACTTAATGAGGTGCACTTTTTTATCAGTTGAATGAACCCAGGGATTCGCAGTGATTTATCTGAAGGAATATTTTTTTCGAAGCGACAGGAAATGAAAGATTGCTTGCGATTCAGTTGGATACAAAGTGGTACGTGTCAGAACTGTGTTTGCAACTGAGGGAACTCGTTTTAAGAGATAACAGTTCTTTTAAAAAACGTTAGAACGTTTCTGCGGAGATCAGATTTTGTCCTCGTTCCTTGGAGCAAAGAAAGCGGAAAACTTGTGTAGTGATTATATATCCAAGAGCATCGTCCGATCGCCTTTTTGGAGGGAAAAATGTCCTTAAGAGCATTAGCCTACGAAGAGGTTATTCACGAGCCATGTTGCAAAACTGGAAAATTGCGAGTGAAGAAGAGAGTCAGACTGCATGCGATCGAAGAATTCGCCGCCCAGCAGCTGGTTGTTCTCCCAATATTAACCTCTCCTTCGCCTCTGAGTCCAGCAAATATACACCAAACTTTCTTTATGGTATGTTCTGCAGTGCAACGTTTTTTTTCTCTCTTTTTTTTTATGAAAAGTATTTAGTTCTTATGACTTGCGTGTTTACCGCTTTTCTTTTTTGTTCATGTTTGGGATTTGGTGTTATTTTCTTTATTTTTTCGCTTAGTGTTCTAGAGAAATAACATTTCAAGTCTTTGTTCATAACTCGTATGCTTGAGTTGTATTATTGTGTTAAAACGCAGTCCATCTAATCGCTGTTAACATTTCAACATCGGCTTGTTTTAGTTGTTATCAGCTAAAATTTGCCTCCACTTTTCGTAGATGAATTTCCTTGAGCAATGCGATAACAAGTGTATATATATTTATTTTTATACTCCGTCAGTTTACGCCTGTCATTACAATTTTTTTGAGAACTTTTCTCAAATGTGTGTTCTCGGAAACACATTGTGCGCCCAATTAGTTCTAACTTGATAAAACTTGATAACAAATGAGTACATGTAGCTGTCGTGTACCTCTTTTGACTAATAAATCTTTTCTTTTTCAGTCATTGTCGGTTTCTGAAGTGCACAGAACGGGCAAAAATGTTTAAAATGAAATGTATTACAAGAGGAGCGTAAAACAATGAACTTGCCGATTTCTGACACAAATTGCAAGCTCTTATAAGCTCTAAGCCAGTCAAAGATAGTGTGTATAGGTTGCTGTAAATTTATAACGCACCTTTATTTACTTGAAAAGGTTGGCTTAATGATATGCAGGATTCGTGTTTACCCGGAAAGTCCTTGATTATGCAATCAAAATTGAAAAGCCTTAAAAGTCCTTGATACGTGTTGTTCTGTGTATTGTTTAAAACAGGTTCAAATGTTATAGCAATTTTGTTTGAACAAAGCACTTTCTAACTCAGTCCTGTAAGAAGGCAAAAATGATATTTTTTAGTACTTAATAGTAGTACAGGGTTTCCGTTAACGTGTCGTTGAGAAAATGGATTTAGGGTTTATTTGAAGGTCCTTAAAAGGTGCTTGAATGTTTTGGTTCCAAAGAATAGGCAAAAACCCTGAGTGTAATTTTAAGTCGTGCCTTTTTCTTTCAGGAACACGATGACATTCCAGAAGTTTTAGTAGACCTTCAATACAGTCTGGCCAAGTCCTACTCGAGCACACCGGAACTGAGAGAGACCTGGTTAGAACACATGGCTGCCGTGCACGAGAGTCAGGAAAATTACTCTGAGGTGTGTGTTACGTGCGTGACGTGAACGCTGCGTGCGTGCGAGCGTGCAGGTTTGCGTGACTCATGCGCCGTCTGAGATAGCGAAACTCGCTATCTCGCGTGCCCCTTCTTGAACCTAATCGAAACGAAAATGAAAAGAAAAACATTAGCGGCACTTATTGAATGAATTTGACCTGAGGTTCAAATGTCAGTCTAATGCCGTCTGGTGATTCCTGAAGATGGCTTTAGTTTTTGAGTGTTTGGCCAGCGCGCAGAGGGTTTTATCAGTATACATCCTCCTGATTGCGAAAAATGTATTACTATACAAGATGCGTGGTTATTTTCTTCTCCAATTTTCTCTACATAGTGTTTGTAGTTTTGGATTTCGTGACCTTGAGACTTTTGTTTAGTTTCTCCATCACGCACAGCTGTTGTTGTCACGTCAACATTTGCATGCCCGTTTATGTTTCCTTGTGGAAAAAAAGGGGATTGGACAATCACATCTCAATGTGCTTCATTTTTTTCTAGACTGCTCACTGTTACATTCATGCGGCAGCTTTGGTCGCGGAATATTTAAAAAGACAGGGTAAGTTATTAACCCTTAACTTTACATAGTGAAGCAATTATTTATGTGCCTGAATTTTGCCTCATTTAGCTCAGTTTTTAATTATAGAACCTAGCAGGCCATGGTTTTTAACAGAACAATTAATTCCAAAACAGGCGTAAACTCGAGCATAGCATAATGTATACAATATTTACAGACAGGTAGTTAGCCTTCTGTGGAATGAGTGTTCCACAGTTCTCGAACACTTAATCTGCCTTTTGGTTGTGATAATGCTGAGGTCCTAACAGCACCACTAATAGGACTAGCGCTATTGTTTTCGACGAATAAGAGAAGATTTACAGTGAGAAATAATAGGACAACCCAGGGCCGACTGAAGAACTTTCGTGCGATCGATAAGTTTACCAATTTGGCCTCACTGCCGAGTTAGCTCGGGAGACTCATGCCAAAAGCGATTTTTAAACGCAAACTGAAACAGTTTTTACTAAACCATAGCATCCGTACTGCGCACGATTTTCGCGTCATAAGTGCGCGCACATGAGCGCGTGTGCGTACAAAATGTAAGAGATTTCTCTCAAGTTAAGCTCCACAGCGAAATAAATGCTCCTTTTCTCTTAATCGAGCACAGTGACCCCCACTTTTTAATGCATGAATTTAAATTGCACAAGTTTATGTACAATATATCTCGATTTGAAGAAAAGTTTAAAATTCTGCTTAAAAACATGTTGATTTGAATACTGTAACGAACACGTCTTTAGGTAGTGCTAGGTATGCGCGCACGCGGAGAATTCTTAAGTTTGTAGTATAATCGTAACTCCTGTTTAACGAACGTGGTTTAAAAATGTAAGTTCAGGGTTTATTTTGTTTAATTTCTCGAATAAATTTATCCAATCGGTACTTTTCTTAGAATTTCTAGTGCCCCTTTCTGCTAACTAAGGTTACGTAATGACAACCTCGTCGGTTGCTATAAAGGCCATCCATGCTTTGCAAAAACGAGCACGTGACCCCTATTTTTTTATTGCATTTTTCCAATATACATAATCTGATTACCAACTGGATGAAGACCGAGAAATTTTGTAATACTTCTTCTTTTAAAGAGGTGTCACCTTAAATTAAATCGTCGAAGGCTCAACATCTTATGCTTGTTTTTTGATATTTCAGGTCTTTATCAAGGAGGTTGCGCGGCGTTTGCTAAAGTTTCGCCGAATGTTGTAGCGGACGAGAGCGTAATGAAGACTGACGAGGGAATGACTATGGAGCAGCGATACACAGTGGTACGTTTGGCTTGTTTTGTTTAAGGGATCTTCGTTTTTCTTAGTATCTCCGTTGTTTATTTGTTGACATTTTTTATTATTTTTTCTCTGATTAGCGACACTTGGTAGATTTGCTGGAGCAGTGCGGCAAGTTTCTTGAGCGCGCTGAGCGATATGAAGTGATGGGTGAGGTGTTCAAACTGGCAATTCCCATCTACGAACAGGAGAGAGACTTTCTGGTGAGTGGATGTGTGCCTCCCATGTCTGGAATGATCAACCAAAAGAATTGGCCATCATGCAAAATACGTTCCTCACAGGCTTGTAGGCATACACTGAAATGAGCAAGTTCACGAAGTGTTATTTACTTAGCGCCAGTTTCCATCAAAAGTAGGATTCGTACAATCTCGTTTGATTGATAACCGACTGCAACTAGTTTAGCGTTTTAGTTATTTTGGAGGACCAGCTAAAGTTTGTATTTTTAATTCATACATTGTTTAATCAGCTAGTTACTTTTACGGTACAAATAAACCTTGTTGATGTTGTTGTTGACTTCCTAATGAATGATTGTTCACTTATGTGTCATTTGTAATTTTCTGATTCAGCGTCTCTCCAATGCGTACGAGAGCCTGGCCAAAGCGTACAAGAAGGTTGTTGATGTGATGGGAACTGGAAAAAGACTTCTTGGAAAATACTTCAGGGTTGCTTTCTTTGGACAGGTAACTGGTCCATTGAAGTGCGTCTTTAATCGTGTTTATTTTCAAGTCTCTGTTTCCTTGAACCTGTGTACCAACGCAACTTAAAGGAAACCTCCACTCTTAAAGCAAAAGGATGTTAACTTGTAGGAAATACTGTCTTATGTCAAATTTCGGTTGAAAGCCCAGCGATGAGGAATCAGTGTCAGCAAAACAGGGTTTGCCTATCACCTCTATTTGCTTTTAAATTTCCTGCGTGCCGCCATCTTGGATATGACGTCATACGGTTGCCCAATGTTTCACACAAAAGATGCTCTGCTTCCTAACATTAGCGGCAACCAAATGACGTCACAAAATCCAAGATGGCGGTGCGCGGGAAATTTAAAAGCGAAAATAGGCAATAACCTTAACTCAATTTTTGTTACTCTTGAATATTATTTTCACCTTGTCCAGTAAAATTTGAGACGGTCAATTTAAGAGTGGAGGTTCTCTTTAAATTAATTTGTTGTCGTCACCGGAATGTCGTCCATTTTCTTTTCGTGGATCACAGCGTACATGAACGTTTTCTAAAACGGTTTTTTTGTTGTTGTTGCCTCTATCGTTTTTTCAGATGTTCGGCGACGATGATGGTAAGGAGTTTATCTACAAAGAACCAAAGATCACTGGCTTGGCGGAGATTTCGCACAGACTAGAAGCAATGTACTCCAGAAAACATGGCAGAGATAGTGTCAAACTCATCATGGAGTCTGCTAAGGTGGCTCTCACACTTTCCATTGTTTTATTTGTATTCTTGCCTTGTCTTTCTGTATCTTGTTTGCAAACGTAATGTTTAATATTTTGATAATGGCACGCAATCGTACACCAAAATGGCCTCGTGCATTACGTCTTATGGCATATTTTTGTTTTCTTCTAAGGTACATCCAGAAACATTGGATTCAAAGATCGGTCACATTCAGGTATGATTTGCACACAAGAATACATATGAAGACGTTCTTTTTGCATCCATGATTATTTAGTCGTTCCGTGTCCCAAAGAGATAAACACTATCTGTCCTTTTAAGATCAACATAACAGACAAACAGGAAATCTTTACCTCGGACATGTTTTCTGGTTGAAAGTTTAAGAGTGATACCAAAGGAAAATTTGTATTTTTATGTTTATCCTGAATAGGCGTAGTTATTAACTTAGAGCGTTTTTCCTTGTTGTTGTTGTTGTTGTTGTTGTTTACGAAAAATGAAGTAACGACGAATCATGTCAACGTGCCCGGAAAAAAATCAAATTTAAATTCTCATGTTGTCAAAAGTAAATTGTAATTGAAATATTTACATTTCTTTTGTTATCGTCTGTAGATAACTTATGTTCAGCCCTATTTTGACGATGAGGAGCTGGAACTCAGACCGACCTTATTTGAACTAAACAACAACATCAGACGATTCCTCTACGAAACGCCGTTTACGGTCAGCGGTAAGGCGCATGGAAGTCTGACGGAACAATGCAAGAGAAAAACGATCTTGACAAGTAAGCTGGTTAAATTCTACTATTGTAGCGGTCACTGTGTAGTTATGCCTTCGACAAATTGCTTGCGCTCGAAAAGTATAATTAGCCAGTCAGAACCCGTATCTACTTTGCTCATATCCTACGATATCATGGTCACTTGGTTGAATTTGGGTGCGGTATTTACCCACCTCGTTTGGTGTTCCCATGGGTATTTTGGCTCAATGAACACGGACCATGGCTCGACGCCTCGACCGAACTTGTCTAATATGTCACCGATTCAGTTCAATTCAATTCAATTTATTTCCCCTTGATGTAAAGTGCTTGAGCATACCAAAAAGTACAATGAGGTCTAAATACTTTTCTTTAGGTACTTTACTTAGATTCCTTTAAAAATACATACTTTTTTTCCTCTTTTGAATCCGCTTTTCAGCATCGAATACCTTTCCTTATGTAAAGAAGCGAATCCTTGTTGTGCAAGAGGAGCAGTACGAGCTCACGCCAGTTGAGGTGAGGCAATAAATTGCTTCGTGCGAGAAATCTGTTCCTGCATGTATTACTCAATCGAGTGTCGTAAAACCATTACCAAAGCAATTACTTACTAATTTAGGGTTGCCATGGTCAGGGAAAAGTCAAGGAAACACAATAAGTTTTTAAGGTCAGGGAAAAGTCAGGGAATTTTGTAAAAGGTCAGGGAAAATCTTAGATGTTTGTTGAAGTCGGTGAAAAGTCAGGGAATAATTTTTTCTTTCAGAAAAGCATCATTTAAAATGATCGATTTGACGCATGCTGGAACAGTAGTTTTAGCTGGTGTTTTTTGCTCTTTTTTATTATTCACCAAGCTAATTCAGTGGTCAGTGAAAAGTCGGAGAAAAGTCAGGGAACTTTTTAGATTGTGATGGGTGGCAACCCTGCAATTAGACTACTCAGCTAATCTCAAACCGTAGTAAAGCTAAACCCAAAGTAATTGCCTGATTACTTTCGACAGTTGAAAACCGCTCTAAACCGGTTACTACATGTTCATTATTGGTGTTGTATTATTCACTTCGATACGTTCTGACCACCCGGCAGCATTCGCTGTAAACTATTGTTAAAAAAAAAAATAAATAATAATAATAATAATAGCGATAACAAGTAGTTAAGTCAACTGTGAGAGTATTTGGCACCGACCCACCAACCGAGGATACTAAGTAAAAAAAATACTAATGCAAATACAAAACACCCAACTTGTGGGAGGTTTTACATAACGCTTGAGGGACTGAACGCGAGACTACTAAGAACAAATATAGTGTTTTGTTTGGCACCCTATAAAACCTCTCGGCCACACTGTAATTATCTCGTTGTTTGTTAATTTTAGGTGGCTTTCGACGAGATGCAAAATAAAGTCAAAGAGCTAAACAACGTGATCAATCAAAATCCTCCCGACATGAAGAAACTTCAGCTTGTCTTACAAGGCAGTGTTAGTGTGCAGGTATGGAATGCAAGGAATAACGTTAAAAGCATGGGATGTGGAGTAAAATTCGAAGAAAGCGCACTCGAGTCGAAATAAGCCCAATAGCATTACATTTGTGATCAAAAGACAGTATGAGTTTAGTTTTTTTAGTTTTTTTATCTTTGTTAATAGCCGTCGATATTCGTTCTCTCGCTAAATGCAGTTTTTAGATGTCACGTTACTTAAATCAACAATTGTCTCTTGATTGCATCACTCTACAGGTAAATGCTGGCCCTCTGGCGTACGCTCAATCATTCCTGGACAAGTCTGTTTTGACATTACATCCTCATAAACACATCGAAAAGCTTCAACAAGTTTACAGGTATTTTGAATCGAAAAAATATGAAGTCAGTTAAACATGAATCAAAGAAAATTCCCAACCTATTTTTATTTTCTTTTATTCATTCGTTTGTTTGTCTGTTTCATATTTTTTCCCTTTCTTGTTAGTTACGCAAAGTAGTGCTTTTAAAACAATTTGAGATCCCTAACTCAATATTCGTTATTTCTTTGATTTTTTAACCCACTTAAAGTCTGCAGTTATTTGTGTGGCCGTTTTTTTGTTTGTTTGTTTTTAAGACCTCAATCTTCTTTTTGCAATGTTTCAGAGAATTTCTTGGGTGTTGCGGTAAAGCTTTGGACATAAATGATCAGTTAATTAAGGAAGATCAAAGAATGTACCAGGAAGACTTGAAAGAAAAATACGCCCACCTCAAGACACAGCTCGCCAAGTACATTGGAGACGAGGTGTGTTGTCTAATTACTATAGAGTATTCTGAGCGGTTTTCATTTCATTATCGAAAAGCAATTGGCTCTGCATCAACTACGCTACAGGACTTGCGCAAAACTGAACTTCGCGCCACTTTTTCATCCAATCAAAAGTAAAACCTAAACCAATCGTGACTCGCTCGCGGACGTTTTCCCGCGTTTTCGTCAGCTGCAAGTTATTGGTTTATTGTATTGTCTGTGTCCTTTGTGATTGGCTAGAGTATTTACATTGGTTTTGGTTTTTCGACGTTCCGTTGAAAACCGCTCTATCAATCAGTACTTCAATCACTCACTGAGAATATATCTTAAGTCTTAAGCTAATACAATTTGTTGTTCACGTTAGGCAAGGTCTAAAATAGGGGAGCAGGGATGGCGCAGTCGTGAGAGCGCTCGCCTCCCACCAATGTGGCCCGGGTTCGATTCCCGGACCCGGCGTCATATGTGGGTTGAGTTTGTTTTTGGTTCTCTACTCTGCTCCGAGAGTTTTTTCTCCGGGTACTCCGGTTTTTCCCTCCCCTCAAAAACCAACGTTTCCAAATTCCAATTCGATCCTGGAATGCACGGACATTTCTGAACGAGTTCTTGTGAACTCCTTGATGTTCCGTGGGTAAACAAATTACATGTTTACAACATACGTATTTACGTATTTACATATAATATTGATCAATTTATCCTTATTGACTTCGTGTCGGCTTTGCCGCCTTTTCGTAATAACCCTCCTCACACAGTTACTGTAGTTATCGGCAACTACTCTGTGTCGTACTTGACATGTTACATTCCCTCTGTTTTCAGGTTATCGCCACCGTAACATCGTCAAGCAGTCTGTCGTCACTTGGGGTGTAAACCAATCAGGATAAGAGTACCAGGTCACGTGGAAGCACAATGCATTTCGTCGATTTCACAACTGAATAAGACGCTCTTCGCTTCGTCTTCAGTGTTCAAGAGAGAAGTTGTAGTACATATGCTCGTCCCAAACACTCCCGCATCCATTGTTCTTTATTTAATGTTTCCATTCTCAGCAGCGATTTTAACTTCCGAATTTACGGGAGAGTCAATTTGTTGACCGAAATTTAATTTCTGCCAAGGCTAATTAGAAAGACAGTTATGAAAACAGAAGTACATACAAGGAGAATTCAAATGCTAACGTTAAATGCATCGTCCACTTGGATATAACCCAGTGATCAGCCGAAAAGTGGACATTACAGTGCGATTATGTTACTGTCAAGTCTTGCTACTCGCTCCAGCGGCTGGAGACTCGAGCTTGTCCAAATGTAACGGAGCCACAAGAAGTGTACAGGAGACAAGACAGGAATGCCGCCGTCAAAATTATAGCGTTAATTTAATCAATGTTTACGCTGCTCATGCAGCTACGCACATAGCTTTTGCATCTCTTTTGCGGGAAGGAAAGTAGCGTTATTTTATATTCGGTAAAAGCTCCAGGCGAGTTTGTGTTTTTTTTTCTAAGTTGTATAGCTGTAAGACCTTTGCGCAATGTCTCGTTTAGGAGACTCGTCTTAAGATAGTTCATGAACAGGGTAATTTTAGAATTCAGAATAGATGTAGCACGATTTAGGTCGTGTTCTATTGGGATCAACCATTTCTGGTTCGATGGGCTGGTTGGGTTTTTTCGTGTTCTATTGGGGAAAAACTTGTTTCGGTTGGTTTGGTTGATCAACCTTTTCAACCAGCCTCCAACCAGGTTGAAACGGTTGATCCCAATAGAACACGGCCTTAGTAGTATGTTATCATGGTTGACAAATAACTCCTAATTTTGGCGCGAAATGTGTACGTTAATTGATAATTTCACATATGAAATTACAACATTGCTACACGATGGTTAGCTTAATTTGTCACCCATGATATTAAAAGGAATCAAATGGTATCCTTTTCAAATAAGGAAATAATTTCAAAATTCTGACAGTTTCTCGAACCTTTAAGTGGGGGAAATTATTAGAATACCCATTTTCATTGTTAACTTTTCTCATATGTATCACAATATAATCTAGCATCTATGTGAGCAATTTTGTAGTTTTAGCCCGAATTACGTTGGCAAATGAGAAAAATTAACCTTGAAAAGGTCTATTTGGACAAAACGCGCGTGAATTTTTTCCTTATATCACTATTCACCATTTGATATCCATATTTATTATCCTTTCTTAGATCGTTTACATTTACGAGTGCCTGCCCCTTTTACTTATCTTTTTTTATTCCCACTATTTTTTGTCCTTTTTTTGCTGGTTGTTTGGTCGTCTGTGTTTTTACCTTTCATTTTCTCTGTCGTGTTTTCTTTAGCGTGTTTTCAATTTTATTTTCTGCTCTTTACGAGATGGGGAAGTGGCTCGGAGGGGAGGGGGAGGTAGGAAAGCTAGAAATTGAGTTATGAACTTTACAATTAACCACTATAGCACATAACTCACCAAAAACAGAAAATTGACCTTCCAAAACAAAGGAGTACATTCAGTAATAAGAAACATCATTTAGTTTTTATAAGAATTTGAATTAAATTAATAGAGATTTGAAAATGAAAGAAATGTTTAATAGAATAGAAGACAGTTCCTGTAGGATGTAAACAGGTAGTTATTGGTATAACCATATTTAGTTATCGCTTCCTTTTTCAATCTTATTAAACTAGTTATTCCGTCCCTTTTTAACCGTTTGCTGAACATATGCCCTTTATCCATCACATAATAATGTGTTGGTCAAAGGTTCTCACAGATAGAAAGTATTCTTTGAAATATCTGTATTGAAACAAGTTGTAAGATAGTAAATTGTTAAATGTTAGGCATCACATTGATTCCATTCGAGAAAGCCTCGGACAGTCAGTAACATGCCTTGTTTTTTAAGTCAGTACGCGACAAGTTTAGACCATAACTGAACAACAACAAAAAGTAATTTAAAATATTTCCAAACTCCACAATTCTCTGTAACAATTTTCCTTAGTTTAATGTGATATTTGTTGTGGGAATTTTCTAGTACAGTAAGGCAACATGCCAATCCTTTGAGTTCTTCAGCGCCAGGGAGGAAAGGAATGAAGAATACTAGGAAATGAATGTGCTAGGGAATGAGAGTGCAGCAATAACTTTACTTATAAGCCGTAGAATTGTCAGGGCATTGCAAATATTGTATGCAAACCCCATGGTGAACTGAGAGTTTCTAATGAAAAGTTCTTAAAGAATTAAACTTGAGAGTTGGAACTAACAGCTCGTTTATACAAATATATGTCTGGGTCTTGTTTCTTTGTCTCTAATTTTGAAAAAAAAAAATCTTTGAAATCCCCTTTCTGCAAAAAAAATGATGCAAATAAAACAAAGATATATGTATGACTCGGATATGTTAAAATTCGTCCAGAGTACATTTTGTCCAGAGTACATTTTGAAAGAAATTCTCAAGGCGAGGAAGTGTAGTTTTTGCTTTTAAGAGCCAACCTTTGCCCAAAATAGAAAGCAGGGCAGTATACTATAATTACTTCGAAAAGGAACTAGTGAAAGTAAAAGACGGAGTTTAGAGCATTCCCATTCCAGGTGAGGTACAAGATAAGCTATGTCATTTCACTTGTTGTATTTCTGTCCTAGAAATTCACGATGAGGTAATTACATGTAAATTGTGGAGTATTGAAATTTTAATATTCGCATGCCACATTCTGTTGCCAAATTTCACTGAATATTCTGCATGCAGAATTCAACATTCTGGACGTCCAATCCGGCATGACTTCTACAATTTGGTACCTCGCACCAAATGACTGACCCTTAAAGTGCCTATAACCCCAGATTTTTTTTTTCGCTAAGATGAAACTTAGACAAACACACAAAAAAAAATGGTTCGGTTTGTGATATTTTTAAGGGCTTTAAAAATTAACAGAAAGTAGTTGAAATTTGATATCTTTTGTGTTATGACCGAGCTGGTGAGGGGTCTGGGTATATTCCTGGGTTGACGTCACATATTCATTTACATAGCATTAACTCTTTATAAACATGCATGCAAAACAGACTGTGACGTCAACCCAGTAATAGACCCAGGCTCCTCGCTAGCTCGGTCATGTTTCAAATTTCAGCTACTTTATGTTAATTTTTAAAGCCCTTAAAAATATCACAAACCGAAAATTTTGGCAAATTCGTTTTGTGTGTTTGTCTAAGTTTCATCTTAGCCAAAAAAAAATTCTGGGGTTATAGGCACTTTAATTACTCACACACTATAACTGGAAGGTTTGTTACGCCCTTTCTGATAATTGTGACGTTAACGTTGGACTCGACAACTAGCTGAACACAAGCATCAAGCTTGCTCACAAAAAAAGAAATGTTACTGGAAGATACTTACATGTCAAAGCGACAAACACGGCTACCAGATCCCCATATTTACACTGCATCAGTAGATAAAATTAAAAAAAGGTACTTTTAAAGTTTTAACTGCCAAATGCTTAATTATGAATACAATTCAATGTTTGCCTAATCAGATACTGCAATTGTAGAATACTGAATTTTCAAGATTCGGCCTGCCAGACAAAGGTCAAACTTTAAATATCGAGTTTTCACTGAGATTTAGCTGGACAAATGAAAACATTTTCAAGGTTGACAACTCACAAGCTGTAACTAGCTGACCAAAGTAACTCGTTATATACGGTTGGCTGTGAATTGCTCTTAAGGGATACGACACATTTTTTTCTCAATCAAATCTTTGACACAATCGACTTTAATTTTGTTATTGAAGAACAGTTTGAAATGGTGACAAAGCCTTGGTAGTGCTAGTGCACAG
Organism: Micromussa lordhowensis; assembly: GCA_964020085.1. Taxonomy (NCBI): domain Eukaryota; kingdom Metazoa; phylum Cnidaria; class Anthozoa; order Scleractinia; family Lobophylliidae; genus Micromussa; species Micromussa lordhowensis. Next base: position 31,652,580 of record OZ026599.1, on the reverse strand, counting down.
CTCCGGTGTTGGTTACACAAAGTGAGTATTGCGATGGAATTTTTCCCGTCAGGAACAAGTTTATTCACGATAAACGCCGTTCTAATGCAAATTGGGGACATGATTTATGTTGGGGGCGGGGAGGGCCGGAGTGGGGAGGTTATGTTATGCTAGTAACAAACTGTTAAAGTTCATTTTTCAAATATAATCCAAAATGAAATTGATTCACAATAACAAACAATCATTCAAACATTTAAAACAATCCAATCAGAACCCAGCTTTTAGGTAGTGACGTCACTGGATGGCATTGACGGCTCGTGTTTTCCGACGGCTTTTAGGGAGTGTGGGAATCACCGAGACGACTACAACTCGTGATATCGTAGAAAAAAAAGCAAAACAACAATAAACAAATAAAACTAACAAAATTAAAAACGAAAAAGGAAAATAAAATGAAGTATTTGCTTTGTTACGCCTTGAGCGTTTTTCCATTTCGATCAGCAAACATCTAAGAGTAATTAATATTGTATGCCATTGGCATATTTACCTTTTGTCCAAAAAACTCTTAAGACTTAAGAGTCAGCAATTCTGGTGCCGACGGATGTTTGTTTTCTCTGTGCCTGAATTAGAACACAAAGGGCATTAAATATCGTTCTATAAAAAATAGCATTTATGCTGCTTCTAGTCCATTAGAGGTATTAATTGGCATAACTTTAGTATACTTCGTTTTTTTTTAATTCAATCATTGTTTCTTTAATCATATGATTTTAGTTCCCTGGTAGGTTACTGTATATGATGCAGAAATCATTAAAAGCATTAACATGACTCACTATAAATGTGTCACTGATGCAGAATATAGAGATAGATCGCATCGCCAATTAATTAGAAAAAAACAGTGTCTCCGTTCTTAAACCTTATATATTTTCCCACGTTACGTAACTCACTTACACGTGAATAAAAAAAGACATTTTTATATTACGAACAGTTTCTACCCTTAATCTGATTGATAGAGGCGACAGAAATCTTCAGGTTTTGAAAAAAATAAAAAAATTGGTTTGCCTATAACTTGTTTATTTGCTTGTTCCAGCATTATCTCCCTGCGAAGAGCCTTGCATGTTCACAGGCTAAGCTGCCTCAGACAAACACATACACACGGGCACCAAAGACAAAAAGAAAATCTGCGATATCATCTAGTGGGAGAGATATTTAGAGATGTAGACCGGGTGTGACGGGAGAGAAGATCGTAATAAGGGATGGCCACAGGGCATATTTTAGATTAAATTACTGTAATCCACTATTTCAACAGCTCTTCTAATACAGTACACAATACTACACGAAACATTACCATTTTGATAGCTTTCTAGATGTTATATGACTGGTGGAACGGAGTGAGTATATTATTACAAATTTACATCTTAAAATTGATTTATAAGTTATTGATAAACGAGGAATAGACGGTTTCCGTTTTAAAATACAAATAAGAAAGTCAATTATTTTGAGTTTCATCAGGAAAAACAATTTACGAAAAATGGACTAAAACGAATTGTTTGGATATGAAACCGGGATGAACATGAAAATGAAAATGACAGCGGCCGATAGTGAGCATAATAGAACGCCTGACAAGTGAAGGGTAGGGTGTTGATTTCTTTTTGTCAGAAGTTTCCTTACTGAAAAAGTATGTTTGGTACATTCAAATATACTGAAAATTTTAATTAAAGACCCCAGGCCTTTTTTAAACAATAGACTATATTAATTACGAGCTTGAATTGGTCAACATCTCTTACAGCAGCTGTTAAATCAATTCAGTTCATGAATCGCATAGACTGCCATTTCACGGCAAACGAACACCTCCCTTTTGCCTTCCGATCGTAAACGGCGTGCGGGAAATTTGGAACTGGTGTTGCAGCGAAGTGGAACTGGTTTAACCAGGGTTGTTTAGAGGCACAAACACCGAGACCTTGAGTTTCAGCTGAAACACTTTTTCGAGGAAGCGTGTAAGAGACAAATCTAGTTAGAAAAAAAGGAACCTCGGTATACGAAGAGATAACACCAGACAAAAATGACTCAGAACCTTGAAGATAGAAACACAGCCACTGTGGTTTCAGAGACTGCCATATTTTCGCTGGTGATGATTCTCTCCCTTGTTGGAAATCTCTTGGTCTGCTTTGCTGTGTACAGAAACCCGAGGCTGCGCTGTCCAAGTAACTATTACATCATCTCCTTGGCTTTGAGCGACATTCTACAAGCGTTGTGCACAATGCCACTCTCAGTTGTTTTCTTAGCCACCGGCAGATGGCCGTTTGGGACTTATCTGTGTTATTTCTCTGCCATTACGAAGTTTTCCCTGGCGAAAATCTCCATATACACTATGGTGCTCATGGCAATAAACAGATACTACAAGATAGTCAAGCCAGCCAAGTACCAAAGTACGTTCAAAAAGAGATTCATTGTCGCAACAGCATCGCTCGTGTGGGTTATCTTTATCATTTACTCCACTATCGCAGCATTTGTCAGAAGTTCGGGAGCCAAAGAAGACCAAGGTTTCGCTCTCTGCCTTATACATTACCATATATCCGCTATCCCTATTTTGACTCTTCTCATGTATTTGCCGTATTTTCCTATCGTATTTTGTTACTGGAAAATTTACAAAGCTGTCAAGGTGCACAATGCAAATGTCTCATGGCAGAGTTCCAATGTGGAAGATGTCACGGTCAGCAAAACGTTGTGTGCCACCGTCGTCTGCTTTGTCAGTCTTTGGATGCCAGCTAATTGCATCTACTTAGCTTCTGTATTTCTCAAGTCCCCACTTCCACGTGAGCTCGCGCTTCTCTCAAGCTTGCTGATTTTCTCCTCGAGTTGTGTCAATCCTTTCATTTATGGTTTCATGAATCGCGCATTCAAAAAAGAGTTCAAGAAATATTTGGTGATGAGGAAGACGCATTCGATCGACGCGGAATCCAGTTCAAAAAGGAAGGTCTTTCTCGTTAATTCAAAAACCGTTCAGTCCTAAGAGATGAATTTAACGTGTAATGTTAGAAGCATTATCCCTCAAAAATGGCAGGCTTATTTTAGATATGATACTTAACGGAGCTGCGTCACCGTTTCCGAAAACATGAAAAGTTAAGCCTAGCTTTTTCAAGTTCGTCGTTCATATTTTTTGTAATCTGTATTAATCTTTTCCATCCTTAATTTATCATCCTTGTGCCTTTATGGTTTATCATTATCTCTTTGGTGTTTTTGTATCATAGTAAACTATTATTTTCCTGTTTCCTTCAATTTAGCGGCAATTTTGTATATGGCCAAAATTAAGTTAAAATGCTGTGACTAAGCTCTCTTAATTGTAGAAATAGCTCGAACTTTTAATTTGATAATGTTGCAATGTCAAATTTCCTGTGTTCTTTTTCACCAAAACTACAAGCAAGGAGAAAATATTCAGAAGTTCGCCATCTCATGCCAGGGAAAGTCTGGAAATTATGATTGAAAAAATTGTGAAAGGAAGAATGTTTACGTTTAGATTACGTAATAAGATAATTTATTGTATTTTTTTCAATAAAATTTCCTTTTGGCGTCATATAATGCCATTACCAACTACGGTTATAATGACCAAAACGTTGCATTCTAAGGAAATTGAATGAAACTGAAAATTACTTTTCTGTTTTTCCTTTCTTGCCATTTTCCACTGGAATAGAGTCGATTGCCTAGACTTAGATATTTTGTGACATTTGTTGTTGTTTTGTGTTTTTCTTATTCGTCGCTGCTATGCCTCGCAAATATTAAAGTGATGTTAGACTATGCTAATCTACTTGTAAGTCATAGGGGCGTATCTCGACTTTTTGTTTTACCAACATGACAGTAACATATTGGTGCGTGCACGAAATTAAATGTTTCATGTTTGTATGATCGACTGAGAAGTACCAAAATCCTGTGGCCGTGGCTGTGGCCGTGGCTTGAAAAATGTTCCAGGAAGTTCCAATTCTAAAACAATACATATTTCTCCTGTCATACTGCCGATGTCTTATTTCCGCATATTGTTAATAGTACAAAACAATAAAAGTTGCTCCAAGCAAATTGATTTTCTCATGAAGCTGTATTCAACATGCATGAAAGCGCATGAAGCAATTCATAGAGCAGTTATTTGAACATTAGCTAAATATATAAATGTGCCCAATTACTTATTTCGACATGTTGTTCATAGTACAAAACAATAAAAGCTGCTTCAAGTAAATTAATCTTTCCCACGGCTGAAAAAGTCACGGTAATAGAAAAATAATAGAAAAAGTAATAGAATAGTAAAAATAAACGGTAATAGAAAAAGTCACTGTACGGAACATAAAACAGTTTATATGGAGCACTTATTTGAAATAAGCTCAATATAAAAGTATGCCTAAGTTCGAAATAATAGTAGAAAGCAATAGAAGTTGCTTCAAGTAAATAGATCTTTCCCACACCCAAAAAGGTTTAAGGCGGGGGTAAACATGAATAGGCGTGAAATTTGAAGTGATATAAAAAAGGAAATTGTTACGATTAGGATGGGTTGGAAACACTACCAGACAGTTGACCCCCGCAAAAGAGAGTCCCAGGTTAGTAGGGGACTGTTTGGTATCCGTCTACTAATTCTTCCCTTCAAATTTCAATTTTCCAAATCCATCAAATCTTCAACATTTCATATTTCCCTCAATTTAGCCTATCCTTTGACAAAAAATATCTCTTTCCCAAAATGCCCAAAAATCACCAAAAAAATTTACACAAAACAGCCAAACAGTGGTTAATGAGATGAGCAGAGAGATTTAAGCCGTGTTCACATTAGGCCTCGATTATGATCGAATTATAATCGAATTAAATATGAAATGGGTTCACATCAACTAATTACAGTCCCCGTGATTATAATTGGATTACAATTACTTCAAACAACCCCGTTGGGGTTGTTTGAAGTAATTACAGTGCGTGATTGAACAAAATGGCGGACACGTGGTGGTTTGTCTCATCCGTTGTTGCTGTTTCAGACGGCGTATTTTTCTTCTTCTAGCCTTCGAAGTTTCCTTTGCCTTTCTTCTGGCCTTCAAATCAAGTATTGCGGTGAATAACATGGCAGCTGTTCGATAGTGCGCCGTTTTGTTTTCAACTTGAGATTGCGAGGTTGCGCGGCCCTGCCTAGTTTATTTGAATTTTCGCAGATGTGAATAGAACCATGATTGAATAAAATCGAATGGAGTATGATAGATTGAATCATAATTCAGTTGAATATAATTTTAGTGTCGCTTGAAAAGTGACCGAGATATTGGCAGAAAGGCCGTGTTAAGCGACCTCAAAACAGCCTTCACGTGTACCCCCGCCTTAAGAAATAGAAGCTGTATGTAATATGTATGTAAGCTCCATGAAACAATTCATGGAACACTAATTTGAAATTAGCTTAATATGAAAGTGTGGGAAATTAGTTATTTCAACATATTATTTATAGTACTAAACAATAGAGTTGCTTCAACCAAACTAATCCTACGTATGCATAAGACCAAAGAAGTAATGGTAATAGAAGCTGTAGATTATTACTTACATGTAAATAGTTAATATTATTTAATATTAATATTAATAATATTCCATAGTTGTATTCAATACGAAACACAACTTGTATATGATAGCTTCCTATAAGATAAGAATGATATCCATGTAGGTTATCTCTTGTAACACTTGTGGTTTTGCCTTGATATGGTATTGCCTTGATTGTGCATTGTATGCAAACATTAGTAGGACAGTGTTGCTTAGCGTACTCAATTACGGGTTGCCGTCCTTAAAGTTGAGCATAAGTTCGAAAAAAAAAAAGATTTCTGTAAATGCATTTCAGATACAAATAATAAACGCATTACTGAATTGAACTGAGTGCGGTATTCATGATTGTTTTAATTCAATAAATACGAAACCTACGCATATCTAACAGTGAGTGCAGTTTCTCTAAGAACTTTTTTCGAAAACATTACAAGAAGGCCTCAGTGGAGGGGGGAGGAGGGGTTATAAGTTGACGGTTGATGATTTAAGTGTTCCGATTTTGACTTTTGACAGCAACCTCGTTCCCAGGGCTTTTCTCTTAGAGGTTGGGAATCTATAGGTCGACGGTTATCAAGAAGAAATCTCTTCTGTGAGTTTGATTTAATACTAACTGTTTTTAAGTAAATAAATATATAATATATAATCCATCTCTGTTTAGGTTTGTACGTTTGCTTAGAATTAAATGAACTTATTTTATTTTCTTCTTTAGCTTGCTTTGTGTAGCAGCTTTTTGTTGCTTTTGTTGTTGTTGTCATAGCATGAAGACGAAGCAAAATCAATACATTCATTTCAGAATGGATAAAATTCAAAATTCACGGAGAACTGCAGATGCGGTGCTAGAAAAAACTTCAAAGATAGTTTAGTTCAATCAAGTGAATGTGTAACGCGTGATGTATCTGTGTTCTTTGTTCATTAGGTCACATTAGGCCAGCAGAGGGTTTGAAGCTGCAGGCTCGGAAGAACGTTTGAGTCTTTTATCCTGTGGAACTTATACTTTGCATAATGATTGAACTTTTGACCCCAAACAATCGTGTGTGTTTTTTTAATTAATTATTTTTTTTTATTTTAACGGTTTTTGGCGGTAAAATGACGTCACAGTGCTGAAGGAAAAAATTTTCATTTCCCTGTCAATGATTCTGAAAGAACTCATTGAGATAAAGAAAAGATTGCGAAAAGATTATCGAAAAAGCAGCCGAAAAAGCTCGATCCTTCTTGAAGGTATAAAGTTTGGAAGTTAGCATTTTCCGCCATTTTGTTACTATTTTTAGAGCATTTGCAACATTCAGATCATATACAAATACAACACCTTTTCAATTTCAGTTTTGAGAGGGTGATCCCACAAAAAAAGTGTCTGACAGACTCGATCATTGGAAGCTTACGTTCTCCCGTGTTTCTGAACTAAATGTTTTAATGCTTTTTTTGTGTCGACAAGTGGACTTTATTCATTTGTTACTAAATAAAATGTGAGTGATTATTATATATGTCATCTCCTAAATTAAAACTTGGTATCGAAACAAAGGGAAATAAGACAAACAAAATAATGAAACAGGAACGAGCTTTTTCCATTTTTGAGTGATTAATGGTCTCAAAAATTACGTAGTGCAAATGTCGAGAGTTGAAGAGAATAAGAAGAGCAATAAGTTGCTAATAATAAAAAAAGAAGGCGAATCACAACGAAGTACCTTTCGCTATGAATAATGAAAACGGAAAGTGTTTATTTCTTATAGACTACGTGTAGCCTGGGAGGCGCGGTGGCCTCATGGTTAGTGCGCTCGATTCCGGAGCGAGCGGTCCGGGTTCGAGCCCTGGCCGGGGACATTGTGTTGTGTTCTTGTTGCCAGCCTTGGCTCCAAGGCTTCGCTTCACGTGTAGCCATACCCACCTTCCCGGGGGTGGCCACGGCTAGACGAAGGCGATTACTTGTAAAATGAGCATGAACTCTACCAGTTTGTGAATATACAGTGAGGACTACAGAAAGCAATGGATATGATGAAACATGAGTTCTCAGTAATACTTAGTATTTTGAAATTTAAATTTTTACTCTTAATATGTACTAAATATAAAATATTTTTGCTAACTGATTGTTAAGCTTTATTCAAACCACGCGAACACCTGCTTTTCAAGCATTTATTATAAGCTGCAGACTTCATATTTAAACCTTGAGATGTCACGGTCTAGCCGTGTTGCTATGTGTCGTTTGTTGTGAAAAGCAAGCTAGCTGTTTCTACGCGTTGCCGATGGAAGTTTCAAACAAACAAACAGGTTTGATGTTCTAGCTAGCGGTCAAGAAAAGACTAGATATTCTTTTTGGAGTAGATATTCTTTTTGGAAGTTAAACACACAGCCAATGGAACACGTAAACGAATGCTCTGAAAACGGATTGTGGCAAGGACTTGATAAGCGACAAACGGCGACCGCGGTTTTGGAAACTGCCATATTCTTCTTGGTGATGTTTCTTTCGCTTTTTGGAAATCTCCTGGTCTGCATTGCCGTGTACAGCAACCCTAGACTTCGCCAGCCAATTATTAAAATTAATTGCAATTATTATATCATATCTTTGGCCCTTACCGACATTCTGCAAGCTCTGTTCACAATGCCATTATCAGTTGGGATGCTAGCTACATGTTATTATATGGTCATTTCCATGTTATTCCTAGCGTCGATCTCTATTTTTACCATGGCACTCATAGCATTGAACAGATATTACAAAATAGTGAAACCAGCTAAGTATCAAAACATATTTACAAAACGTTCATCATTGTGACTGGATCAATCGCCTGGATTGCACCCATTTTAATCTCCATTCTCACAGCATTTGCTTTTGGTTTCGACGCCACTCCCCATCCGGGTCTTGCCACTTGCAAGATAGAGCAAGATTTTATTTTCCAATTTTGAGGGTTTATCAGAACATACCAGTTTTTGTTATCATGTTCTGTTACTGGAAAATTTATAACGTTGTCAAAATGCAGCATGCCGATGTTTCGTGGCAGAATTCGAATGCTGAAGAAGTCAATATTTTTCAGAGTTTTCGGTTTTGTTAGCCTTTGGGTTCCAGCTAATATCAAATTGCTTACTTCCTGATTTATTGGGTGATAATTCCAATTTTCCTTCGGTACTACCGCTCATAGGAACACTCTTTTTACATCAAGTTGCCTAAATTCCTTCATTTATGGTTTCATGAATCGTGCCTTTAGAAATGAGTTCAAGAGGTGCTTGATGCCAAGAAATCCACACTCAGTGGCTACTGACTCCAATTAGTCAAAAACTAAAAAAAGACTTTCTGGCCAGCGGGTGGTTTACTCTTTATAATTTATCTATCGATATATCGAGAATCGAGGTAATGTGTATTTTTCACTCACTCTTTGATAAATGTAAATGTTATTTTAAAATGAAGAAAATGACACCATGGAAGCGAGCGAACAGAATCTATTTAAGTATAGATCATAGATATTTTAGATATTTTAGTCATTCAACGAAGTTCATTTCCAATTCTACGAGCAGCAAAGAGTAGAATAGCGGAAAGCAATGAACTGAATATGAAGCATATTGAAAAAAAGAAAACTTAAGCCCTTGTCTTAAGCTCAAGGGTCAGCCTGATCGATTTCCATCTATCTAGTGACGCATTACAAACGCCTAAAATCTATTTGAGTTTGGGAAAAAAATTCGATGTTTAACATCTGTCAATGAATATTGTTTTAAATAGAGTGCTACAGCTTTTCGATTCATTCTAGAACGATTGAAGATAAATTCATAACATTGTGGCCTTGGAATACATGTCATTTAGTGAACTTGCTATCAAACATTTACGTTAAAGTTTTTTGAAAGGGCAGTCTTATTTATCACATGGACACTTGTGAACAACGATTATAACTTGTATTGCGAGAAGTGCTGGGTTTGCCTCAATTAAGGTGGTTCGAAATAGTTTTATGGCGCGCGCAAACTGGGTTCTAATCAACAAGCCTAATGTTGCGCGTGCAGTTGACGCACATGCGCAAATGCTGATCTTGTCGTGTCGAAATTTTGGAGTTTTTATAACTTTAATCGCTCATATTTCCGCTTCCGCTCGGTGGATTTTTTTCATTTTTTCGGTGATAACCAGGATCAATTGGCTGCATACATAGTCCGATTTTTAAAAAATTCTGTAGGCAGGAAAAAAAATAAGAGAACAATGGTCAAAAAGAGGATTTTTTCTTAATCTACCCTACAGATTTTTTTTAAACTGAAATATTTTGAAGGTCATTTCTAGTGACATATAATATTGCAGTTTGAGAAGATTTCACCGACTAATTTTTTAAAAAAGACAATAGATTTCGATTTTAGGGGCTCAACTGAATGCGTCATATGGTTGCTATGGTAACAGGTTTTCTGAAATGAATGTCATGTGATGAATCTATGATGTTTCTTTTATTTCTGTGCCAAATTTCATAGTGATACGATGAACCAAACATAATTTAGAAAAGAATTTGTGGACTTGTCTCGGGAAAATGAAAACTATTTCGAACCACCTTAATCTATTTTCATTGAGTGGAGGAGCAGTAAGTGTAAACGTACCTAGGAAAAATTTTGTTACTGATTATTTAATCACATGCCTGGTTGTTTCCTTGGAACGATCGATCGATCGATTGATTATTTAGGATAAGAAGTGGTTAAACAAAGCTAAACGCAAACGCAACGTAAGACAAAAAAGGGGGAAAAAGAGAGCAAGCACAAAAAAAGCACACTAAATATACTTATACCAGAAAAAAATGACTTAAGTTTATAGGTGAACGCAGCAATTCTGGAGGCATTTTGTATTGCAGGGCTGAGAGAATTAGATAATTCCATGAGAGAGATGCATAAAATTGTCAAGTTATTGTCTTATTACTTCATATTAACCTTGTGAAGTAAAAATGTCATTTCATTCTAAGAAAGAAATCTTTGTAGATGTAAACTAAATGTTATTTATAGTTGTGGACGTACTTTGTACAGTTGTGTTGTCACCCATTTAGTTGCAGTTATCTAGTCAAGAACTCTATAGCTAGGTACGCCAACCAAATGAATAAACACTTAGTAAATGGTTTGAACCCAGGAGTATCAGTAGTTCGTATAGTATGATCGTCCGGGTGAGTGTAGTTCTGAGAAGAACTGTTGTTGGTGACTGACGTTTCGACAACCTGAGCGGAAGTCATCTTCAGAGTCAAGTGAATAGTGTTTGTCAGTCGATGATGTTATAAGTTTGGTCCGTTGAAAGTGATTGGTCACTTTAGCCATGATGGTATTGGCTGAAAGACTCGTGTAAAGTTTGTCATCAGTCATTGGTCAGTTTCGATCCGTCTTTTGTTAGTCAAATTCCTAGCGTTGAGTCCGTGTATAGTCAGTCAAAATTAAGTCGGTCTGTTAGAAGTCCGTTTGTCGGTTTCGTTTGTGTCGTGAATAAGTCGTTTGTAAGGCGCCGGTAGCTGTTGACATCTGTTAAGAGGCGTTTGTTCTAAGTTAGTGTACCAGCTTTCAAGAGTCAGTCGTTGAAAATAGTTCGTACTGTAGGTTAAGCATTGAGCAGTGTCCCAGTCAATGTTGTGGTTTGTCAGTTGATGATGTACAGCAATGTGATTGTTGACATCACCATTTCTCGTGGCTCGTTTGTGTTCAGTCAGTCTCGTGTTCAGGTTTCTTCCAGTCTCACCAATGTAGGAAGCCTGGCAGTCGGAGCATTTGATCTTGTAAACTGCTCCCTGTCTGTTGTTGGGTTCGTCCCTGTCTTTAACGTTGGTCAGCAAGTGTCGTAACGTAGTCGTAGGTTTGTGGGCAACGCGGATGTTGTAGGGCTGTAGGATCCGTGAGATGGTCTCAGAAGTGCCCTTAATATAAGGTATAGTCACTGTAGTAACAGGTGTCGGGTTCCTGTTCGTTGCGTCAGCTTCGGTAGGTCGGTAAATGTTTCGTCTAATAAAGTCAGCGTTGTAGTTGTTCTTGTTAAAAACACGCTCAAGGTATTTGTTTTCGTCACGTAAACTGTCCGGTGTGTCACAAACTAGTTGCGCTCGTCTCGTCAAAGTCTTTATAGTCGTGGCTTTGTGTGAAGTCGGGTTGTAGGATGATTCGTCAAGTAATCTGTCGGTATGCGTCGGTTTTAATGTACACTGTCGTTCGCAGTTCGTTATTGTCGCGGCTTACCAAACAGTCTAGAAAAGGAAGTTTTCCATTTTCCTCGATTTCTTTGGTAAACTGGATGTCGGCGTTCTGTTCGTTAAGACTGACTACTTTGAGAAAATGGACGCACTTGTTAGCGACAAACAGACTTACGAAGAACTTAAACGCGACCCGACGCCAGCACTTTTACGTAAACTCAACAGCAAAATACTTACGCTTAAGAAGACTGACGCTATTGACACTCAACGCTACTACCGACTGAGATGCTCAGTGCCACAACCACCGAAACTTTACGGCCTACCGAAACTGCACAAACCTGGTATACCGATGCGACCTATAGTCTCTTTCTGTGGGTCCCCTACGTATCAACTGTCCAAGTACTTGACGACCATACTGCAACCTCTTACTGACAAATCAAGACGCAAACTACAATCTACAGAGAACTTTATTGACGCTATTAAGACAGTACAGATACCTGACGATTACAAACTGGTGTCTTTTGATGTGAAATCACTGTTCACCAGCATTCCACTTCAATTGGCTTTACAGTGTACCGAGACCGCTATCCAACAATCTACCGTTGAATTACCGTTACCGACAGCAGACATCATGGACTTACTGAACCTTTGCCTTACATCGACTTACTTTAAGTACAACGGCAAGCACTACAAGCAGTTGCATGGAACAGCCATGGGGTCGCCTGTTTCTGTTGTTGTCGCCGAAATTGTGATGCAACACGTAGAGGAACGCGCCCTTGCAACTTGCCGTCAAACGATACCGCTTTGGTTACGATACGTTGACGACACTTTTACCGCCGTTCACAAAGACGAAATTGACGCTTTTCACGACCACCTTAACGAACAGAACGCCGACATCCAGTTTACCAAAGAAATCGAGGAAAATGGAAAACTTCCTTTTCTAGACTGTTTGGTAAGCCGCGACAATAACGAACTGCGAACGACAGTGTACAGAAAACCGACGCATACCGACAGATTACTTGACGAATCATCCTACAACCCGACTTCACACAAAGCCACGACTATAAAGACTTTGACGAGACGAGCGCAACTAGTTTGTGACACACCGGACAGTTTACGTGACGAAAACAAATACCTTGAGCGTGTTTTTAACAAGAACAACTACAACGCTGACTTTATTAGACGAAACATTTACCGACCTACCGAAGCTGACGCAACGAACAGGAACCCGACACCTGTTACTACAGTGACTATACCTTATATTAAGGGCACTTCTGAGACCATCTCACGGATCCTACAGCCCTACAACATCCGCGTTGCCCACAAACCTACGACTACGTTACGACACTTGCTGACCAACGTTAAAGACAGGGACGAACCCAACAACAGACAGGGAGCAGTTTACAAGATCAAATGCTCCGACTGCCAGGCTTCCTACATTGGTGAGACCGGCAGAAACCTGAACACGAGACTGACTGAACACAAACGAGCCACGAGAAATGGTGATGTCAACAATCACATTGCTGTACATCATCAACTGACAAACCACAACATTGACTGGGACACTGCTCAATGCTTAACCTACAGTACGAACTATTTTCAACGACTGACTCTTGAAAGCTGGTACACTAACTTAGAACAAACGCCTCTTAACAGATGTCAACAGCTACCGGCGCCTTACAAACGACTTATTCACGACACAAACGAAACCGACAAACGGACTTCTAACAGACCGACTTAATTTTGACTGACTATACACGGACTCAACGCTAGGAATTTGACTAACAAAAGACGGATCGAAACTGACCAATGACTGATGACAAACTTTACACGAGTTTTTCAGCCAATACCATCATGGCTAAAGTGACCAATCACTTTCAACGGACCAAACTTATAACATCATCGACTGACAAACACTATTCACTTGACTCTGAAGATGACTTCCGCTCAGGTTGTCGAAACGTCAGTCACCAACAACAGTTCTTCTCAGAACTTCACTCACCCGGACGATCATACTATACGAACTACTGAATAAACACTCATAACTGACAAGGGATATTCTTAGGTCCAAGACTCTGGAGTAAGATATTAAGTAAAGACAGATCGGCTGCCAGTCTTACGCAATTTAAGACCCGGATAAGTCTTGATTTGAGTGACATCTTGGATGGATGTAGTAGCTGCTACCTTTGCAGTTCATAATTTTAAACTTTCTCAATTACGTTATTAGCGATAAGTTTTTGTATAATTAGAATTAGAGTTCTGTGGTATTTATGTTAGTGAGTTATCAATAGTAGTTTTTAATTTTAGTCTTAGTAGTTTTTTATTGATTCGTTTTTGTATTTTCTTAGATTATAATGTAGATAGTTAGGTGTTCCCTGTTAGCAGTGTGGAATCCCCTCTGCTAGATTTTGACAGGCACGTTAATAAATTAAAGTCATTATTATTATTATTATTATTATTATTATTATTATTATTATTATCATTATTATTGTCAGTATATTCAAAATATTGTATAGCAAACACCCCTTAAGAAAATACGCCGCTGAAATATAATATAACGAAATATAAAGTTAAATTCTCGAGATGTGATTATTTAAGGTATAACAGCGAGAAATTCCCTTGTTTCAGCATTGGTCCTTCTGACCCCCTCTTTTACGTTGTTTTGGACTGTTAGAACGTCTCGATAATCGCAATAGGGGCATATGAAATGGTGATGGGGGGGGGGGGGGGGATGCGAAGTTAAAGTAATGTCGGCTTCCGTTCTTCAACGTGTAGTCGCCATTGTTTACAGACGGCTTTCATTCAGACCATTTGGAGTTTTTCTTTTTTAGAGATCGAAATTACTTAAATTCTGTTTACCCAGTGACCAGCTGAACTGTCCGTAATTTGGAGGTGTTGGTGTTACGGAGATCTCGGAAAGGAGAGATGCGCCATGTTAAATTATGTACTAATTGTTTGTCAAGTAAAAAAAAATTAGTAAAAAATTAAAAAAAACTAGACTGAAAATCAAAACGTTAATAGGCCATTTCCGAGCGAAAACGAGTTTTCGTGCGAAACCATTCCTGAATATGAAAATATGTTCCACCTACAGGTTCATTTTGATTTTCATGCAAATCAAACTCATTTCACATGAAAGGTTTTGGTCAAGAACTCATTTTAAAACTTCTCGGCCCCATTGTTTTTGTTTCTTTGTTGTATATAACATTAATTCGCCGACAATTCATCGATACGGCCCTGAACGATTGAAATTCGCAATGTGAATATAAATACATCCGTTTCAGAGCCGAACTTGCGGTAAAACCTTGCACATCGTATCAATGGCCCAATTTAGATATATTAAAATTCAGCCTAAAACAATAGACCTCAGCACGAGGCTCGTGGGAATAACTACAGAGTTTGTGGGGTTTATTCCCACGAGCCTCGTGCTGAGGGCTATTGTTTTAGGCTGAATTTTAATATATCGAAATTGGGCTATTATAATAGGCGAGTTGAAAATAATAAAATACCATAGTGTAATTACGTTACCATATTCAGAGGCAGAAGAAAGAAAAGAAAAAAGACGAAAGGAAGAAAAACTGCTGACATTTAATTTGCTGTGAATTGAAGGAAAATCTGCGGTATCAATTTTTATTTACATGCATTGCCCTTTTGTCTTTTTATCCTAATAATAATCAACTGATGGTTTCTCCTCTATATAATATCAATCCATGAATTATCAAGTAGAACCAGAGAAGTCTGCTGAATAAAAATAAAAATAAACCAAGTTATATTTGCCCCCTCCTTGTGCTGCAAGCTTTTCTTGAGGTAATACAAACGGAGGGAAAATAAACACACGCCAATGTATTGATTTCATTATATATTATTAGGGTTTTTTTTATTCTAAACTCACAGCAGACTGAATAGATGTATGTTTTCTTCTACATCACAAAATTTCAATTACGAATATTAAAGGGAAATAAACAGTCACATTGAATTAGGCTTGACTTCAGGAGATTGATTTGAAACCAAAACAACAGAGCGTCTTTGACATTGTCCAATTTGTATTGCTTTCATCTTTGAAGCAGCTTCTAACCGCGTTCAACAAAATAATGTAACTTTCAAATATTCTCGACATATTGTCATTTGAATATAGTCTACTTCCTGCCGCTAAGTGTTTCTTAATAACAAAAATTTACATTACAAAACAAAGGCGCCTTTAGTTTAAGCTGCCTCCAAGCAAAACACATGCAAGTGACAAAAAGCAGCTATTTAAATAACATTTTATCTGCCATGAAAATGTAACTATGCATCGACCTCTGTATTTCTACGACTTAGAGCTTAAATTTTGAAATTCGATTGAAGCTCGAAGAAGATAAAATCCAAGACAAAATCGTAACTTTCGTTATTAATTCAAAATAGCGGTTCCCCTTGAAGTTGTAGGCTAGCTGCTTGACATGAAATAAGAGGAGTAAATAACATAGAACAAAGTAACACTCATAATAATAATAGTAATAATAAAATACGTATTTTAATAATATTTATGCCAAGTGATTGCATCAGAGCGCGGTCTTCAACGTCAGTGTTTTACCGCTTTAATTATATACATTCATTAAGCAAAGTTCGGCTTTGTTTGAAACATGCACCCTATAGGGACATTCGTTAAAAATAACTAGAAAAAAATTAAAAATTAAAAAAAATATAAGAAACACAATATATTAATATTAATATATATTAGCCTGCGTTTAACGTTGATCTCCGTTTTCCTTATCTTGGTCCAATTTATTCATTCGTGGCTAGACTGTCCTAAAATTAAGTGTTTTCATTTTGTCTATACCATACACCGCACTGTAGAAAACAAAAATACCTTGAGCGAATATTATCTGATTTCAAGACCTTCGAACAGGCTTGCATGTACGTGCTCTGGGTAATGTCTAGTTGGATTAAATTACGAATACATCTGGCGGAGTAAAGTAGAATTAGCATTCTGTCACCTTGAAGATCAGATCTCGATCGAATTTCTGTATCGAGCCATGTAGCCAAAAAAATGCCGTAGAGGAAAGAAATAGGTTCCATCAAGTACATGTGCTTGAAATTAGAATGTCGACGGATTTGCACAGAACACTCGTTTTCAACTTACTGTACTGCTCGATCTGAAACACGATCCGCCATTATGCCATGGCAGGTGCGTGTTGTATCTAATCATCGCCTGTACGTTATTTGCAGTATCCATTGCTCTGTTGGTCAGTTAATGAAAGCTCGAAACACAACTTTCCATATTGAATCTTTCGCAATAGCACAGTTTTGTATCAACTGAGTAAAACAACGTGCTTTTGACACCTGAGAACCCTGGCCGATTGAGACTAAACGGCGTCCCACTCTTCTCCTTCGTGGTTCACAATGCTGGCACTTGCCGAGGAAGACTTCTGTGGCTCCACGCCAAGCCTTTTCTTACAAATATATAACAAAATGGCGGCGAGAAGAAAAACAACCAGTCCAACGAGACCAAGAATAGCAGGTACATTCATTGTTTTAATTTGCAGCCTATTGTGACGCTAAACGTTCAGTCTTTTTCGTCCTTGCAATGTCCCGCTTTGTTCCTTTAACTTGTGACGGCTCAAACTATCGTTGAGGGTTGTCGAACACAATTTAACAAAACTGTTCTTGCTAGCGGTGATGAATCTTTGGCGGTTACATCATAGTGAACTTGGCAAATCTCGAAGACGAGAGACCAGTAATCAGAATCAAAGAAAATTATTCCAATATTTGGGTAAAAGCTCTGCGTGCTGCTCACGACGTGATGAAATGAAATCTTCTCGGCTTTGCTACTTGTCTCGTTGACCCTACAAAATGCAAATACACACGACAGCGGAAAACTTGCGTAGTTCTGTATGCTTTGGTAATTATTGAAAATTACTTATGCGACAGTCGGTTCATCCCCGTAATAAACAAATGGATGACATATCTTTGTATGCCGCATGACACGATTCCTGAATAGCCTGTTTTTTTTTTCGTTTCGCTTTGTTTTGTTTTTAATGACAGCTTGTCAATCAAGTATCAAAGAAATAAGCCTTCCTTCTTGGCAGCTTTTAAAGCGGCCAAAATATGTATATCATTTAAGTGCCAAAATTAATATGTGTGATTCTTAGTTTTCTCTCCTCTATTGTTTTCGTACAGGAAATGTTTTCCAACCACTTGATTTGTTTAACTCTAATCTGAAATTCTAAGTCATGAAATATGGCAGGTTCCCAACGAACAATGCTCACCTTACCTTTTTTTACATAAAACTAGCAATTTATAACCTCTTATTTCCTTTTTTTTTTACAAGAAACAAAATTTAAAATTCTAATTTACTGTCATGAAATTGTCATGAGATTTAAAAAGAAGCTTATTAGCCGTCGTTCTATCTGAGAGAAGTGCGCACGTTCCTCGTGGTTGATGAAACGTAAACCAAACTGCACTAGTGAGATGTGTGCACGCATGAGGCTGTGTAGACTTGGTTATGATACAACACGGTATTTTATTATGGGCTTTCTTGTGCTAAAGGTTTGTTTTCACTAGCGAATTAGTATAGGCACGAGCAGCACCTTTTGTTACGAAATAGACCTTTTTAGCTTGAGCAGTTTAATTTTCCATTACAGACCAAGCGATGTTTTTCTACAGAATTGTTCTTTTATTGATATAAAAAAATCATTCATATACACGCGATAATTTGAAAATTTGAACGCGAGAATTCTCAAGAAAATTTTCATCACATGGTCTCAAATGGAACGACAAAAGGCCTATTGTTCCTAACGAAAGACGCGAATTTCCAACACTTTGCGCTCTTGTTATGCGCTAGTAAAAATCCGTCAGGAAGAAACCACTTAGTTTGGAAAAGTATCAAGAAAAATTCGGAAGTACTTTAATACCTCAAATAGTCTCTCTAAATTCTCCCTCTTCAGGTTAGGTAATGAAATGGACGCGTCTTTTATTATTTCTTATGTTGCTGAAATGTCTCAAGCTTCAACTTGCTCCATGCAAGAGAGCAAGATCTGGTCAATTATGATGAAAAACTGATATACCCTTCACATGAAGCTTAGATGTATCATTATTGCGTGGCCGTTAGATTGGTTTTGATACCAAGGAGCTGCAACCGGACAATGGCGCCATTTGATGAGTAGCTGGCTAAAGATGTTGTACAGCTGTAAGTTGCTGTCCGGATGCTACACTCACTAGAGTGGAGAATTGCATAGCATGACAGTACCATACAACGAACTATTACAGAGGATTGGTATAGGGAGTACTTTAGAGAGTCGCCGCATTCAGGATATGCTTATCACCATTAATTGCTCTTTCCAGGGCAGAGCTCCCTTAAGTATAATAAATCTAATTAAGACTAGAGACCATAAGTATAATTTAAGAGAAAAAACATACTTTCATTACCCAAGGTCAATAGTACTAAACATGGTCTCAATTCATTTAAGTATTATGCAGCGAAACAATGGAATATGCTTCCAGACAAGGTTCGCGACAAGGCTGATACCAAGGAATTTATTAGGCTAGTACAGAATTTTGATTTTTAATCTTTTGTAATTTTAACTGATTTTTAATCCCTTAGTATTTTATATATTGTATTGTGATAGACTCTTGTGAATGGTTGCCGGATTTTTTAGTATTTTTAATTTTATTTTTGTATCTTGATGTATTTTCATGGAAATCCTGCAAACTAGCTTCTGAGCTGACTGTTCCTCCATGCAAAATAAAGTCATTCATTCATTCATGCAGCTCCACTTCCACTGATCGATACCCTCTCATCAGGGTAACGGACCGTGGAATGGCTGCTTCTCGTCTACCTTCATTCAGGCAGTAAATTGCGCTTTTAATTTGTGTACCGTTGTTTTACACGGAACGCTGGGGAGATCCAACCTCGTTCCCAGGCGGCGGCGTTTCTAGGAATTACCTGAGATACAGTCTTTGTATCTGCGGGGACGCAATAAAATGCTAAACTGAAAGATTTTAAACTGTGCCTACTTATTCATAGTCAGAAATCGATTACAGGCACACTGGGTACTGCTAAGATAACAAAAAGGTTTGCTTGTGCCAAAAAAGTACGCAAAAAACATTTGGGAAAATTTGAAGAGGGTTATGCACTTGCCTTGTTTTTGGTGTACGAAATGACCCACCGGCTCTTTCCTTCTTCCTGTGTCTGTACCACCACAATGCTGCATTTTTATCTTCTAATAAGATCAATTTCATATGATTTTGAAACTAGCGGCGGATGATACTAACTACCAGAGGCAGTGACATGCTGTTGTTAGGATCGTATCGTCTCGCCGATTGTCATATAGAAATATATTTCCTCTCGTGTCTCCCTTGGTTCTTCGTGGATGTACATGAAGATGCAAAGGGATATAAGTCAGAGAAATAAGTCAGGAAAATAAGTCAGGGAAATAAGTTCAATATCATATAACAGATATGCTGTGGGAGAACGATATACTTACTACACGAACTGAAGAATTCATAGCATGAGTAGTTACACGACAGAACTCAAGCAGGGTTCGAATGCCATGCTACCATGTAAAGTGTGAAGTTCATTACTGGGACGATCTTCTATGAAGTATGATCGGAGAATTCTACGCGATGTATTTCAAATTTTTAACATAGGAATAGTGAACACTTGTCGCAAACCAAAACGAATTATAATTCTACGAGTATCTTTCCGAAGGGAGAGAATGAACAAATAAATGAATAAACTGACCCCGCTCCCAATGTGTGGCTTCATAGCTCAGTTGGTAGAGCATCGCACCGGTATCGCGGAGGTCACGGGTTCGAATCCCGTTGAAGCCCTGATTTTTTTTCAGGCTTCTTCTTTCCAATTGCTTAAATTGGAAACTATACTGGGATGATCATTCTTCACTTTCGGAGAGAATGATTGCTCGCCAAATAGGCGAGTAAAAATATTTGAAAGCAAAGATGACGACAGGGTACTTTTTTGAGATGTGACCGTGGTCCATAATGTCAAAAAACCCAAAAAATCATAATAATTATAGTTATAATAAAATCATTACAAGCAAAGATAACCATTTTAATAACTGTAGGAATATTTTTATCGGTGGAACTAAGGAAGTATATTCTTGCATATTTACATGTTGAAATTAAATTATACATATCTTGTGTGCACGAAAAATGCATTTTCATTACGAAAAATACATAAACAACTCCATTGAGACTGAAGTTAATCTATATATATCTAATATATCTAATATTAGGACCTCTATGTAAACCACTTTTAGTGATGGAGCCTCCTAATAAAAGATTGTTATTATTATTACTGATTAATCAAAATAAAAGTTCCGGTAACAGTAAAGGAAAGAATATTTTTCAAAGAAAAGAAAAAAAAATACATTAAACCATTTATTTGTTGTGGGTGATTGTTCCGGAAACCTATCAGTCGGTCTGACAAATGGGAGATTTTCTTTCTTTTGACTTACTGAAAGTGCAGAAGGGATTTATTCAAATAAACTAGTTTTAATCAAAAACCGAAGTGCATGAGGGGCTTATTCAAATAAACCAGTTTTAATTAAAAAAAAACTTAGGAGAAGTTTCTTTTTAAACAATGGATACAGTAATTAAAGTATATTGACCAAGGTTTGTCACAGCGGCTGTCTAATCATCATGTAGAGTCTTCTTGGCAAAGAAAGCTTCATTTTTGCCTTGCAAACGAAAACGACGACGGCGTCTGATCAGTGGGAACAGGATTATCAAGTGATTCAAGCCTCAAAAGATTTAATTTGTTCGAAGAACTTTGGAGAATACAGAAGTCTAGAGCTTCATCTTAAGTCTTTTAGCCCATCGTTTAGACTTAAAGGGGCAAAAATATTATAACAATTGCACAGAAACAACCGAGGGTAAAGGGAAGAGAAGCACAATGCCTCAGAATCTTGAAGATAGAAATACAGCTACTGTAGTTTCAGAGACTGCCATATTTTCGCTGGTGATGATTCTTTCACTTATTGGAAATCTCCTAGTCTGCTTTGCTGTATACAGAAACCCGATGCTACGCTGTCCAAGTAACTATTACATCATCTCCTTGGCTTTGAGCGACATTCTACAAGCTTTGTGCACAATGCCACTATCGGCTGCTTTCCTAGCATCCAGCAGATGGCCGTTTGGGACCTCGTTGTGTTATGTCTCGGCCATTATGAAGTTGTCCCTGACGATAATCTCCTTATACACCATGACACTCATGGCATTGAACAGATATTACAAAATTGTGAAGGCGTCCAAATACCAAGCTACATTTAAAAAGAAATTCATCATTCTAACAGCGTCTGTGGTTTGGATAACTCCAATTTTTGTATGGCTTCTCGCTGTGTTTGCGTTCGGTTTTCCCGCCAAACCAAACCCACATTTTGGAGTTTGCATACTTGATTTTCATCAGCCAATTGGTTTCAGTACGTCTTTTCTGGTTGTTTTATTTTACTTGCCGTATTTTATCATGGCTTTCTGTTACTGGAGGATTTACAGAGTGGTTAACACTCACAATGCCAATGTTTCTTGGCAAGCTTCAAATGTTCAAGATGTTAAGGTTACCAAAACGTTGTTCGTCACAGTCCTTGGCTTTGCTAGTCTTTGGATGCCGGCTCATGTCATTTTGACTATGTCAATTTCAGTATCACTACCACGTGAGCTCACACTTTTTGGAACCCTCCTGATTTTCTCGTCGAGTTTTGTCAACCCTTTCATTTATGGTTTCATGAATCGCGCATTCAAACACGAGTTCAAGAAATGTTTGATGCTAAAAAGATTTCACGCAGTAAGCCCGTAATTTAGTTCAGAACAAAATGAAATCTTTTCCTGGCTAAGCCAGCGTTTGTCTTAAAATGTGAGAGCTTAATTTGTGCACTACCGATCTCTTGTGTTTTGCGGCCAGGGTCCGTTCATTTTGCCAGTGTTTTGGATTCTTGAGAGGTTTTTTTCGAGGTTAAAAGATTGCTAAGCTGATAAAGACGCGATGTACGCTCAAACAAACTTTTTCAAGTTTTTCCCTTGCGCCTTCTTTGATCGAGAATTCTTTTAGACGCTAATATGCAATATAGTTTCAGGACTATATTATAGGATTTAGGATTTCGCTAGGAGGGTTATAGCCATTTTTTTCTCTTGCCTAGATGACAAAGGCGACGTAGCTTAAAAATTAACCAAGCTCAGAAATGAGGGCCTCAATGGGATTAACCGTCAACCGTCAAATGGCCAAAAAATTAACCGTCAATCGTCAAAAGCACAAAACGATAGACTTAAATGGGGTCAAGTTATGTTTGTCTGTTTATATGAATGGTTTTAATATATCACAAAAAATACATTTTTTATGAAAAATACCAGCCAAATACCAGCCAAATTTGCGCTTTAATTCCGTGTTATAAACTTCACATTGGATATAATGGCTGACTTTGATTTTGCTTAAAAATGGACACCAATATTAAGGACAGTCCGAATATTAAATTTGCCTCTCTTTCCCTCTCTTTGCCTCTCGAAGGAATGCTTTCCTGAGCGTGATCTCAAAAAGTCCAAACTTCGAAGACACGTTTTCATCGATGGAAACATAGTTAATAGAAGGAAATGGTTATGAAACCTGGCAGATTTGTTGTATGTTTCTGTTGGCTATTTTAGAGTTGACCCTGCACAGAACCTGGCAAAATACAAAAGGTGGTCACATGTGCTTACACAACTAACCAATAGAAAAATTGCGATTATGTAATTCATGCATAACGACCTTCCAACATAAATCTTAGCCTGTTGGCTTCTTAACCATTTCCCTCTATTAACTATGATGGAAACCTACTGAAATAACATGGTGCAAAACTACCAACTTTCTACAAAGACATAATCTCGCACTGGCAAGAATTGAATAAAGTTGTTCCTACAACAAAGAAAGACGTCCTGGACCAAATTGTTTGGAATAATCGATTCATAACAATCAACAAAGCCTCCGTGTACTTTCGAAACTGGCATCATGCCGGTATTCATAAACTTTCCTGTCTCCTCGATGATTACAATAATCAATTTCTGTCTTTCAACGAATTCTCACGAAAATTTAAGGTGAAAAGTAACTTTTTACAGTATCACGGCCTCCTTTCAGCAATACCAAGTCAATGGAAAAAATATCTTAAACAGGAACAGCAAGCCGCCACAGTTAATTTACCTGAAATCGATATGCTTACGTGCAAAACAATTTACAAATCGCTAATTGATTGTCAGAATTTCCCTCCTCCTACGGCTGAGAAAAGACTTATAGAATGTGGTTTCGATATCCACGAGCGTCAGAAAATATACTCCTTACCCTTTCTCGTGACTAAAGAAATTAAACTTTCAATATTCCAATACAAGATTATTCATAACATTCTCTACACCAATTGCATTTTGTACCTCATTGTCCCTTTTGTACAAACGTAGACCAAACAGTCGGTCACTTATTCGTATCGTGCCCCATTTCTAATTCTTTCTGGTCGCATTTTATTAAATGGTATCAGTCTGTTTCTAAAAACACCCTTAGCCTATCCAAGAACGAAATTATTTACGGAGTTCTCACGAATTGGTCTTCTTGTTCAACCCTAAACCACCTAATTCTCATAGGTAAATACTTCCTCTACTACAAATCATTAAACAGCGTTAAATTTCAGTTCGCAGATTTCGTAAATCTTGTATATGACAAAATTGAAATCGAACGTAACATTGCCTCTATATCAAACAAACAAAATATTTTTTTAAAGAAGTGGTCCAGTTTCATAAAAACGGAAGGAGTCACAGGCCTAAACAATAACAACATACAGTAAGTAAGTAATGCAACGTATTGTCAGGTTATGTAATGTATTGTAAGTGATGTATGTAAGCAAGTAATGCAGTGTATTGTAATGAAATATCGTGTAAGCTAAAGTAACGTAATGTAGGCAGTTAATGTCGTATAAGTGATGTTTACAAGTAAGTAACATAGTGTATTGTAAGTAAGCAATGAATGTAAACTCAGTAACGTGCCGTATTGTAAGTAGATGTATGTAAGTAGAGTTATGTACCGTGTTTGTAACTACCTTTACAGTGCAAATAAAAAAAAATACAAAAAAAAAAATAAAAAAAATAAAAAAATAACATGGTCTAGCTAGTTTGCAGTGTAGGTGGCGTGCCGAGTGGTTTAGGGTTCTGGATTTGAAATCTGGAGGTCCCTGGTCCCTGGTTCAAATCCTTCATCCTACCACTATCTTGGTTTGTTGTCGGTAGTCTCGAGTTCAACTCCTCGACAGCGTTGTGTAAATAGCCAACTGGTCAGCCTCCCACCAGTTGGGATTCTTAACAGTTTATGTTCTATTTGAGATATTTGGTTATTTATTTATAGTGTTCCCATTTAGCACAACAGTGCTAAATGGGGACGCTATATTTATTTTGACACTATTATATTTTGACACTATTTATTATATTTTGGTTAATGAAACATGCTTTCCCTTCAACAATTTACCTTGCATCTAGCTTATCGTTTTGTTCTCGGTGCATTTTGACCGAACTAAAAAGCAAATCGTCCTGATAGTGACTCATTCAGATCTAACGCCAAATTATCGAACAACTATAACTGCACGAAAGAATAAAATGAGAGAAAGAGTGAGCGATTCTCACCAGCACAGTACAATAATAGGGAACTCAAGCAACCAATGACGCCGATGTCAAGGACAACGCCTAATAAAAAGGAATTTATATCTTACCAGCGAAATTCGCAGTTGTCGAGATCTGTTCGGTACGCCAATGACTGTAAAAACGTCGCCCAAGCTAAATATGCAATGCCGTTCAATTCCAAATGGATATACGAAAAATTAGCCGTCGTTAAGTTCGCGTTCCTCAGACTAAGCAGAACTTGGTCATTTCACGTCAGTCTTGTTTTATAAAGGACGGCAAAGAAATGCAAAAAGATTTATACCGTTGAACCCCGATAATCCGAACCCTCGATAACTCGAACTCCCCGCTAACTCGAAGCAAAACTAATTTCCCTTGGACTTACTGTAATTTTAATGAGCCATAGCATTTTGCACTGTAAGATTACATCATATCTTACTAGAGTGGAGGATTGCATAGCATGACAGCACTATACAACGAACTATTACAGAGGATTGGTATAGGGAGTATTCAGGATATGCTTATCACCATTAATTGCTCTTTCCAGGGCAGAGCTCCCTTAAGTATAATGAATCTAATTAAGACTAGAGACCATAAGTATAATTCAAGAGGAAAAAACATACTTGTATTACCCAAGGTCAATAGTACTAAACATGGTCTCAATTCATTTAAATATTATGCAGCGAAACAATGCAATATGCTTCCAGACAAGATTCGCGACAAGGCTGATACCAAGGAATTTATTAGGCTAGTACAGAATTTTGATTTTTAATCTTTTGTAATTTTAACTGATTGTATTGTGATAGACTCTTGTGAATGGTTGATTTTAAGTATTTTTAATTTTATTTCTGTATCTTGATGTATTTTCATGGAAATCCTGCAAACTAGCTTCTGAGCTGACTGTTCCTCCATGTAAAATAAAGTCGTTCATTCATTCATGCAGCTCCATTTTTACCGATCGATACCCTCTCATCAGGGTAACTGACCGTGGAGTGGCTGCTTCTCGTCTATCTTCATTCAGGCAGTAAATTGCGCTTTTAATTTGTGTACCGTTGTTTTACACGGAACGCTGGGGAGATCTTTTTGTAGCTTATAGCAGGCAGAGCAGTGGGGGAGGTGTTGCAGGGGGGGGGGGGGGGGGGAGGCGTAGCCTCCCCTAAACGAAAATTGGGGGGAGAGGCGGGCAGCTCCTCAAGCATCGTTTTGCCGGTTAAAATATCGATAGCGCAGCATAAAATTGTTTTGGGAAAATATTCAAGCTCGTTTCATCAGGATCGCGGTTGGCGAAATAATATGTTAAACACTTTATTTGAACATCCCTGGTGTGTTTTCAAGAAGCCAATCAGCTGTTGGGTGTTTCATGTAACTAGACAGAGGGGTTTCCCATTGACGAGGCGGCGTTTCTAGGAATTACCTGAGATACAGTCTTTGTATCTGTGGGGACGCAATAAAATGCTAAACTGAAAGATTTTAAACTGTGCCTACTTATTCATAGTCAGAAATCGACTACAGGCACACTGGGTACTGCTAAGATAACAAAAAGGTTTGCTTGTGCCAAAAAAAGTACGCAAAAAACATTTGGGAAAATTTGAAGAGGGTTATGCACTTGCCTTGTTTTTGGTGTACGAAATGACCCACCGGCACTTTCCTTCTTCCTGTGTCTGTACCGCCACAATGCTGCATTTTTTTCTTCTAATAAGATCAATTTCATATGATTTTGAAACTAGCGGCGGATGACACTAACTACCAGAGGCAGTGACGTGCTGTTGTTAGGACCGTATCGTCTCGCCGACTGTCATATAGAAATATATTTCCTCTCGTGTCTCCCTTGGTTCTTCGTGGGTGTACATGAAGATGCAAAGGGATATAAGTCAGCCAGAAATAAGTCAGTAAAATAAGTCAGGGAAATAAGTTCAATATCATATATATCAGATATGCTGTGGGAGAACGATATACTTACTACACGAAGTGAAGAATTCATAGCATAAGTAGTTACACGACAGAACTCAAGCAGGGTTCGAATCCCATGCTACCATGTAAAGTGTGAAGTTCATTACTGGGACGATCTTTTATGAAGTATGATCGGAGAATTCTACGCGATGTATTTCAAATTTATAACATAGGAATAGTGAACAATTGTCGCAAACCAAAACGAATTATAATTCTACTAGTATCTTTCCGAAGGGAGAGAATGAATAAATTAAATAAATGAATAAACAATCTCGAGCCCAGAGTTCTCAGGCTCCTCGGTCAGCGGTGGGTCGCCGGGGAGAACTCTGGGGACACGAAAAAATATGATTTTTTTGATTGGCTCTCAGTAAAACAATCGTTGGGCGGAAGCCGGTCGTACCGGAAATCTTCCAAAAAAAGATATTAATTTTCATTGGCTGTGGCTTATAAGCGGAAGTCAACAGAAACGAAAGGAGGACGGTGAAATGTTTTGGAGGTAGATTGTGAATCTTTTTCCTTCTGCACCTCTGTCATGTATAAATATATTAAACCAAACTAACACAGTTTCAAACATACGAATGAAACATATTCCTTGCTAAGCTTTCAGCCATTTAAAAAAAAACTTTCGTTGCCACACGTTGCCGCTGCGAACGTAGCTTCGAGAGGGCTCACGTAATGGCAGCCGCATCCTTGGATGATTTTGCCGTTCTTGTAGAAACTGTAGAAAATTGATTGAAAAAAGGAGAAGTTCTACTTGAAGCTGTTTGGTGAAAAATCGTCAAGCGAAGGAATAGCCGAGGCCGTTAGAAAGTACCGCTAAGTACGGAGACATAAATGTACGGGAAGAAGACATTGGAGCTGTTTCAACTTCAATTTGTCGATCGTGTTATCTTTTGATATAGTGTATAATAGAGAAGACAGAGAGGTTTTACAGCGTTTATCACAACGCCGATGAAAAGCATTTTGCTCCAGAGTTAAGGAGATCTATCGCAGAGAGAAGTCCCTCACAAACAGCTGTCTCTCCCTCCGTTTTACCCGATTTGAAACGAAGGCATCTGGAAAGAAAAAGCAGTAGTACGAACTCTAGAGTTTGCCTGTTTAAAACAATACTTCCAAAGCCTGCGGATTCTCTGGATACCGAGGTATTTCAAAATAGATTCTAGTCAATCTAAAAGTAGATATACTAACTAATGTCGTGCATCAGGGGAAATACCTAGATATGATTAGGAATTAAATCCCATTTATCCTTGGAATTTCATTATCGATGCTGTACACAATACATTTATTAAAGGGGTAAACAAATCACCCAAACTCGAGGAAACTTGACAATAAAGACCTCAAAGTGGGTTAACGCTGATTAACTGCACCCACATTTCGTCTCTGTCTTTGTTTTTGGGCCCCTTAGCTGGGCCCATAATGTATTCCGTTTTCAATAATGTACAAACTGCATTACTCAAACTGTAGCTTACGTCATTTCCATAACAACAGCAGAGTCAGATGCAAGGAAATGAAACATTTGACACTGTGCTAGCACATCCTGAAATTTTGGAGAATGACAGGCTTCCAAATTCAGAGGAGACAATGCATTCTAAATTAAGCTTTAATCATTTATAAGTACATTTTGTCTTAACATTGAAATCAGAGAATATAATTAACCTGGGTTGTCATCATTTAACAGCCATGTTATTCAGTATGGAAGGAAAACGGAATTTGTGACACTGGGGTCAAGACACTACCCAACCCTGGGTCAACCCTATGGAAGATGCAAGTGTGGAAATTATGGGGAGAGATGGCCAGCTCCAAAACCCCGAGGTGAATATGTGGTATTTATTTAAAATACATTTATTAAATACTTTTTCATGTACATGGACAAAATACACCCTGTACATATTGTTTAAATTTCTTTATGAACCAGATCATTGTCAAAAAAATTGTTGAATTAATGCAGACAAAACAAACCTGAACAACCAAGTTTTCTAGAATCAGGTTAAGGATTTGGAAATCACAATTAGAATGTATTAATCCTCCGTAGGAAAAAAGATGGCGACTGGTACCTTTACCCACAGTTCTTAACGCACAAAAACTTTAAAAATGTTCATAAAAAGGCACAGAAGGGTTGTAAAATCTTCAAACCTATGATACACAATGTGCTTAGTACAGGGACAAATATTGTAAAACTTTGGCTTTCCTGATGTCTTATACGCTGTGTTAGGTTCGCAAGGTATTGTGGTAAAATGTACAGCCGCCATTTTTTTCCTACTGTGGATTCCTGATTGCTGTTTTTCATAACAGCCAGTTCTTCCATTATGCAAGATGGAAATGAAGCAAGTCATGATTCCACTGTGAATGAGACACCACACAACCCCGTGACAGAGGCATTGCCAAGTGCAAAAATTATTGAGAAAGTTGGCCTTCGAAATCATTCTTGAAAGGTCGTAAAAGAGTTTAATTTTCGGCATTCTACATATTCTTCAGTTTGATACTTAATTGGAGACATTAAAAATCTGCTATATCATACTTTACAAGGTATCACAAATTACTTGTCATACTGCTTAGCCACTGGAAGCCTGGCTAGATTGTTCCAGTTTCTGGAGATCTCTGGAGCATAAGCCAACTTGCATGAGGTGATATAATTTCACTGCTTCCCTATGGATAAGATATCACTTCATTGGAAGGGTATAGGCCATATTCTCACCCCAGCAGTTTTTCTCTGATTCCCATTTATCTCCTGAGTGGAGACAGGCAATGTGACATAATGTATCTTTGAATGTCTCATTCATAATAACGCAAGGAGTATGATTCAAAACAATATTTAAGTTTTTTTTAAATTTGTGTTTAGCTTTTAGATTAGTTTTACCTTGCTACTATGGGATTCCACCCCTCACCTTTGCTTCTATCAACACACTAATTACACTGTAACTATAGTCAAATTATTGATCCCAGTAAAGGTCATACCAAACTATATTCCATGACCATACTATATATGGGTTACTAAATGAGCATGCATGAGTTCAGGCTAGATAGATATATTTAGATAGATAGATTATATAATATATGTAAAGTGTGAAAACTGATTTTCGCAAAACAGTGCTCAATACACAGAAGTAGAGCAAAGTATATATGGTAGAAAAAGCAAATAAGTTCCCTACAAGCCTGTTTCATGGTCGCCCACTCATCAGGCCATTAGCCCTTTCTTTCCATGTTCATGGTCTGAGATGCATTTGAGGTCAATGAACACACCAAAAATAATGAGGCCAATATCCAGCAGTCTTGACAAAACAAGCTTCGTAGATGAAAAAATTATTTTATCAAATAAGTTATTTCCATCTTTACCATTTGTAGAGTAGCTAATAACTGAGTCCAAGCTAATATTGGTTTATCAGGTTTATATTCTTGCTCACTCACAGGGGTAGCCATATAATAACACTATGATTTGCTTTATTTTAGCATTAACTGTTCTTGTCTGCTGGTCAGATCTGAATTCAAACTTTTGTTTTGTTTCTATCAGCTGACAGATAATGGCAATCAACCTTTGCAGAGGGAAGAAATCCATAAGCTGTTGTGTGACGTAGAAACAATTTACCAACGGAAATTCCTAAGGCTGTGATGCTTTTACCAAGCGTAAAATCATCCATGAAATATCACTTCCTGGAAGAGATTGATCAACAGTGCCGTGATCTGTGTGTGTGGAAACATCTCCGTCCGTTTTGCATGTCTGCAGAAAAAAAACAAAATCAAGAGCTTCACTTGGCGTAGTGTCCCGGGGGAGTAGTGTACTTCAAGAGATGAAAGAGAGAGCTCCAGATGTGCTTGATTTCATAGCAAGACTCGAAAAACACCTACCATAAGGCGCCAGACATCTCTCAGTTTCGTAGTAGAAATCGAAATACCCAACCAGCTCCAATTCCAAAATCAGCTTAAGTCCGCTTAACAGAAATACCGCCTTTCTCGATAATATAATGGCTGAAAT
Source organism: Micromussa lordhowensis (assembly GCA_964020085.1). Taxonomy (NCBI): domain Eukaryota; kingdom Metazoa; phylum Cnidaria; class Anthozoa; order Scleractinia; family Lobophylliidae; genus Micromussa; species Micromussa lordhowensis. The sequence goes on along the minus strand of OZ026599.1, from coordinate 31,621,425 downwards.
AGGCTGAAGTTGACTTCGTGGTGACTTCCGTTTTTCCATACCCAAGCATGCGCACAAGAACCGGAACCGCACGATTTCTGCGGTAAAAATTCCGTGTCCCCAGAGTTCTCCCCGGCGACCCACCGCTGACCGAGGAGCCTGAGAACTCTGGGCTCGAGATTGATGAATAAATGAATAAACTGACCTCGCTCCCAATGTGTGGCTTCATAGCTCAGTTGGTAGAGCATCGCACCGGTATCGCGGAGGTCACGGGTTCGAATCCCGTTGAAGCCCTGATTTTTTTTCAGGCTTCCTCTTTCCAATTGCTTAAATTGGAAACTATACTGGGATGATCATTCTTCACTTTCGGAGAGAATGATTGCTCGCCAAATAGGCGAGTAAAAATATTTGAAAGCAAAGATGACGACAGGGTACTTTTTTGAGTTGTGACCGTGGTCCATAATGTCAAAAACCCCAAAAAATCATAATAATTATAGTTATAATAAAATCATTACAAGCAAAGATAACCATTTTAATAACTGTAGGAATATTTTTATCGGTGGAACTAAGGAAGTATATTCTTGCATATTTACATGTTGAAATTAAATTATACATATCTTGTGTGCACGAAAAATGCATTTTCATTACGAAAAATACATAAACAACTCCATTGAGACTGAAGTTAATCAAAATAAAAGTTCCGGTAACATTAAAGGAAAGAATATTTTTTCAAGAAAAAAAAAAAAAAATTACATTTGGACATTTATTTGCCGTGGGTGATTGTTCCAGGAACCTATCAGTCGGTCTGACAAATGGGAGATTTTCTTTCTTTTAACTTACTGAAAGTGCAGAAGGGATTTATTCAAATAAACTAGTTTTAATCAAAAATCGAAGTGCATGAGGGGCTTATTCAAATAAACCAGTTTTAATTAAAAACAAATCTTAGGAGAAGTTTCTTTTTAAACAATGGATACAGTAATTAAAGTGTATTGACCAAGGTTTGTCACAGCGGCTGTCTAATCATCATGTAGAGTCTTCTTGGCAAAGAAAGCTTCATTTTTGCCTTGCAAACGAAAACGACGACGGCGTCTGATCAGTGGGAACAGGATTATCAAGTGATTCAAGCCTCAAAAGATTTAATTTGTTCGAAGAATTTTGGAGAATACAAAAGTCTAGAGCTTCATTTTAAGTCTTTTAGCCCATCGTTTAGACTTAAAGGGGCAAAAATATTATAACAATTGCACAGAAACAACCGAGGGTAAAGGGAAGAAAAGCACAATGCCTCAGGATCTTGAAGATAGAAATACAGCTACTGTAGTTTCAGAGACTGCCATATTTTCGCTGGTGATGATTCTTTCACTTATTGGAAATCTCCTAGTCTGCTTTGCTGTATACAGAAACCCGATGCTACGCTGTCCAAGTAACTATTACATCATCTCCTTGGCTTTGAGCGACATTCTACAAGCTCTGTGCACAATGCCACTATCGGCTGCTTTCCTAGCATCCAGCAGATGGCCGTTCGGGACCTCGTGGTGTTATGTCTCGGCCATTATGAAGTTGTCCCTGGCGATAATCTCCTTATACACCATGACACTCATGGCATTGAACAGATATTACAAAATTGTGAAGGCGTCCAAGTACCAAGCTACATTTAAAAAGAAATTCATCATTCTAACAGCGTCTATAGTTTGGATAACTCCAATTTTTGTATGGCTTCTCGCTGTGTTTGCGTTCGGTTTCCTCGCCAAACCAAACCCACATTTTGGAGTTTGCATACTTGATTTTCATCAGTCAATTGGTTTCAGTACGCCTTTTCTGGTTGTTTTAGTTTACTTGCCGTATTTTATCATGGCTTTCTGTTACTGGAGGATTTACAGAGTGGTTAACACTCACAATGCCAATGTTTCTTGGCAAGCTTCAAATGTTCAAGATGTTAAGGTTACCAAAACGTTGTTCGTCACAGTCCTTGGCTTTGCTAGTCTTTGGATGCCGGCTCATGTCATTTTCACTGTGTCAATTTTAATACCACTACCACGTGAGCTCACACTTTTTGGAACCCTCCTGATTTTCTCGTCGAGTTGTGTCAACCCTTTCATTTATGGTTTCATGAATCGCGCATTCAAACACGAGTTCAAGAAATGTTTGATGCTAAAAAGATTTCACGCAGTAAGCCCGTAATTTAGTTCAGAACAAAATGAAATCTTTTCCTGGCTAAGCCAGCGTTTGTCTTAAAACCTGAGAGCTTAATTTGTGCACTACCGATCTCTTGTGTTAGCCATTTTTACTTGCCTAGATGACAAACGCGACGTAGCTTAGAAATTAACTAAGCTCAGAAGTCAGGGCCTCAATGGACCTTTAAACCGTCAAATGGCCAAAAAATTAACCGTCCGGCAATCGTCACACAAAACGATTGACTTAAATGGGGTCAAGTTATCCCATTTGAAACTCAACATAGCACTGATCATGAAGAAGGTTTTACGTTTTTACATTGGCACTACGTTATTAACACTTACAACTTTTTAACTGTTAGATAATTTGGTTTTATCAACTGGGTTGATAATGTGAATTGGCCACCGTAAAGAGATTCGGAAGCTGACGTTTCGAGCGTTAGCCCTTCGCTCCGACGAAGGGCTAACGCTCGAAACGTCAGCTTCCGAATCTCTTTACGGTGGCCAATTCACATTATCAACCCAGATGATAAAACCAAATTACCTTGTAATACTCCCACCGATGCAGCACCACAGTTTCTTTAGAAACTTGCCCCTTTATTCTTTTAAACTGTTACCTGTGCCACACAGCACCTGATCCTTTTGGATTACAGCTAGTATTTCAAGTTATGTTTTTCTGTTTATAAGAATGGTTTTAACATATCACAAAAATACATTTTTATGAAAAATACCAGCCAAATTTTTCCGTGTTATAAACTTCACATTGGATATAATGGCTGACTTTGATTTCACTTAAAAATGGACACCAATTTTTTTTATATTAGCGACAGTCCGAATTTATTTGCCTCTTCCGTTCTTACGCGGACAGCCTCTCAAAGGAATGCTTTCCTGAGCATAATCTCAAAAAGTCCAAACTTTGAAGACATGTTTTCATTAATGGAAACGTAGTTACTAGAGAGAAATGACTATGAAACCTGGCAGATTTGTTGTATGTTTTTGTTGGCTATTTTGGGGTTGACCCTGCGCAAAACCTAGCTAGATACAAAAGACGGTTATCTGTGCTTATACAATTAACAGAAGAACTCAAGCAACCAACGATGCCGGTGTCAAGTCCGACGCCTAATAAAAAGGAATTTATATCTTACCAGCGAAATTCGCAGTTGTCTAGATCTGTTCGGTACGAAACGTCGCCCAAGCTAAATGTGCAATGCCGTTCAATTCCAAATGGATATGCGAAAAATTAGCCGTCGTAGTTCGCGTTCCTCAGATTAATCAATTCACGTTCTTGTTTTACCGAGGACGGCAATTAAAGAAATGTACAAGGCTTTATACCGCTGAACTCCGATAATCCGAACCCTCGATAACGCGAATTCCCCGCTAACTCGAAGCAAAACTGATTTCCCTTGGACTTACTGTAATTTTAACCCCTATAACTCGAAACTACGATAACTTGAAACCCCGGTAATTCGAAGCGATTTTAATTTATTTCCCTTCAGTACTTTTCTTTGTGATTTTACCCTCGATACCTCGAAGTCGATTTTAACTTTTACGGACTAGTGAGCCATAGCATTTTGCACTGTAAGATTACATTTAATCTCATTTATATATTATGACAAATTGACGTTTGTCGATATCATAAGTTTGTATGTCTGTAAACAAACAGTTTTCACAGTTCTTCCCGGCGAAGAGAAATAATGGCGCGCAATTTGGAATCGATCTGTTGTTTGTCATTGCTAGTCAATCTTGCCCAGCTTATTCTTGAGAACAAGAATATGTTTCTTCTTCCCCTCAAAATTCAACGAAACCACGAAAATACGGACCGCTCCGCTGGGAACTAAAGCAGAAGTACTAGAGATAAAAAGTGAAACAATGTAATATCATAATGGACGTATTAGAGGGATGGTCCCGAGACTTAGAAGTCGAGCTGAAGGAGTTGGTAGGAAGCATTAGTAAGGTAGTTCTTCATAACACGCAGAAGGCTGTAATTAATCTCGGGGACACTAAACAACTCCCGGACGTTTAAAGTTGAAACATGAACAATGAGTATCGCTCCCCATTTATTAATTTCCTTCCTTCAATATTTTCCGATGCATTAATGACCATTAATCATCAAGGAAATTATTGACAACCGAATATGTTGTATATTTGAGAGAATCTTAGAGATTTTACAACTACCATTTTAGATTTTAGAGATCCTATATAGTTTATCGATTTTTGTATGTATAATTAAAATTTTAAGTTTATACCTTTATACTAAGTTTTCACTACAGTCAACGGGCTACGCTCACGCGCCCCGTCTTACTATTTTAATTGCATATATTGTATATATTGTATATAGCATACAAAAGTTATAACTGCTGTATAGTAGTAATAATAATTGTAAGTAATAGTAATTGGATCGAGTGGAATGCAATTCAGGGAGTTATCGCGCGAGTAATTTCAAAATCGGACGAGCGCGAAGCGCGAGGCCGATTTGAAATTACGAGCACGATTACTCCCTGAATTGTACGACACGAGGTCCAAATCGTATCTATAACAAATTTCGAAATTAAAAATGTCTTTTGAGAACTTCTTTTGAGCGAAAACGTCTGTAGCGCTTTTCCTAAGTTTTAAAAACTGTAGAAAACTTTGCTTAGGAAACCATTAAGGCGCGTGCAATTGACGTGAAAATCACGTGGGTATCCAATTACAGGTGTCCGATTACAAAAAGTTCAAATCGGACACCTGTAATCGGACACCCAGGTGATCGTGCGCCGATTAGGTGACAAATAAGCGCGCGGAGAACCAATCACAATCGAGAATTTTGTTATAGATACGATTATAATAATAATAGTAATAATAATAATATTATTATTATCATCGTATTAAAAAATATAGATATAAATAGATATAAAAACTGCGTCTTAAATAAATGAGTTTTTTAAGCACTTAACGGAGTCTGATTTTCTGGTATTTAGCGACACATTATTCCAAAGCCTTACTGTTGATACAGCAAAAGAGCGGCCTCCTTCAGTCTGACGCTTATAATTACGACAGATAGAATTATAGCTGGCATACCGCGTGCTTCTTTTATGCTGTGTATTTACTACGCCATATGCAGGTACATGTTTACATTTAGATTTCAGTACAATTTTTCCACGGATAACTGCTAGTTTTTTAGCTGGAAACCGTTAACAGTTAGTGGTTAGCGATACGCTGCTATTCTGGTATTCCTGTTTTTAGTACATGCTCATTAAACTTGAATTGGTCACAGTGGAAAAATTTTAATTTCATTCCAGTCGCGTACATCTACTTGGTAGCGTTGTTGATTACGTCCGTTGCCAACCGTAGCGAGAGCGTGAAATTCGAAGTACATGCCTTGCGTGACGCGCAGAACGTGTGCTCACTAGCAATAGTAGGCACGTCAGTACAGCGTAAAAGCTTTATTTTCTTTGTTTGTTCGACTAATCGCTTATTTTATTTATTATTCTTTTTTTAATAATGTAGTCATGAAACCATTTCTACTGTTTGTTAGAACTGCATTAGAAAATCTGCCATAAACGCAATAACACTGGAAGGCAAAGACATGCATATTTCGATAGTGTGACGTTCAGGCCGATGCAAAGGAGGTCTCTTAGAAAAGTGCTTTGATTCAAACCAACCTTAAAAAGCTAT
>OZ026599.1:31605624-31610624 GCA_964020085.1 Micromussa lordhowensis | reverse complement strand
GTATCAACTCAAGAAGCTACAACGTGTGCGGAACATGTGTGCTAGCCATGTAATGAAAGTAAATATTGTCACATTACTCCTTTATTAGTGGACTTGCATTGGTTTCCTGCAAATTTTAGAATTGTTGATTGAAGATTTTTAAGGGCCTAGCACCTTCGTATTTAAGTTTTTTTTAATTCCTAAGCCTGTGTCTAAATATAACTTAAGAAGTTCTAACGACAGTACCTTGCTTAGTTATCCGAATATTAAGCCCAAGGCTACTCTCGGTAAAAGGGCCTTTGTGTTCGCCGCACCGAAGTTATGGAATGCTCTGCCGAGACTTATCAGAGAATCCACTTCTATTGGCATTTTTAAGGGAAAGTTGAACACTCACCTTTTTGAAAAGGCATTTTTTGCTTAGACTATTTCTTAATTTTAGCCATAAGTTTTTTATTTTATATATCATCATTTTATTATTATTATTATTATTATTATTATTATTATTATTATCATTATTAGTCATTTTTATCATTACCATTAGGATGGCGCGTTTGAATATATTTATATAGATATTTGCGCCTTATGAGCTCGTAAATTTAATTAATTAAATTAATTTAATGGCTCATTTGTATTACAATGTAATCCAACGTAATTTCGGTCCGGAACAACAGAATCGTCCAAAATTTGCCTTGCATGTTGGATATTTCAATTATTATCAACATCCTGTTAGTTTTGAAACAAATAACTGTGGAGCTCTGCTTTTGGGCTTGGCTAGATTATATATGATACCTCTTTTTAACCCCGTTTTCTCGGTCCGTACTGTAAGTTACGGACCGAATTACTTCCGCTCGGATTTGTGGTCCAAGCGCGAAGCGCGCGGGCCATAGGTTGGAAGAGATGGGGAAGATTTCAATCAAGCAGAACGGCCATTATTAATGATAGACGCGCGTCAAATCCTAAACGCGATGATAATTTTTTGTTTCCTACAAAAAGCGACTTGATTCGTCAAACCGAGTCCAAGTTAATGCAAAATTGCAACAGTTCAAGTTTACAAAGATTTTTTTTAATGAAAAGTGATAAAACGTTGTGCAAGTAACTCTCGTTGTCGTCAAGAGTATTTTCAAATGCCCGAAATATGAAGGGCAAAACGTAGAAAGTGCGAACTTTGTTCAATGTCAGCGTCAATGAATGAAATAACTTTTTCAGTGCGAACGAAAACAATATGAGGAAAATTTTCAACGATTGGAATCCAATTTTTGGTGTTTTGCAGCGTTTTCATGTAAGCTGCCAGTTGTATCATTCGGTACAGACTGAACAAGATTAAAGACACAGTTGGAAATCGAGCCGATGTTTGCTGATGCGAAAAGAGAAGGATGAGACATCGTTTGATAGCTGAAGCTTCTTTGTTGGGCAAATGAAAACTGCTGCGAGTTTGTTTTATCAGCAGAGACAAAGTTTGGTGCATTTCGACTTAAACCCGGTCGAGAAGCTTGTTGTAAGATGTCTGACATTTTCACTGTTGTGTTATGGAAGCAGACTTATATGAGCTCAAACTTTGCAGATTTTTATGCCCGCTCAACTGTGCTACGAAATTTCCTGGAGTTCCACCATCAAGTAAGTGTGAGATGCTTGTTTTCCGAACCGAATGGTCTTTCCACAAGCCTGTAGACCGACCTCTTGAGCTGCTTTAGGCAAACGTTTACAGATCTGGTTTTTACCGAGTGGCGACAGCTTATATACCATCCATTTGGTTTCTCACGCCAACGTTTGTGATTTATGGCAAGGACAAACGGATAGCCTTTGCCTAGTTCCGACTTTTCCGGACGATGGCTTTCCAAAGCTTAAAGAAGCGGACTGGGCATCTTTCTGCTCCCGTTGCGAATATTTTTGGGTTGAACTGTCGCTGGTTAGCACCTTCAATGCCTTTCCTGGTCTTGCTCCCTCTCTCTGCTATCCAAACCAAAACTTGTTTGCCTGTTTCTGGATCATTTTGAAGCTCCAAATCGCTCCAGTACAGTTTCCGGCTCTCATCCCTAGCCCGGAATCCAAAGTGAAGGGAAAAGAATCAGCACAACGTACGCTTAAGTGCTTCGGGGTTGTGGCAACTAAATTCGCCGCTCTCAAATAACTGTTCCTCTTCCTTCTGTTGTTAATTCACGGCACGCATGTGGCTTGTTTCCTCGTCCTTGTTTCACGAGAGTTTTTCGCTTGGCTGCCAACACTTCCCTGGAACGACGAAATTCTTCATCTTGGAGCATATTGAAGGCCAGCGTCAACTCTTTAAGATGGCGCTGTATGCTTTGTTGAAAGCTTGAAATGCTGCTTGGTTCGTACTTTAAAGAACTTGCCAAGGAGCTTGTCGAAAGTAGCAGTAGCATGTATGTTCATTGCATTAAAATTTCCATTGACCTGTTGTTCGAAAAACGCTTGAAAGTTTTTCCACTCGTACTTCGTCTCTTTCATTGTGTTTGACGACCTTTCGACTGCGATGAAGTTATCACTCTAGTTCTTGACTCGAGTTATCTTCATCGTCCTCGTATTTCTGTAAAAACTCTAAGAAACCAACTCGAAAGTTTGGGTTATCTGTTTCTGTGTTTCTTTTTTTTGTTGTTGTTCTTTTTCTTCGCTCACGCACTTTTCCTTCAAATATGTTTCAAAGTTTCATTCAGGACACATTTTTCATGGCGACTAAAACAAATATTTGAATTTAGCGGGCCGTAGTCTCCTGTAAAATTGACCAATTACAGGGTGCGTACTAACTGAGAGATTATGTTATTTTATTATTATATTATCAATACTTTTCTAGGTGGTTCAGTATTCGTACCTTACAGCCGGTGAGTAACCGAAAGAGTCAGAGATGGTTGTATAAGATCTAAAAAAAAAACAGAGTAAACTGGATAAAAGTTAATTGCAACAGTTAAATTTCCGAATTAACGTTTAATTAGTAACCACCTAGTTTAGAGTCAGTCCGTTCGGTGGACTCGGAATTGAGCGCTCCGAGTTGGAGCCTGGTTGGACTCCTGTGTTGTTTTCCACTGTTATGTAATTTTTAATGCATATTTTTATCATTGTATATTACGGGCAGAATAGCCCGGAAAGATGAGTCGTAATAAAGTTTATCTGTATCAGTTTATCTCTTCTTTATCTGTTTCCATTCTGCCACATTATTTGCCACATTACTTTTTCTCATAGCGCCTTTAGAATATGAAGCAAATTAAATTTGAATCAATGAGAGATTACCTACCGATCCTCCAAATGATCCTCCACCTGCATAAAGAGTTAAGAAAGGAAAATAATTAAAAGAGCTCAGGGAAGAAGAAGAAGAAGAAGAAGAAGAAGAAGAAGAATGTGTGCTCCTAATTATGTGCCAGACACAAAGAAAAATAGTTTAAAAAGAGTGTCCTTGAAAGTGGCCCACTGCATTTCGGGCCAGGAAATAGTTTTCCCTCAAACTTTGCCAAGTAAATCATTTTGAGGTCTTAAGTAAATGCATCGTCTTTAGTCTTACGTCGAAATAATTTGTTTTAGACTTCAGAACAGGTGCAATTGCCCAAAAGCAAAACAGCAACAAAACGTAAGAGAGGCGTCGCAGCTTACCATTTCAGTCTCATCATTCGTGTTATCCGGGTTTTCCTGCAGCATGTCCAAGATGTCATCATCGACATCATCATTTTTCATGCTGTAACCAGTCGACAAGCAAAGGAAAAGAAAGAAGGCGACAATTCGAGCATCCATACTTGCTTGTAAATATCTGCAATTCACATTTTAACGTAACAACAATGAACTGGTGGTTATGATTCTTAAGTGTAACAACGTTGCAAACAAGTTTTTTTTAAGCGATGGCCTAATCGAAAGGGAACATAAGCAAACCACGACGGCGACACCAACGAGAACGGTTTCACGAGCAGATTTATAGCTCTGCAAGGGTTCTGCGCATGCGTAAAGCGAAATGACCAAGTTTTACGTAGTTTTCATGGAGAACGTGAATCACAATGGCCACTTTACCGTATCTTCTTTTGGAATCAAACGCTGTCATGGAATATTTAGACTGAGCAACTATTTAGATTGATAGGAGTACTGAGTAGATCTACACAGTTGAGGCATTTGAAGGTAAAATATCAATCCACTTATTACAAGGCGTCGTCCTTGGCATCGCCGTCGTTATTGCTAAAGCTCTCTGTTCTATGCGTGATTGGTACAGCGGTAATTTTACCTGGTGAACCTTTTCGTGAAAATTCTAACAACTACTGTCTGAAATTGATGTGAATAATAAGTCTCCGAGATTGAAGAGACATCGAAGAGTAATATTGTTTAAGTATCAACAACAAACAGTGATCTCAAAAGCACCACTAACTAACAATCAAAAATGAATATTCAAATGCCTTGCGGTGGGGCTATTATTTTCTCTAGTGCTTGTCAGTGGTGGCTTTTTTCGTCTTGCATTCGAATTCTTGCCGATTTGAAGAATTTTCAGAAGAATTATCATTGTCAGCACCTAACAACTCTGCACTATCAAACTACCGTTGTTTCCTTTTTCCTACTGCTATTCTCAATACCCACAACTGTTAAAAACAAAAAATAAGAGCTAGAAAAAATATGGGTATTCTCTCAGACGGCCGACCTTAAATACGGTACTCAACATACAGTTTAAAGTACGATTTTTAAGAAAGTGGGCTTTGAACAACTTATCGATTATTGGGATACAGCAATATTTCATAGCGCATATTCATAATTCATTCCTCTGTGGACGTTTTTTAAAAACGATGATGTATTTACGGAAATCTGGAAATTGAAAAGAAAAGTTGGAGAAAATTGAAACACAAATATGGTTGGCAAAATTGCAAAGCAAATATATAGTATAGTTCTGATGGATCATGATCTTCTCCCCTAAGGAAAATAGTTTTTTGTCCAGCAGGCAAAAACTTATACGAACGCGAGACAGAAGCTGCCAAAGATTGTGATAAAGAAATTGATCTGGTGAAGTCAGGCTTTTACCTTTAAATGTAGTTAAAAGTTTCAGA
>OZ026599.1:31598124-31600624 GCA_964020085.1 Micromussa lordhowensis | reverse complement strand
AAAATTACTTTTCCTTGGAGCAGGTAACTGAGAAATCATTTACGTGCGTGATGTAAAACTTACCGTTCTTTCTCCAAAGAGTTCACTTTGGTGCGTACTGCAGCTAGGGTGTGAATGAGGTTTCTGTACAGGTGACGTGCAGATTATGAGCGGAAATAATTTATTGTATATTCAATACGTGCTGAATTCTTTATTTCACATAACAACCCGACGGTTGCTTGGAAAAAAAAAAGCAGTTTGGAGTCCAGCCAGCGCAACATAAAAGCTTTTTATCCAGAAAATGTCTGCTTCGAGGCCATTCTTTCTTTTTTTTTTCCCTTTTTTCCCAGTACTAACAGCAGCACGTTTTTACTGCGGAGATCCAATGGACGGAGCTAAGTGCCTATATGAATTCTGATTTTTCTGAGACAACTTGAACTGTCTGTAGCAGAGAATTGTCCCTGTAGTTATGAAAGGTTAGGTTCGACTGAGCTAAACCAAATCCAAGGTCATATTTTGGCAGAGGAATTCACAAAGTAATAATCAATAAATAATTCAGACTTGGAAAAATAAAATTAACTAATAACTTCGACCTCCCTTAGTTTTGTACTTTAGAAAACAGGGGTACATTGTCAAATGCATTTAAAAATGGAAAAAGTGGGGCATATTGTCAATTGCAGTTTGAGCGAAATTGCCTGAAAACAAGTTATGGCCCAAGTTAATTGAATTAGTGTTTATTTTCTGTGCTTGTTTGTTTTGTTTTGATGTGGACATTTCAACTTAGTGTATAATTTCAAGATATGAATTAGGCATTGGACATTCTGATTGGTCGATAAGCTCCGCTTGCGCGGATAACATTTCTTAAAATTTGTTTTTCTTCAGACGAAACGCAAATATTTTAGGCGATGAATATAACTATTCCTAACCGAATCAGTTCGTTTTATTTGTTTTTCTGGTTTAATCGATGTATAAGTTGTTCACAATCGACCTATTATTAAAACTACGGCCACATAAATGCATACCGACGAACAACTGTCTTTGTGTTCGAACTGTTTCAGTCTGTTATTTGTAGTTCTTGGTGTTCATCTCTGAAAATATTTACATCCGAAATTTATACTAAGACAATAACGAGGTTAAATAACTATGACGGCGATGCAGAGCCGGGACAACGTCGATTAAAAAGACGAATTTTATTTCACCTATCAATCTTGCGATACTCTTAAAGCACTTAGTTTGTTTCTCTTTGTCAAAACTCCAAATGGAATAATGAAAACGCGTAAAATTCGAAATATAAATTTTAAAAATTATCCGTCGTGGTTTCCGTTCTCCACACAACGCAGAATTTGTTAATAAACGTTGCTGTTTTAAAGAGGGCGAGAAGGAAATGTAGCAAGAATTAGAATGACTGTGTAGATCCATTCAGTTGCTCATTAAAGCTTTTGTTTAGCGAAGTTTCCGTTGCGCCGTTGCCGTTGTGGTTTCTTAAGCTCCCTATTCGTTGAAGGAGAAGTGAATATTGCCGCGTAGTTACCTAGCCCTCCTCTTTGCCGCGGTAAATCTTTACCACTCTCTACTTCAGCGACTAATTGTTCATTGTTTTCAACCGGGGTTTTTAATTCGGTTCGTAAGAGCAGTGCAATGAATAGTAAAACGTGATTTCGTCCTCTGTACATTACAATTAATTAACAAATCCATTACAAAAGTATCCAGCGGTACTACTGACAAAGCTTAGCTATCTAAAAAGATTTATTGGTTTCTCTTGAGAGGGAAGATTTTGGTATCATTGAGATAAAAGTTGAGGATATTTTGGCTCAATTTCTAGTAAGAAGACATTGGCACACCCTGATCTTGGTAACCAAAGGGCTTGCCGTAGAGGGTGTTTTGATTTCTGGAACTTGCCCTAATGGTTGGTTTGAACAACCTATCAGCATAACTAGGAACCAGTCAAAACAACACAAGTTAAGTTTGTTAGAAGGAAACTGCAAAATAAGTTGCGAACAACTTTCACAATGCGTACACGGACTTTAGCTCATATCGTATATCTGTAAAAAGGCTAAACGAAATGCAACCCCCTCTTGCCATTTCAGTGCTCACTCAGTTGCCATTTGTAGTATAGCTTCCTCTGTTCGACAGATTTTCTGAAAAGACGCAATTATCGAAATTAACGTTGCAACTTACCGTTCTTCTTAGCAGTTCTCTAGATACGTGTGAAACGAATCCGAAGAGTTGTAAGTCGAGGAGAGAACATGTCTATTCAGTTTTACCGGCATTCTTATTCAACATAACAACCAGATAGTTACCTGGTGTCAAGTTTCTGGAACGAAGTGGTCAGCACATCAAAATAGACGAGGCCTTTTGTAGCCATTAGTACTCTATAGCTGACGATCACGATCTAAAATACTGTAGTGTTCATTTGCATATTGTGTATCGCTAAGGACTATGGGATATGTAAGTAGTCAACAAGCATGGTCGTCGATGTGACTGATGATTGAGGATCCATTAAAGTTCTTTCGTTTATCTT
>OZ026599.1:31588124-31593124 GCA_964020085.1 Micromussa lordhowensis | reverse complement strand
TTAACTTCAATGAGAAATTTAATTTGAAAAAGAGTTTTCCTCAGGTTTCTGTTTAGGCATTTTAATGGAACGTTTTTTGTCACGCACGCGTTATCTGGTAAGCATATCGTCGCTTCTAAACTAGATATTCTTAACCCCGATGTTTTTATATTGTATGATCATGCTAAGCTTTTTTGTGTTTTTATTAATTTAGAAAATTACTACATTGCTTCAGAAAACACAAACGAGTGTATTTATGTCAATTTAAGTAAGGGAAAGTGTAGACTAAAGTTATTATGCAGTTTTGTGGAGGATATCAGCCATTTTCACACCTCCGACGGCCGTGATTTTAACGATTATGTAAATGAATCTACTTCTCTCATTAATTACCAGTGTAATAGTTCAGTACTCACCTGTTATATATCCCGACTATTTTAAGACACTTTATTCTGTGTTTTGTTCGCTTCAAAAATGACGCGCCGATATCGATTCGTGTCGCGCATCTTTTAGAAAATATTTCTTTTTGTTCCCTCCGATCCCCTCCGATTTCGGTGCAAACAAAGTATTAACTGAACAATGCTATTTGCATTATATTTTTCCAATATCACGTTAAGGACTAGCCTGCTAGCAAGCGGAGTAGCTAGCGCCTGAATATTCAGTCAAAAGCGCCGGTTGCCGGCTTATTTTGACAATCCTGTAACTGGCTTGTGAGAGCTTGAATGGTGCAACTCGCACCGGATTTCAAGCCAATGACTGTGAACTTGCCAAGCGTATTAACTTCGGTGCAATAAGCCTGGTTTTCATATCCCGCCGACCTACCTGCGACGTAGTCACCGGCCGGTTGCAACTGACAACGTTTCAGTGGGTTCCCGGCGCATCTGCGATGGATCGCCGACATACTCAAATTGGCGCGAAATGCAAATCGAATTGGCGCAATTTTCAACCATTCCATCTTTAAATATGGAATCGTGGGAAAGATTGGGTTGTTCTGTCATACATTGCGTCCGTAGATGATGTTCACATTAAATATTTTCATCTCCGACACTTGCCGACAACCGCCGGCTTGCCTTAGCTCACCTTCGCAGATAAGCCGGCGGTCAATAGCTGGGACTATGATTCTGGGATTATGATTCGCAGATAAATCTTCACCTATGCGGTAACGGTGTCCTAGGCATGTCAGCGTCATATGAGAGCCAGGCTTAAAAGCGGAGTGTGGGTGTGCGAGCTTGCGTGAGCAGACAACTCCCTTATCGCCGAGGAAACTCACTCAGCGACAACCTGGATAAAATAACAACGACCAAACAAGACAGGGCAGTGTAGTCAATTTTTGATAAACAGCACAACAGAGAGATTTTGAAATAGAAAATAAGTTTTGCAACTAATTTTCGACGGAAAGCTCTTAAAATTTTCACAAAACAGGTAAAACGGCTGCAGTTATACAGTACGACAACGCTACGCCAGAAACAATGGCCGATGAAACAACTCGAAATCGATTACTCGAAATTACTAGTATTAATGATGGATTGGATGAGTATCAGTTATTTCCTGCGAGAGATTACCGGATGAATGGTGAATAAGACAAAAGGACAAGCATCTCTTATCCCACTTTATTCTAATGTTGATTAACAGTCTTACATGTATAATATATTCCACGATTGCCCTTTAAAATAATTTCATAACATTTTAACCTCGTTTGAACAGAAGCCCTTCACAATTGATCGTTGTTATTAAATAAATGGACAACGAATCCTGTTTCCCAGCTGGCATACCGCCATGGTGTCTAGAGTTACTAGACTGCACTTGATGACGAGCTAAGAAGAAGAAAAAACAAACAAACAGAAATTACAACACGCTGCTCAGATTCTGAAAAACTTGCTCGAGAGAATCCACGTTATCATTTTCATCCCATAAAATTGAAGTAAATTTGGTCAAATTTCTAGCATCCCAAGTTTATAGCTTCACCTTTTTAATTCAGCTCCTGTCCTTTGTAGAAACAATTTCTAATTGCAAAACCAAAAAAGTTTTTAATAGTAGATTCCGGTATCAGTGGCTTAGATCGATAGGCAAATGAAGGGAAAAATGCAGTGTAATTACTTAGAAATCACAAATATGCGGAATTAGAGTCAATTAGCATACCTTAAAGCATACTTTAAAAGGTAGCAAAATAAAAAAAAACCTCTTCTTGAGATATCCCATACTGAAGACTTCAATTTTTAGTTAGGTTATCTTCAGTTATTGTATTATAAAGACTGTTCTTGTTAGTTTTTGGATCCGTACCTAAAGAACATTGTCCAGGAAGTGGAGAACGTTGACGTCACGCTTGAAGACAAGTGCGAATCCCTGAGTAGTTAAAAACACATAAAACCAAAGAAGTTCAAATAACTTAAATAAATTCATGCCTTACGTTCAATTAAGTGTAATCACGTAATTATAAATTAATAACCAGCTTAAAGCCCTGGTCAAACGGAGTCGCAAGTAGCGGCAAGTTGAACTTGCGTAGAGACTTGCGTTGGGTGGCCAAACGAACTCGCAAGTTTCCTCGCAAGTTAGCGCAAGTCGCAAAAAAACAAAACATTTTCAAGGCTAATAAGGGCTTAGTCCCGTGCGGCGAAAATGTAACCACACGTATTAAAGCTGATAACAGGTTAATTCGGACTTCTCTCATCTTGCGTTGACTTGCGTTTACTTGGGTTGGGTGGCCAAACGGTGAAAAACTTGCGTTGACTTGCGTGCAAATTTGATCTCGACCAAAGTGAGCGCAAGTCAACGCAAGTGCACGCAAGTCCTGGCCAAACGGGATCGCAAGTAAACGCAAGTTGAAAACTTGCGTCTACTTGCGACTCCGTTTGGCCAGGACTTAAAGCAGAAAGCAGCGGACGCAAGGGTCTATTGGCGGCTACGTTGGATTCTGGATCAGTAACAACCCGAGTTTGAGACTTTTTGGGTTGGGCTTTTTGTCGCATGGTCAAGAAGCTTTATTTTCATAGCATGTAAGAACGGCTGCATAAATCGATGGAAAAGCGGTTATCCTAAATTCGTCTCGCTTAAGCCATGAAGTCAGCAAACTCCCTTCCTCTCCCTGAAAATCCAGGCGTCGAGCGAAATAATCTGGTTTGAAATGTTTAGAACAGACCACCGAGCTCACTTTGCACGTTTCGTTTTCACGAGATCGACCCATCTCTTTGTGCGTTTTTTCTCTTCAGGACGATTATCTCTCCATAAAAACGGTATGGTATCAAACGCAATACTTCCTATAAGTTTGTTTCGAACTACTTTCCCAGCCTTTCCCACATGAACAAGTAAATATGCGAAATACAGAATCATCGTGTTTTCGATTTGACGTCACATCCGGCCCTCGACCCATGCCCCGTTTAACACGGTCGTGAATCAAACAGGTGGCATTTTGACGTACTTTTGCGAGCCATAGAAAATCAAAGATTTAACCAAATCGAAGAATTTTGCGGCAAAATGCTACACAAAATAGGCTTTATTATTTGAGCGAAAACAATTTTGGGGGCTAGGTGTACGTTAAACAAATCTACTTTTAATTAACACAAGTAACTACTTTCTTTTAAACGATGATAGGAATGTTGTTGTTGTTGTTTATCGCTTTCTTTAGCAGATTACTTACCAAATCTCCAACTGATCCTCCCTCTGCATAAAGTGTAAACCAAAAAAGAGATAGTAATGAAATAAATAAAACAAATGGAATCAGAGGTGCTAAGAGTTAACAAAATAGACAAATATACAGAACGACTACAAGGGTTGCCATTTTCTTGATTTTAATTATACACAACCTTAATTGTGTACAACCTTAATTGCAGATATACATAATTTGAAAATTAAGACCATTATGTTTGAAGCGCCAGACACCAAGGACAAATACTTTAAATAGGAGTAAACAGAGGTGAGCCTAACTTAAATTCTGTGTCCACGAAATAAGAAAATTAGAACAACAAACACAACAGCGGCATCGACAGTTTACCATTTCAGGTGCCTCGTTCAAATTGTCCGTTTCCTGCTGCATATCCAAGATGTCATTATCGATATCCTCAATTTTCAGGCTGTAACCGGTCGACAAGCAAAGGAAAAGAGTGAAGGCGACAATTCGAGCGTCCATACTTCCTTGCAAATATCTGCAATTCACATTTTAGCATTTTAGCAGTGGTTATGATTCGAAAGCATAACAACGTTGCTAAAAATGTTTAGTTTTTTTTTCCGTATGTGGAGGCGCGGTGGCCTCATGGTTAATGCGCTCGACTCCGGAGCGAGCGCTCCGGGTTCAAGCCCTGGCCGGGGTCATTGTGTTGTGTTCTTGGGCAAAAAACTTTACTCTCACAGTGCCTTTCTCCACCCAGGTGTATAAATGGGTACCGGCGAATTTGATGCTGGGTGTAACCCTGCGATGGACTGGCATCCCATCCAGGAGGGAGTAGAAATATTCCTAGTCGCTTCATGCTACTGAAACCGGGATAAGCTCCGGCCTGATGAGCCACTAGGCTCGTATGCAGACTTTACCTTTTTTTCCGTACACTCGGCAGCGGGTAAGATCAAAGCACAGCAGGTCAATTGCATTTACGCCATAATGCATTCAAAAACTATAATCTGTATCACATCGCTCAAGCTTAAAGAGCTTTTTGGTAGATGCCATTATTCCATTTTGATCGTATTCCATTCGTCACAATTCTTACGTCTGACCGGCAATGTACTTTTCACCAGTATCACCAGAGACACCAAACTCATATTTTCCCGACCTTTTTTTCCAGATAATCTTAATACCGTCTTACCATGCATGTGACAAGTTTAATTAATTTGAGAGATATGCTACTTTTTTCCCGTTTTAACTCATTCCCGGCACTGTTACTTTTTGGCCGGTTCAAGTTTCCCGTCCCGTCCAAAGGTCCAGTCCCTGAAAACGCATGTTTTCCGTCCACACTACGATGGAGAAATTCAGAAACGTAACGTACAATTATCGGTCATTTAGGATTTGTATTTGAGGAAACGTCGGGCAGGAAAATCAT
>OZ026599.1:31565624-31583124 GCA_964020085.1 Micromussa lordhowensis | reverse complement strand
CTTAAAATATAGCTCATATTTTCCACTGCGCCAAGAGATCAATGTAAATAAAAAGGATCAATTAATAACAACTTCAGACAGAGAAAGCGAAAAGTAATTAACCACTTAGACCTCCGCTTGGTTTTTTTTTTTTTTTTTTTTTTTGATAAAACAGAGGCGTACTGCCGTGCGCGGTTTGTGTGATATTGCTAAAAACAACTTATTTGTCCCAATTTAATAAGTGTTAAATAAAATATTTTCTGTGCTCGTTTCACATATCTAAGTTGTGCTGGTTTACGAATTATAACTTTGTATCACAGCTCTATAAAGCCGCTTACTTCGATGATGTCTCTTCGCTATGGAACATAATCAGAGTAAAAAATCGGATTTATATAGATAGCAAATCACTGGTCACTTCCGACCATCAAATACAGGAGTAACTTTCCTGGATACATGTGTGTACACAGGCAATAGAACTAAGAAGGAATCTATTCTCGACGTGCGCACGCACTTCAAAACGACAATTTTTTCCTGTACACTCACCTCACCTTCCACCCCCCTGCCGTCAGGAGATGCTTTATTTATGGCGAAGCCCTACTACTTCTGAGAACCAATTCTCCCAAGCTACATTCCACAGTTCAAGCGTAGATTATGCGGCAGAGGTTGCCCAGATCAATGTTTAGACAAAGTTCTCTTGGAAGATAACTTAAAAAAATATGAACAAAATTCGGGCAAAAAGAGTTCAGCCCTTTGCAACAGAATATTGCCCCTGAATATATTCTGATGAGCAAAGTAGTAGTTAAAAGTAACTTAGTCAGCCTCTGCTAAGAGAGAACTACAAAGAATCTCCCCTGCTTTCATACCGAAAGGTGAGGTATTTGAAAAACGTACTCCATTCTTGGCAGATAGCGGTTTTTTTGGATTTTCTACCTTTTATATCATGACTGCCTTACCCAAGGTAAGTTTCAACACAAATATTGCATGCACTGGCGATTCCCGGAGAAGATGGATCGTTAGCTGAGCCGAAAACGCCTAAAATTGATCAGACAAAAAAAATTTCTACTCACATCGGTGATTGAAGTGAGTTTTCTTTTGATTCGTGAGGGGCAATGTCCCAGATCTAATTGAATTTGATTTCTAGTGTTGGGAAGCACCCTGCCCAAAGTCAGACATCACCAACACCAGCTAGAAATATCCTTTAAATTGCAGTTCTAAACCCTTAGTGATGTGGCTAGAGTTCTTTACTGTCTACATTAAAGAAAGCACAACATTATTACAACAAAGCAAACGGCCAAACGGGGCTAAATGGAAATTGATGAATCGTTAAGAGTTCCCGCATAAAATGAAAGGATTTTTCTGCGGTGAATTTATTGAAAATGTTGTGAGCTTTTGGCGTAGCGGTATCTAACTAGTTAGCTTGGCCCGTGAAGATTAAGCTCGGCAAAAAAAAGTATTTACTGCGCCATTCTTCGACGAATGAGCGAAGCATTCAGTATTTAAGTCAAGTCTACAAACGCATGATCATTCAATTATTCTTTTTTGTTGTTGTTTATCATAAAATACAATTGCGTGTTTTTGTCTTGATTCTGTCGCTGAAGAAAAGTGTTTAAAGAATAGAAAGGATTTTGGGCATCTGGTGGCCGAAAATGTCATTTGTTGGTAAAAGCAGATGTAACTTTGGTTTAGAGTTACTGCGTTTTAAAATGTCAGCTACAAGCTCTTGCCGCCGTTCGCGTAATGCAGAGTTAGAACAATTCCGTGGAACATATTAAGTTATTTGCTCTTTTATCTGCTTTTCCGAACATATATACGGAATGCACAGTACTTAATTTGCTTAGAATACTGTCTAAGACATGATGTAGAATTTCTCTTTATATCCTGTTTTTAGTTGGCAATTTTTAAACTACGCTTTGGAATCCCTCAGAGTTTTTTCGATAACCTGTCACGTACGGATACTAAAACGTTTTCATTTCGCTCATTTTGCAAAAACAAAAAACGGTTTCTTTACCAGGAATAAAACACAACAGAGATTTTTTTCTTGTAATTTATTAATATTTTTTAACCACATTCACTTCACTTTACGCCTACATTGTTTATAACACAATCAACCACACACTACTACACTACTTAGTACGGGAGATCTGACACCTACCCGTACACGGAACCGGGGTATCTTAAGGTCTCTATTAACATTTCTGCCTTGAAAGATTTTGTGTGGTTTATATACGGAAAGATGGAGCTAAACTATTGGTTGGTGTTGGTGTATGCAACGCACACACTGCCCACAATTCCTCGATTCGCTCCGACGAAAGGCTAACGCTCGAAACGTCAGCTCTCGAATCTCTTTACGGTGGCTAATTCACATTATCAACTCAGTCGATAAAACCAAATTATCTTGTAATACTCCCTACTGACGCAGCACCACGGTTTCTTTACAAACTTACCCCTTTTATTCATTTGTAACTTTTCTATGTTTATCTGGTCGAGAAAATTTAAGTTGAAAAGTCTGAGAAATAATTTATGTGATAACTGATTTCAGTCGATCAAAAACCAACAACAGCATTAGACGTACACATAGATGTAGTACATTGTCAGCAATGCTTTTGATGGCACTTCCTTTGCTTGAGTCGTGTCCAAAATGGCATAAGCTACTAGTCACAAAACTGTATAAATTAAATTATACTGTCATTTGTTTCCAGTTTACTGATGTTAATTGAAAAACTTCTTTAGAAAGCTATACAATTATTACTATACAGAATAATTGTTTCAAAAGTTATTTTTAAATTGAACACAGTTTGTGCAACAAATAATCCCAAATGTTCCGGAAGAATCACTTCCTTGTACGATTTTGTAGGAGCAATTTTTGCAAGTAGTCATTGGGTGACAACCAAAGCGCAATTACACTACGTGGTACTCCTTCCTTGAATGCCACCCAGAGATGATCGTTTCCTTCAGTGATATAGGCTTTACCATCTTACAGAACACACGAGATAATTATTGGGCCCTGAAAACCATTTCTTTTTCAACATGAAACACCAGGCTTGATCAAGATGCTCATGGTTATTTCGGGATTTTGGTGTTAGTGATCGGTCAAATTATTTATAATCACATAGGTCTTGTGTTTTTACCATTTGAAATTTATGTGGGTAATCAAAGGAATCCGATAATTAATATCTGGCCTGTACAGACTGTTTTTCATTTTCTGTAGGTTCCTCAAGTGTATCAAAGTACAAGTCTGTGTTTATTGGGTTAGAAGATTGGACAAAGTCATCCTCACTGTCACTTGAATTTATATTACTGTTATGGATAGCATCAATCATTTCTTTATAATGAATTTTCTTTTAGGTTCCTTAATATATTGGGTTTGTTGTACTTGCTGCTTGTCTATATTGTTTAACTGTTTCCCAGGTTGGCATATCATCCCTTTTGAATGTTGTTTTTGTTTACTTTTAAAGGGGTTACGTCACGGTGATTTTGAGTTATTTCTACCATCGACAAAATTACCTCTAAATTCAAGGGAACCCGAAAATAATACTTTACAAAGATAGAAAAACACTAAAGAGATAATAATAAACCATAAAGGAACAAGGATGGTTAAGGATGGAGAAGATTGGCACGGATTACAAACAACAAAATTGAAAAATTTAGGCTAAATTTTTCAAACCGTTTAACCGTGACGCAGCTCCTTTAACAAGCTTTCCATGCTTTGCGAATTCCTCTTCATGTTTCTTTAATGATCTCAATATGTCAGTCAGGAGCGCATAGAGGACGGAATTTTCAGCAAGTCACTGATTCTCAATAGCAATATCCATTAACTTTGCAAGGTCATGCACATGATTTAGGGTTGTAATTTTGGGGTGCTTTTATGTTGTTTTTCTTTCTGATTAAAACTGTAATATTTTTTGGCTTTTCTTTGACGTTGGGCAACCATTTTGTGTAGACGTTTGGCCCTGGCTACGAGTTCAGCGCGGGGAAGGGTACTGCGTTTAGTATGTGAATCATGCGAAGTTTTGGATTCAAATGTGCTAGATGAAGGTGTTGTCGACCAACGTAAGCAAGCCTGTTAGACATCCTATCATTTGGTGCATCGTGTTTTTGAAGATAGTTTATAGACACAACCTGTACTTCTAATACATTTGCAACTTGCCCATCCTAAACTGTTCCAATAGTGTCAACAAAATATGACTGGCTAATGTTTTTGGAAAGTCCCTGATATTGCGTACCTAATTTCTGCAATCTTGGTTACGCTCATTGGGTTTAGTTTGTTAAAATTTAATCGCAAAACAAAAACGAAACTACACGCCTTCCAATTGCATGTTTCCAAGTGATCATTTCTTAATTTTCTGACCCAAGAAAAATCAATTCTCTTAACCTTTATGGATAATCAGGAGCTCCGCTTTTAGGCTTGGCTAAATATATACATTTTGGTTACCAAATCAAATTCGTGAGAGGTAAAGGATGATGCCATATGGAATTTGCTTTTGATGTTAACGAACATGTTGAAACTGTCACTGATTTCCAAGGTAGCCTGTTTAGTTGAAAACTGTTTCTTAAGCTAGATCGATCTTTGCATACAAGTGCATTATGCTTCTCTAGGAATGGATAGAGGGGCTCATAGATTTAGCTCCACTAGTTTTGTGAGGGTGATAAGATTCCATGACAGCTAGCAATTCGCAAATTGCACGGTCTTGTAGGAATCACAGGATTTTGATCTTAGTATATTTTTTTTACAGCGCCGGACACTTCAGGTTTGGCTCCATCTCTGTTACCTTCAGGACTGTACTACCTCGCCTCACGTTGCTCTCCGCCGTCAGCCTGGATCGTTGCAATTGTTTCCACGATAGATGACGACTGCTGTAAATCTAAGCCATCTAATTAAGAAGCTGTTGCATATATCAAGCATGGGAGCAGACGATGACTTCAGTTTTCAGCATAACTACACCGGGGGTGCCATGAATAGAATTTAAAGCATCGGTTAGATTGCAAGATGCTGATCTTGTCAAGCCTTGGGTACGCTTCCTACTTTATTTAGCTCTGACAACCTAAATGGATCCTTCCGCCTGTAAAACTGAGCGACACCAACTGCTGACTGTATTGCTTGAGGCCTTTTTATCCCTAACAGCTTGCGAATAGCGTTCCTAAAACGGTGGTCTCTATAACAGTATCACCATCTCTGTCAACCGGATAGCAGCATTTGTTCGAAGGACTGGCACAAACCTTCCTAATATACCAAAAACAAATATTGGGATATAAACGAGGATATAACCCCAGCAGTTAACAAACCAGTTGTCTTCGCCACTTTGGACTCCAGTTTTGCTTTCATCAGAACGTCGATTTGAGAGATTTCGTTTAGCTTACGATTGCGTACTCCAAGGTAAACCTTTTGATAAAAGAATGCCAGAAGAAATAAGAAAACAGTTTCTACAGCAGTCAATCCGGTTAAAACGCTGCTCACAATTCTACGATCAACAACGAAAACTGTCGTTATAAAGCTTGTAACCGTTGAGAAGAGCGCAGAGAGCCAGGTTCCTACCGCAATCTTTTTAAGACGTCCATTTGTGATGATACGTTTGTAGTCCATCCATTTTTGTACCGCCACGTACCTCTCCCAAGCAATGATGGTCAAGTGATGCAGGGTAGCCGTGAAGAGTAAAGGAGGAAGAAAAGATTCACCGAATATAACATACAGGTGCTCAAACAAAACTTGACGGACTGACTTGACGTACATTCTTTTCTGGCGGTCTATATATCACGCCAACAATGATGTTTCTCTCCTTTTGTCGAATTATTTCAACAAACAAAGACTCAGCGCACGAATCAGAGAAACCTATTTCAGGGCGGCATTTGAACTGGAAATCTTGATTTAGATACAAGCCAACAGCTCCTCCAGTGCGGCTCCTCCGAGGCTCATGAATATAATTGTATCCTGGAATGTCACCGGAATGAGAAGCGTCTTTAGCCAAGTCTCACTAATTCCTATCATTGAAAAATTCAAATTTAAAGACGACAGTAAATTAGTTACCTTATCAAAATTTCCTGGCAAACTTCGCGTATTCAAATGCTACATTTTAAAAAAATTGTCTTCAATTAAAGTTATTCTAGTGCTTGGACGTGCTTCATTCTCGCACCTTTCTTAGTTTAACCCATAAAGAAAACAACGCCTGATCACACGGAGCTCAATTTTAACTTGAGCACTTGATTGGGAGAAAAACTGCATATTGAGCGCATTTTCATTTTTTATTCACACAGTAAATAGGGGGTACTGCTTTAGTGCTATAATTTCCCATGCATGTGTGGGATCATCACTATGCGTTTAAAAAATAATCAAAATGCGCAAAATTTGTTGTTGCCTGTTGCAAGTGAAGATAGCGGAGTCTTTTGCAGCAAATACCTTAAGCCGTTTTCGTTCTTGAAAATTGGGGAAGAATCAAAATTGCGCTTGCAAGCGAGTCAACTCCCTCACAAAAGCCCGCGGTGGACGATGCAAAATACAAATTCTTATTTGACAACGACTCTATTGTTAGACTGAACACGGAACAACAACAACACTGCGAAGGGATGTTAACGCTAGATGAATGCTTAGCTGCCTTGAAGACATTCAACAAAAATAAGTCCCCAGGAACGGATGGCTTCACCGCTGAGTTTTATTTGCGGTTCTGGGATGGTCTGGGTCAGGCAATGGTGGACAGTTTTAACTATGTATTCACAACTGGAAATCTTTCAATGTCTCAAAGACAGGGCATTATTAGACTAATCCCAGCTAAGAAAGATAAAGATCCTTCTTATCTGAAAAATTGGAAGCCTCTATCTTTACTGAACGTGGATTATAAAATTGCAACAAAGGCCCTCGCACTAAGGCTGAAAAAGGTCCTCCCTCAAGTAATTAACAATGCTCAAACAGGGTACATTGAAGGCAGGTTCATAGGGCAAAACATTAGGCAAATCTCTGACATACTAAGCTTCGCTGCTGAACAAAACATTGAAGGAATAGCGGCATTTAATGATTTTGAAGAAGCTTTCCACAGCCTAGAATGGGAATTTTTGTCAAAGACCATAGAGACTTTCAATTTTAGTTCTGATTTTAAAAGGTGGATTCAAGTGTTATATAACAACATTTCCAGTTGCACGGTTAATAACGGTTTTTCGTCTCCTTTTTTTTTCAATTTGCACCGGGGTGTAAGACAAGGCTGCCCGCTTTCCGGGATGCTTTTTATACTTGCTGTCGAAATATTATCATGTGCAATCCAGGTCAGAAAAATTGATTAGAGGAATACAGGTTAAAGGGAAAGAACTAAAACTTACTCACTCTCTTGGAAAACTTTTAGAATTGCTTGACCTTTTTCAACAATGCAGTGGATTAAAGATAAATTCAACAAAATCTGAGGCTATCTGGCTTGGAAAGTACAGAAACAACTGCTCTAAACTTCATGACTTAAAATGGCCACAGGACACGATCGTTGCTTTAGGAACTGCGTTTTCGCATGGTGCTTATAAATGTGAAATTAAAAACTTTCATGAAAAAGCAACAAAAATGCAACCGATGTTTAACTTGTGGTCACAGAGAGATTTATCACTGTACGGTAAAATCACAATTGCCAAAACCCTTGGACTTTCGAAAATGATCTTTTCTAGTGCTTGCCTCCCCACCCCTTCGCACATCATTTCCAGTATAGATAAATGGTTACAGCATTTGTTTGGAACAATAAGCCAACCAAAATCAAAAGAGAAAGCATGATAGGGCCAAAACAGAGTGGAGGGTTAGACCTTCCAGATTACGAATCCATAAAAAATTCTCTACTAGTCTCTTGGGTAAAAAGAATGATTGATGGAAAAGACGAAGCTTGGATTGCCATTCCTTCCTTTTATTTGGAAAACGTCGGGGGAACTTTCATTTTCGAATGTAATTATGATGTTGACTTGCTCGATCTCAATGGACTGCCAGAGTTTTATGTAGATACTCTGAAAACATGGTCCGAAATCAAAGGCGAATGTATACCAAAAAACCATTTACAAATTCGAGATGAAATACTATGGAATAACAAACATATAACTATTGCCGGAAAATCCGTTTATTACAAAGACTGGCACGCTGTTGGGATCGAAAAAATTTAAGATATTTTAAACGGCGAAAATAAATTCACATCTTATCAAAATTTAAGCCAAAAAGATGGCTAACGATTTCCTTTTACAAAATTGCTGGGATTGATTAATGCCATTCCAGACTCCTGGAAACAAAAACTAAGGACGCAAAGCAGGTTCAATAACGACAATGATCAATACAATACTGAGGCTTCTTTAACTACGAAAGGAATTACTTGTAAACAATCCTGCAGCATTTTCGTTAAAAGAAAATTTAAAGAGCCGCTAGCAAACAATCGCCTTCGCAGACTAGGTGTCAACGAATTAGATGAAATAAACGAAATTCATAGTCCCTCGTTTAGAATGACTAAAGAAACAAAATTAAGCATTTTTCAGTTTAAGATCATACATAATATTCTCCCACATAGAGTGCTACTCTACAAGATGAAAATCACAGATTCTGATCTTTGTTTATATTGCGGTAGCCAAGAAACCCTTCAGCATCTGTTAGCGAGTTGCCCATTGCTCAGGACCTTCTGGTCTGATGTTTTAACTTGGTGGAATTCCAGCTCCAGGTGTAGCATCTTATTCGACGAACTCAAGATTTTATATGGTTACAATCCTGGAGACCCAAGGTGTCTTCTCTTAAATTATTACATCTTAATTGCAAAATTTCACATCTTTAGGTGCAAGATAGATTCTAAATCCCCTACTTTTCCAGCCTTTATGGCATTCGAAAGAAAAATTACTCGTACACAAAGCGGCCCCCGTAGCAAACAAGACTTTACAAAAATTCCAAACAAGAACGAGTTTTTGCCGGTTCAAAAATTCGGCATTTCTACTCGCTGTTTAATTAAATTGTGTAAAAACGCGCGTGGTATAAAAAAGCCCACCAGAAAAGCACAGTTTAGGTTAAAGGAAGTTTAATGAAAGTAAGCTCTGTGTTCTTTTTGTATATACCTACCATGCCATTTACAATGGCCCAGATCAGTTAAATAAACCTACTAAAATGATATCGTCTATTATTGTGGAATTTCGAAATCTCTTTATCCCTTAAGTTTAGTGCCAAAGATCGTTTTGGCAACAACGCAGGAAATTTTCCGCCTCTCCTCATTTACACAAACTATTGAAAGCGGCAACTTTTGTTGGCGCTATCGACCCGCCTCCCAAACAATTCGGTATTCCTCTAAATTGATGCAAACCCTTTGAATTTATGATCCAGTTGCTCTGGAGTACTGTGCGCACTAATCTCTCACAAAAACGGAGCTTTCAAACCGGGGGAGTTTTAAAACGCCGGCTTTGCGTTTTTGTGTGTGTAGACGGAAAACACTTCCCTTCACTTCCCCTTCGAGCAAGCGGCTTCCTCACATTTATAACACTTTTTTCCTTAATTAGCATCTCCAATGAAAATGTTTTCTCTACAAGAAAAGAAACCAGAAATTCATTCATTCCAGAAAAAAGGAGCAACAAAAATTCGTTGTGATCCGAAGCTGCTTCTACTTATATTACGCACTTAGCTGAAAGCGGCAACAATTGTCGACGCTGTAAGTAGTTGGCATTTCTTGAAGGATGGAGCGACACTTCAATTGCAAACAATAAACTATTTGGAACTTCCGACTAATTTACTCTCATTTCCATATCAAATATAATGAGACAATGGAAGAAGTTTTCTTTTACAGACCACACTCAAGTTTATGATACATCTTTCGGTGTTGGCAACTTTCACGTTAATTTCTTCGGACAAAATCGACAACCTCTTTCAAGGATACAGACGATTACTTCAGTCTGATCTTTTTTATGTTCATGGATGTAAGGTAATCAAATATATTAGTTCAATGTTTTATTTTTTCTTTACAATATGTTCCTGATAAATCATAATTAACTGAGTTTAGGATTTACAGAATTGCTTAAGGAACATTCCTTGTGAAAACGACCATGCCGAGTACGTCAAAATTATTAACGCTCCCAGTACTAAAGTGTCAATGCATTAAATTCTAAGCAAGGTAACAATCTCGCATCTTGCTACCCAGTCGTGTGTTCGTTCGTAGAAATATGAATATTTTTCTGGATTCTCGGTTTTCTGGTGTCGAAAATTAAAAAAAAAACATTTAAAAAGAGCATACAAACAGTATCACTGGAAGTAAAGCCCAAAGGTTTATGATCACATACTAAGATTTCCTGCATAAATTTCGAATTGAATTTCTTGTCTAATGACTGGAGATTTGGTTTCGATCATTTTCTTCGAACGAGCTTTTACCGCTTCAAAAATTCGGGATTTCAGTTACCCTGGAATACCGTGCGCACTAATCTGACACGAAAACGGAGCTTTACCAAAACGCTCAAACCTGGAGAATTTTGCGTTTTAGTGTCTGTAGACGGAAAACGCTTAAAAACATTTTTTTCCGGAACCGAGGAAATCAGATAATCAGTGATTTTCCTCCCCAGCGTACTTTTCCATGAACACAAATCCAAAGCGATCCTTGATTATTGCGTTTTTAAATTTCTCCGCCGTAGTATGGACGGAAAACATATGATGCGTTTTCAGAGCGAAAACTTTCCGTTCTTTCTTTTCAAACACCCTTTCCAGAAACCAAGAGCTTATCCAATTTGTATTTATGATTTTAATGATTTTTACCGGCCAAGTCTCTGATACTCTTAACTGTCAAATACTTTACTGAAAGTGACAACTGTTGTGCTGTACGATATTTCACTTTCCCCTCAAACAAGCGGCTTCCTCGCATTTGACACTTTTTTCCTTAATTAGTTTGTCAAATGACAATGTTTTTCCAACAAGAAAAGTAGCCAGAAATTCATTCATTCCAGGAAAAAAGCAACATCAATTCGTTGTGATCAGCAGCTGTTTTTTGCTTGAACAACTAATATTAACAGTGCAATTTACTTAATGAAGATACTGTAATTAGAGAATTTATAGGGTGTAAAAAAATAATTTTAAAACCAATACAACCTGCATTGGCTAATGTTTGTAGATGTAAAACACATATTGATGTCTCGCGTAAATTATTTACACAGTACCAGAAAACTTTGAAGAAATGATGACAATCAGTGCACGTG
Organism: Micromussa lordhowensis; assembly: GCA_964020085.1. Classification (NCBI taxonomy): domain Eukaryota; kingdom Metazoa; phylum Cnidaria; class Anthozoa; order Scleractinia; family Lobophylliidae; genus Micromussa; species Micromussa lordhowensis. The sequence goes on along the minus strand of OZ026599.1, from coordinate 31,571,994 downwards.
TTGCATTTGTACGAGTGATTACTTAGACTGTCGAGATATTTCATCTATTTCTGAATTTGTGTCTTCCAAAATTGTCGCCTAACTAAATAAAATCTCAGATGCTAGAAGAATGGTATTTCTGAAGGGACTTCTGAGAATGGAATCTTGACATAGAGTTTTACTGCTTTCTACTCAGTACACACTTCAATAGTTGAAAGCGGCAACAATTGTTGACGCTGTAACTAGTTGCTATTACTTGAGGGATGCAGCGACCCTTCAATTGCAAACAATAAAGTACTTGGAACTTCCGTCTAATTTACTCTAATTTCCAAATCAAGTAAAACAGTGGCAAAAGTTATTTTTCACTGACCAAAGGCAAGTTTATGATACATCCTTCGGTGTTGGCAACTTTCACCTTAACATCTGCGCACAAAATCGACAACCTCTTTCAAGAATACAGACGATTACTTCAGCCTGGTCATTTTTATGTTCACGGATCTAAGGTAGTCAAATTTACTAGTTCAATGTTTCATTTTTTCTCTACAATATGTTCCTGTTAACTGACTTCAAGATTAACAGAATTGCTTCAGGAGCATTCTTTGTGAGAAAGACCATGCAGAGTACGTCAAAATTATTAACACTCCCAGTAATAAAGTAGCACCGCATTAAATTCTAGGAAGGTAACAATGTCACATCTTGCTACCAACTCGTGTATTCGTTCGTAGAAATATGAATATGTTTCGGGATTTTCGGGTCTCTGCTAGTAGAAAATCTAAAGAAAAAAACACAAAACAAACGGTATCACAGAAAGCAAAGCTCAAAGGTTTATGATCACACACTAAGATTTCCTGCATAAATTTCAAATTGAATTTCTTTTCTAATGACTGGAAAGGCCGCTTTTAAAATTCGGGATTACCACTCGCTGTTTAATGCGTTAAAATCCTGTGCTAACGACTTCGCGCTCCTCCAGCGAAGCGTAAGCTAAGCTATGTACCCTGTATGATGCAAACGCATTCATTACAAATAATCGGTCCCATCTCAGATCTGAGGAAATTGTGTAAAAACGCGCGTGGTAGAAAAAAAGCCCCCCAGAAAAGCACAGTTTAGGTTGAAGGAAGTTTAATGAAAGTAAGCTCTGTGTTCTTTTTGTATATACCTACCATGTCATTTACAATGGCCCAGAACAGCTAAATATACCTACTAAGATGATATCGTCTGTTAATGTAGGATTTCGATATCTCTTTACCCCTGAAGTTTAGTGCCAAAGATCGTTTTCGTAAACACGCATGAAATTTTCCGCCTCTCTTCATTTACACAATAAATTGAAATCGGTAACTTTTGTTGGCGCTATCGGCTCGGCTCCCAAACGATTCGGTAATCCTTTACATTGATGGAAACCCTTTGAATTTATGATCCAGTTACCCTGGAATACCGTGCACACTAATCTGTCACAAAAACCGAGCTTTACGAAAACGCTCTTCAAACTTGGGGAATTTTGCGTTTCACTGTCTGTAGATGGAAAACACTTAAAAAAAAAATTTTCAGAAACGATGAAATCAGATAATCAGTGATCTTCCAGCACAACGTACTTTTCCAAAATCCAAAGCATCCTTAATTACTGCGTTTTCAAATTTCTCTTCCGTAGTATGGACGGAAAACATATGATGCGTTTTCAGAGCGAAAACTTTCCGTTCTTTCTTTTCAAACACCATTTCCAGAAACCAACAGCTTATCCAATTTGTATTTATGATTTTAATGATTTTTACCAAGTGTCTGGTACTCTTAACTGTCAAATACTTTACTGAAAGTGGCAACTGTTGTGCTGTACGATATTTCACTTCCCCCTCAAACAAGCGGCTTCCTCGCATTTGACACTTTTTTCCTTAATTAGTACGTCAAATGACAATGTTTTTCCAACAAGAAAAGAAGCCAGAAATTCATTCATTCCAGGAAAAAAGCAACATCAATTCGTTGTGATCAGCAGCTGTTTGTTTGCTTGAACAACTAATATTAACAGTGCAATTTACTAAATGAAGATAATTAGAAAATTTAAATGTGTAATAAAATAATTTAAAAACTGATACAAATTGCTTTGGCTAATGTTTGTACATGTAAAACACATATTGTTGTCTCGAGAAAATTATTTACACAGTACCAGAAAACTTTGAAGAAATGATGACAATCAGTGCACGTGTTGCATTAGTTCGAGTGATTACTCAAGACTGTCGAGATATTTCATCTATTTCTGAATTTGTGTCTGCCAAAATTGTCGCCTAACTAAATAAAATCTCAGATGCTAGAAGAATGGTATTTCTGAAGAGACTTCTGAGAATGGAATCTTGACATAGAGTTTTACTACTTTCTACTTACACGCTTAGTTGAAAGCGGCAACAATTGTTGACGCTGTACTTTTGCCATTACTTGAAGGGTGCAGTGACCCTTCAATTGCAAACAATAAACTACTTGGAACTTCCGACTAATTTACTCTAATTTCCATATCAGATAAAACAGTGGAAAAAGTTAACTTTCACTGACCACACGCACGTTTATGATACATCTTTCGGTGTTGGCAACTTTCACGTTAATATCTGCGGACAAAATCGACAGCCTCTTTCAAAAATACAGACGATTACTTCAGCCTGATCTTTTTTATGTTGATGGATCTGAGGTAATCAAATTTACTAGTTCACTGTTTAATTTTATCTTTACAATATGTTTCTGGTAAATCATAATTAGATGAGTTAAGGATTTACAGAAATGCTTCAGGAGGATAGTTTTTTTGTGAAAAAGACCGTGCAGAGTACGTCAAAATGAGACTCCCAGTAATAGAGCGTCACCGCATTAAATTCTAAGTAAGGTAACAATGTCACATCTTGCTACCAAGTCATGTATTCGTTCATAGAAGTATTAATATATTTCTGGATTTTCAGTTCTCTGCTAGTCGAAAATCTAAAGAAAACAAAAACAAAAACAAAAAAGAACAAACAAACAGTATCACAAAAGTGACGAATGATTATCGCAGTATAATTTCCAATTTAAGCAACTGGAAAGAAGAAGCCTGAAAAAAATCAGGGCTACAACGGGAGTCGAACCCGTGAGCTCCGCGATACCGGTCCGATGCTCTACCAACTGAGCTATGAAGCCACACATTGGAGCCACACATGCCAGTTGCTTAACTTGGAATGTATACTGGGATGATCATTCTTCACTTTCATCTAGAACCGCAGTTCATATATGAATTATTTCGTATATCCATTACATCATTTCATTCCTCACGGGAAGATATGAACTCAATAAATTGACGACCTCGATTCCAATGTGTGGCTTCATAGCTCAGTTGGTAGAGCAACGCACCGGTATCGCGGAGGTCACGGGTTCAAATCCCGTTGAAGCCCTGATTTTTTTCAGTCTTCTTGTTTCCAGTTGCTTAAATTGGAAACTATACTGGGATGATCATTCTTCACTTTCATCTACAACCGCAGTTCATATATGAATTATTTCGTATATACATTACATCAAACAGTATCACAAAAAGTAAAGCCCAAAGGTTTATGACCATATACTAAGATTTCCTGCACAAATTTCAAATTGAATTTCTTTTCTAATGACTGGATGTTTGGTTTCGATCATTTTCTTCGAATCAGTTTTTGCCGCTTTAAAAGTCGAGATTTCCACTCGCTGTTTAATGCGTTACAGTTCTGTACAAATGACTTTTCGTTCCTCCCACGTTGCGTAAGCTAAGCTATGTACCCTGTATAATGCAAACGCTGATTATTACAAATAATCGGTTGCATCCAGGATCTGAGGCAATTGTGTAAAACCGCGCGTTTTGGAAAAAAGCCCCCCCAGAAAAGCACAATTTAGGTTGAAGGAAGTTTAATGACAGTAAGCTCTGTGTTCTTTTTGTATATACCTACCATGCCATTTACAACAACAACAGTTAATAAATACCTACTGAAATGATATCATCTGTTATTGAAGAATTTCGAAATCTCTGTGCCAAAGATCGTTTTCGCAAACACGCAGAAATTTTCTGCCTCTCTTCATTTACACAATCAATTGAAAGCGGCAACGTTTGTTTCGCTCAGTTCGTCCCGGCTTTGAAACGATTCGGCAATCCTCTAAATTGATGCAAATCCTTTGAATTTATGTTCCAGTGTCCCTGATTCCATGATTGGTTTCGTTCACCTAATTTTCTTGCAGATTTTATTTTGAATTTCATGATGTCCACCTGCTGTTTGATTTATTAAGCTATAGGTACATATATATATTAAGAAGGAGATTAACCATTTAACAAATCTAATGTTGACGTGGTCTGTACTCTTATCGACAACGATGATACTTTTCCTTGACTTTGAAAAAGCCTTTGACTCTTTAGAATGGGACTTTCTCTTTAAAGTACTTAACACTATGAATTTTGGTCCAAGTTTCCTCAACTGGATCAAATCGTTTTACACCAATATTTCTAGCTGTGTTGTAAATAATGGCTACTCGTCAGAATTTTTTTCTCTCCAAAGGGGTGTTAGACAGGGTTGTCCTCTTTCAGGCTTGCTCTTTGTTCTGGCTGTGGAGCCACTCGCCCACCAAATAAGAATCAATGAATCAATCAAGGGACTTGAAAACGGAAATAAGATCACCAAACTCAGCATGTACGCTGACGACACTACCGCTTTCATTCGTGACGATTCATCAGCTGTGTCCCTACTCACTCTTCTCGATCAGTTCGGTGACCTTTCCGGCTTGAAAATCAATAAGTCTAAAACCGAAGGTCTGTGGCTTTGCCCTTTGAAGAGTCGATTAGGCAAAGAAGAACCTTTTGGTATTTCGTGGCCGAAGCAATACGTCATTGCGCTTGGAATCGCTTTTCCTTACCATGTTCAGGTTGGGAATAAAATCAATTTCAACGAGAAGCTCGCCAAACTCAAAAAAGTTCTAAATGCTTGGTCAAGTAGACATCTAACGATCTTAGGCAGAATTGCCATCGTCAAAAGCTTAGCCCTCGCCAAACTTGTCTATAGTTGTTCCGTATTAAATGTTCCCGAAGAATTTGTAAAAGAGGTCAACAGCAATATCTTCTCTTTTATTTGGAACTTTAAGCCAGACAAAATCAAAAGAAAAACTCTGACCGGCCCAGTAAGCCACGGCGGTGTTAATATGCTCAATTTTGCTGACGTTGTTAAATCGCTCAAGATTTCGTGGGTTAATCGTTACTGTAGAGCAAATGACCGCCACTGGTGTGCCCTCCTCGATTCGCTTTTAAGTAAGGTTGGTGGAACGCTCTTATTTCAATGTAACTACGATCTTAAATTACTCGACCTCCAAAACCTCTCTGTTTTTTATAAAGATGTTTTAGCAGTATGGCAAGAGCTCAATTCTAAAGATCCACGTAATGCAAATGAATACAAACAAGAAATCATTTGGAACAATCGGTTCATAAAGATAGACGGAAAATCATTTTATTATAGATCATGGGCTAATAAAGGCATATTGAAAATAAGTGACCTCCTAAACACCCATGGCCAGTTCCTTTCGTTCGAAAACTTCAAACGCAAATATGGCGTTCGCTCTACTTTTCTCGATTATGCTGGTGTTCTTGCGGCAATCCCTAAAATTTGGAAAAGCGAAATCGTAGGTAATTTCACAAATGGCAATAACGAACTTGTTCCATCCCTTGACATCTCCTCTACTAAAAAAGCCCGTGTGATGCTCGCAGAAAAATCATTTTCTCCCCCCATCGTTGAAATCAATCTTAGAAAACAAGTGTTGAATGTAAAGGCAGTATACGAGCTTCCTTTTAAAGTTACAGTCGAAAACAAACTGAGGAGCTTCCAATTTAAACTTATTCATAACATCATACCCACTAATCACTCTCTTTATAAAATGAATATAAAGGCTTCACCAGAATGCGAACGCTGCCTCTTTCCGAACGAAACGCTTATTCACATGCTTTGCGAATGCCCAGACGTTAAAATCTTTTGGAAAGACATAATGATGTGGTGGAATACTAAGTGCTCTGACAGCATCAGTCCTAGTAATACTGAAATCCTGTACGGTTACAAACCTGAAACTACCACCTTCTACGCGTTAAACCATTATCTTCTTATCGCTAAATATCATGTTTTTCTTGCAAGAAACCGGTCTGAGACCCCGAATTTAGAGGTCTTTCTTGCCTTACTAGACAGCAAAATCAAATGTGAAAGACAAATGGCCATTAAAAATTCGAATTACGAAAACTATAGAGCTAAGTGGACCACTCTCAGCAACTTCGATGCGTGAAGCACATTAAGTGTGAAAGTTTGAGTAAGGGAATCTTTTATTATCTCTTGTATGTGTGGGCGGGGTGCGCGTGTGTGTGTGTGTGTTGTGTTAGCTTTGCACCGTATGCAGTGTA
>OZ026599.1:31543124-31545624 GCA_964020085.1 Micromussa lordhowensis | reverse complement strand
CAGCTGTCTCAATCACATCATTTTGTGCCAGTTGTGGGCAGGTAGAGGCTGCAACAGGGGTTGACGACACTCTGATCTTAGGCAATTTTCGCCTCTTCTTCTGGACTTGCCACTCCTCTACTGCGGCTGTGACAAGGGATTCACATTCTGAGGTTCCGACCTTGGGACCATTAATAGTGATCATTAGAAGAGATTGAAGCATAGTAACACTTAGCCGGTTTCTCAGCCGAGTCTTAATACGTTTCAGGGCGCTGCCACCTCTTTCTGGCCATGCGTTAGAAACGGGCATTGACAAACAGACTTCAGCAACATTTGTAAGAGCAGGAAACACAATGCTGTAAGATGTCTTGAGCGAGATCAGTCGTTTGAGGCACCACTCTGTTGCTGTTTCAAGGTGGCTCTCCTTCACCTCTTCTGGGATTTCTTGCTTCCATGCATCCATATCAAATTTAAATTTCTCCCATTCAGCTAGTAGCTGCTCTTGTTTTGCTGGTTCACTGAAGAAATGCTTTGCCAATGTCTGTGCCTTCTTTGTTCCATGCTCCTTAAATGCACCAGACCCTGGCTGGGGCAAGGTTAATGGGTTGAAAATGGACAATGCGCTGACAACAGGGAGATCATCATCAAACCGGCTGTGAATGTTGTCCTTCAGGGCTGTTACATATTTTAAAAGAAGATTGGAAAGCTGATTTTCTGTGGCAGTACTCAAGTTTACCCCAGATATAGACAGGCGTCCTTCTATGTCTCGCTTCAGGGCTGTTATTGGGGACTTGGAATCTGCAATTTCAGTCAGCTTCTGCAAGGTGTAACTAATGGACGGCTGGATGTGTGAGAAGTTGACTTGCCCTCGTTGAAAGTTTTTGCTCAAGTTGGAAAGAACAGGAAGAATTTCTTTAAGGATGTAAATTGTTCCAATAAACTTGGAAGAATCTATCTTGCTGAGGAGGCCAGAAGCTACTGCATCAGTCTCTTTCAGCTGCCTTAAAGTCTGCAATATTGCATTGAAATCTTCATAGATGGCACTTGTAGCTGCATCAAAAGACAGCCATCTGGTCTGGCAGGCCTTCTTAATCTTCTTTGTTACAACCTTCTTACTCTTATCAGAGAGGACTAAGGATTTCAAATTTATTTGTACTTTCAAGTACATTGCAGTACGCTTTGGTGAATTGTCAAACAGTTTCCAAAGCTGCCTAAGCCAGAGCTCAACATTTCGTATGTATTCTATTTGGCTGCTGGTGTCTGTGCAGGCTAATGCAAGCTTATGGCACAAGCAGTGCAGAGAAATCAATTGAGGATTAAGTTCCTTCAGACGGGTTGCCACTCCACCACGTGCACCGGTCATAACACTTGCACCATCTGACACAAATGAGCCGCACTTCTGTATCTCTAGACCAAACTCAGCTAGCTGGCTTGTGAGGACTGTAAAGATGGTTTCTGCATTGGCTGAATTGGAGTTCTTTAGAACGTCTTCGATAAACAAGAAACTTGTCTCAGCTTGCCCTGTTTCTTTGTTGAAGTACTGGATGAAGGTGATAAGCATTTCCATGACTGTAACATCAGTGACTTCATCAGTAAGCAAGCCATAGCAGCCTGCTTTCTTTACCTTTTCCAACAACTTTTCGAGCAATGCAGAGCCCAGTGCCAAAAAGATTTCTCTTACAGAGCCCTGTGAAGAATACTGGAAATGCTTCATTTGATCGAGACCAAGCAATTTAAGCAGATCCAGAAGAGATGAAAACTTTTGGTTGGAAATTTCCTCTTTGACAAGCCAGTATGCCGCATAGAAAGCCTTAAACATGACATCATCTTTCACTATTTTCCTTTCCTGTATCTCTTTATGAAACACTGACACCCTTCCTAACATTTCAGCTCCAACAGCATCCTTATGTTGCTGGGTTGCTAAATGTTCTTGAACTGCTGACTTCTTAAAGCGTATGCACGGGGTTGCGTTATAAACCTTGGACTTGTTTTGTTGATTTTCTGTATTGTGCTTCTTGCACAGATAGCAAAACATGCCCTTTCCTTCCTCATAAACCAGCCAAGCAATTTCCGTTTTATGGCAAAAGTTGAGCATCTTGTCAAACAACCAGCTGTGGACAAATCTATCGCGACTAGGCTTTAGACGGGTTTGCTCCTGGGATGTCAGGTGTTGGCAGTTATCGGAAGTGCATTTGTAAAAGTTGTGCACTACAGCTCCCTCAGGAAAAGCAAAGAGGGTCTCAATTCCTTTCTTCATTGCGGTCGCGTCTTCAGGCGTACATTTGACAAACTTTAAGGCTGGTGATCTCAAATTCGTTTCTGGTTGAGCTGCAGTTGTAGTGGGGCTTTTAGTTGAAGCAAGGGTAGTTGAAGCGTTACTCTTCTCAGTCCCACTTGCGCTCTGATCACCAGAAGAAATTGAGGAGTTTGTTTTGTCAACAGCATTGTCCTTTGGATTTCCTGAAAAAATGTTGAATTGAGAAGAGCGTTTTAAATACGTTTTATTATGCCATAGTAAACA
>OZ026599.1:31485624-31523124 GCA_964020085.1 Micromussa lordhowensis | reverse complement strand
TGTCTTTTTGCGGGTTGGCAAACTCCTCAAAGTCTTCCATAGTATTTAAGTGGAATGTTTGTGACGCCAATCCGTCGATGGATAGTACCGTTCGTCGTCCATAGATACTTCCACTTGTTTGTGTTCTTAAATGAGTTAAGTTTCCCAAAAAGTCTCCTTCTGTAAACAGTTAGGGATTCGTTAATATAAATCTTCGTTGGCCTGTCAGCAATACTCTTACCGAGTTCAGCCGCCACTGACGGTAGACATGACGTGTCCTTCCCGTGTAACTTTGATCGTTGCTTGTAAATTTCATTGCGTTTGTCACGCCTAACAAACTTTACAATTATTCGCTCTTTCACCTTCTTGGTAGGTGGGAGGCGATGAGCAGTCGAAATTACTTGTTCATTTAAATCAATATCCAAAGCAGAGGACAGTTCAACAACGAGCCTGTTAGGATTGTCCAGAGGAATAACTGGAATTCCAGTAATTTCTAAACAGTCCCGCCTCAAGTATTGTTGTGTTGCATCGAGGGACGCCATGTTGTCGTATAGGTCATTCTCAAAATGTGAAATGCTGTCTTCTAGCTGGTTTACTTTGTCGTTGAGCGATTTAATATCTTTTTTTGTGTTCGCTAATCCAGCGGTAAAGGCATCAAATTTGCTCGAAACAAACCGACTGCGACGTTTCGAGGTTGTTGAGTTTCTTGTCCAGGTCACGGATCTTGCTTTCGAATCGTTCTGTGACGAACTTGACCTGTTTGGCAATTTCAGTCTTTAGTTCGGTTAATAAATCCTTTTTAAAAGTTGGCATCAGCTCATTAATCCACAGCTCTTTAAAACGATTTACTAAATCTGGCTGCTCTGTCGTTTTGGCCATCGCCAGACTGTTGTCGCCCAGGTCAGGTCAGGTCAGCCATGTTCAACTTCCAAGCCGCCCGATTGCTAATCGAAAAATTATCAAAATTTATTAGGATTGTCATTTGTTATGGGAAGGAAGAGAATTTATTCTTGTATTTGTAGTGCATCTCCTGCATTTCGAAGGCACACGAGCAAAACCCCATACCTTGCTTACTGATTTAGTAACTCAAATGGAAAGACTGCTAGTTGATGGAAAAGGACTCTGACCGCTAACACGTATAATTATGCGGTAGGCAAATTTTCGTATTCTACCTAACAGACGATATCTTTACTTACACAGGAGTGGAATTCTCCAAATGGTGTGAATAGTGGGGTGATATCAATATTGTGATTGAAAACATTGCGAGTCACATTACATCTGACATAGTTTTTTTTTGTTAACATGAAATCGTTGATTTGGTAAACTGGTATTTTATTATTTTTGTCCTCAGGCGATCGCACTACGAATATAAAAAAAGGAAATTGCTGCCTTTAATTTTGATTGAAACCGGAGAAACGCAAACCAATTAATTCAATGAGAATTAGAAGAGTGAAAATACAGAGAAGCTGGCTCAGAAATTAGATTGATAGAAAAGAAAAACTTTCACGCATTGCAATAATATTTGCTGGTCAAAATGTTCCCTTGTGTCAGATTCGGGAAAGTAAGGAAGAATCATTGGCCTCGAACAATTGTCCGCTATTTTGTTAGGGGTTAATGATTTCGCCGGAAATCCACATTTGCTCTTATATAGTAATACAACAAGACCATTTGTCGCTATATCATTCCACATGGAAATTAGTAAGAGTAACAATACTCGAATATTCCAAGCCGTTCATTATTTTAAGGTTCGCTGAATCCTTCAGAGAGGATAAAAATTAATTATGTCAAGATACTATTTCCTTCAAAGACTACAATTAGAATATAGATCGATCCTTCTATATTTTGTTGTAGATTTGATATTTTCCGTTGTTGTCTTGATGCCGAGATGAAGCCGTGTAGCCGATAAATATGATGATTAATTACTAAAACTAAAGTATTGATGCCCAACGACAAGACAGATGAAAACCACGCGTGGTCTTGATATGTGATTCAAAACACGTGTTGTTATCATCTGTTTTCATTCGGTATCAAAACTTATTGGCTATCAAACTTAGGAATTATCAATGAATTTTAGAACTGAATATGATTCAATCATCGACATGTAAGGATGATCTGGCGGAAAATGAGTGTTTGGCCAAATTGCTCGTTGACGAGTTTTCGATCTTATCAGGCAGCCACTCTTAAAGGAGAACGGAAGGCTAGGACTCATATTTTATATGGAAGCTTAAAACTATTGAAATAGCTTAGATTTGAAGTAAAAACCAAGAAAAGATGACGAAAGAGTTCAAAATCCGTGGTCATTTTTCAAAATTGAACGTCCGCCATTTTGGACATCTTTGCATCCGGTTTCTTCCATAAAAGGAATGCCCGCCGCCATGTTGTTACGTCACTGCGCACATGTGCCTTTTTCTGGGCAACAAAATTTTGTGAAGACGGATCGTGTCGAAACCGCTTGGATTATGGCTGAGATCGAGCCGTACTCTTTTGAACCCATGCGAGACAGTTCAGAGTCAGAGGAAGACAGTGTTCACGAGAGACAAGATGAGCACCGAAGGGGAAATACATCGTGGTGTGTATGCGAGTGTTGTGCAAACTGGGAAGGACAACAAGAGAAAGAATGTTTATGTTGTAAGGAGATCGAGGAAGCCATAAATAAAATTTCAGGTGAATGAAACTTTTGTAGCCAGCAGATGTTAATTACTTCGGCACTGAGAAGGTAATAAATAGCCATAGACTTGGTGGGAAGAAAAAGGTTGTTTGATTTGTTTCATTTATTTCGTATTTTGTTGTGGCGTGTGTTGCAGGCTCAAATGGCAGCGAAATGCCAGGTTGCGATATAACTTGTTTATACTATTTTGGTTCAGACGTAGAGGCAGATCAACCGACCCCTAGATGTATAACACAGCACCCTCTCTTTGAAACAATTTGTTTGCAAAGGGAAGTCCTAGAGACAGCTATCGTGGGTTTGTGTCAAGTGCGCGGAATGAGGGCACCAAGAGAACTAAATAACATGTAAGCTTATGTACACAAATGGCTACAAATTATTTGCCAGCTGTGAGATTTATTTAGAACGCTTAGTTGAGCTCGGTTAGTCCTCCAACCTGAAGATTCAATTATATACAAACTTTACAAACGGTGCTATAAATAATTCTCAGTTAATAATAATAATAATAATAATATATAGATTTTTAGAGCGCCATATCCTAAAAGCTCCATGGCGCTTTACAATTTTGAAAATAAATAAAAAAAAAAAAATTACAAAAAACGATAAAAAGCTAGATAAAACGTAGGAGCAGTACTCATTAACATGTTCCCGTGCCCAGTACTAGAAGTGCTGGAAGTTTATCGTCATCTTTTCTCCGACTTTTATTTGTATCGCTTTGATTAATTTACTGATGACTTTGCTAACACCAATTAATTTAATTATTTCTTCTCACAGCAATTACCGCTATGCAGGCTACCGCCAGTTTACCTGGTGGATACATAAAAGACTCGGCAGGTATGTCCGTAAGGTCATTCCTGCTTGTGCTGTCAAAGCAATTCGTGCAGTGTATCCAAATGCCGATGGTAATTACACTGGTTTTCAAACACCCGATGAAAGTTATTCAGAAGTTGACTTGTCATGGATACAGGAAATTGTTTAGTAAATGATATGAGTAGCTGTCTGCAGTCTAGTTATTTTTGTTAAAACGAGACCTGTGTTTGGCCAGCAACTCCTCCTTGGGTGGCCTTGTAATTGATGCAATATTTCTAACTGCTGGCTTAGGAGGAAGGGGTGGTACCTCTGTATCACCTCTCTTAAAAGCAACTAGAGTAGCCATTAAATCATCCACAAATTGATATGACTTATCCTCATACTTTGGCTTAGCTACCCAGCCTCCAGTACCCTTGGGACAGACAAATTTGTGTTTGAGTGAGCCATCTTTGGTCTGGGCCTGGGATCTCCCTGCATTCTGGTTATGGTCGAGAATAGCCAACTGGGTGCGCGCCCTCATTCCATAATAAGAATAATGTTGTAGCTTATGGCAATACTTCTTAGCCATCAGACCATGGTACATTTCAAGGACACCTGTATGAATAAACTCTGCAAGCATTTCAATGTCCTTCAAGAGAGATTTATTCCACACGACCTCTTTCAAGGCATCATGGACAGGACTTCCAATGCGCAGCCATCTCTTCCTCCTTTCAGTCTCGGGTGGAATGGGTGGGTGGGCACACTCATGAAATGTTTGGCAACCGTCCCAGTGGTGGACATTGGCTGTGTGAAATACGATGGACTTCCATCGCTCAACACACTCCCTGCCATTTCCGTTCGACGTTTTAGCGCACCACCACAGATGAGTAATAACTGCCTGAATCCACGGCTTGAGTTCCGCGCAATGTTTTGTCTGAGCTTTTTTTGTAAGTTTTTTTTGCACCGACTTTGCCATATGCCACACATCAAAGTTATGTTTGATTTGCGATCTCTCCTTTTTCATATGCGCACGAACCTGAACATGCCTATCGGTGGCCAATTTTGATATTACCACCCGCTCTTCCTGAAGATGGTCAAGACAACGTTTGAGACCCTCCAACTCCATTCCATTGGAATTCTTCACTTCCGTCACCTGAACTAATGAAAAATCGATCACTTTAGACGTATCAGTGTCAACTATGCTATATGTTCCATATTTTGCCGAGTGTCCCGGACTATCGCATCTGCCGTCGCCTCCTGCCACAACTTGTTTGTTTCTGACTTCATCAAGAATTTCTTCTTCGTGTTCGCTGTAAACTTTGTTGACGACAGGAAACAGGTATTTCCTCTGGGTAGAGGTAAAATTTCTGTCGCTGAAAATTTGAAGATTTGTTGCTTTTGCAACATTAGCAAAGTTAGCGTAGCTGTTACCAGTGAACAGAATACCCGCGCTTAAAAGTAAATTTCCAGCTGCCATAGAGGAAATAAAGGGCTGTGTTTGCCAATGCACAGGCTTACAACAACAATAGCTTTTGATTGTGCCTAAAGATCCTTTGGTTGTCATTGTTGCATTGTTGACATTGTTTCCGCAGTTTGGACAAATTACATAACGACTAAACAGTTCCTTTAATTTACTCTCAAATACAACAAATTTCTTTTCTTCATGGATATCCCCGCAGTTTTCTTTAAGCCAATTCTGATTTTCTTGTTGCAATTCATCTGAATCTTCCTGTTTTGCGACAGCGTCATCACAATCACTATCCTCGGAAATGAAATTTTCCTCATCGATGCAATAATCACTTTCTGAATCGCTGGCGTCAGATTCTTCAGAATCACTTTCCTCGAATTCTACACAAACGGGTTCACTTACAGGAGCGTCAGGGCTTTCTTCTTTAGGCAGGGTATTCACAGCGGAGTAGCTGTGGTCATGTTGCACTGCGTGACAAAGGTCACGCAAAGGCCTTACAGGGATGATCCTCTGTGTTAATGCGGGTAAGGGATCGGTTTGGCAGGCTTCATCTACCATTTCTGTTTCACACTGAACTGACATCTCAATCGTTGAGCAAGCAGTCGATCTTTTTCTCTTTGATGCTCTTCTAGTAGCGTGTGAACTTTGCGTGACCTGAACCTTGGATACAGAGGTCGCGACATCAACACAAGCAGCTAACTCGGGTAAATTGAAATCGGCTTCATCCAAAATGTGATTCACAGCCTAAGATTTTAAAGAAAACGATGAGAAGATAATTTGTCATTTCTGTTACTTTTCAGTTCGTCGCATATAGTAGAAAAAATCTCAGACAACTAATACATAGTTCAATGCTCTGATGGAAACTGTACAAGCGTCCACCGTTTAGTTTACTGTGTCCCTATTTGACTCTTATTTACCTCTTCGTGAAGAGCTTTATTTATCCGACGTTCACTAGCAAGCCTTCTGCTTTTCTTTTGCTGATGGGGAAATATTGTCGGGACAGCGTCTTCGTTCAACTGGCGTTTACGTTTTCTGCCGGGGTAGAGATTAAGATAACTGCAACTTTTGAAAGACTCCTTCTCAAAGTGCTCCGAACAGATGTGGCACTGGCTAAGTTTGGGTAAATTTGCCCTTTTAATACGCACTAGCCACTCCTTAAGAAGTGGTTTATTTTTCAAGGGTAGTCGATGAAAACTTATCCCTCTTTTGGAATCTCTAGGCGTTCTGTTTGAACAGCCAACTACAGCACATTCCACCATTTTTTGGAGCTGATGTTGTCTTCTCGAAATTCGCGCGTTTTTCTCATGTGCGCAGTGACGTCATGCTATGCGCCCAAGCCTTCAATATGGCTTCCAAAATGGCGGACGTTCAAATTGTTCTGTCACGGAGCTTTTTGCTGTTACAATCAGGTTAAAAGGTAAGTTCACATCCTAAAACATAGCAATTTGATTACGACGTATCATGTGCTTTCGTAAAAAGGACTTTCTAAAAATTGGGTTCTCGCCTTCCATTCTCCTTTAAATTGTTACATATTTTTAGCCCCTACAGCCGCTTTTTTAACATTGTTTTAACATTCCCTATATGGACCAGTCCGCACTATGTTGGAGGAATCTGAACACGCAGCATCATTTCCACGGTTAGGAATACCGTCCACACTAATCTCTCACACTAATCTGACGCTGTAAGTAGTTGTCATTACTTGAAGGATGCAGCGACCCTTCAATTGCAAACAATAAACTACTTGTAATTTCCGACTAATTTACTCTAATTTCTATATCAATTAAAACAGTGGCTAACGTTTCCTTTTACTGACCACACACAAGTTTATGATACATCTTTCGGTGCTGGCAACTTTCACGTTAACTTCTGCGCACAGAATCGACAACCTCTTTCAAGAATACAGACGATTACTTCAGTCTGATCTTTTTTGTGTTCATGGATCTAAGGTAATCAAATTTACTAGTTCAATGTTTCATTTTTTCTTTACTTGAATACGTTCCTGATAAATCATAATTAACTGAGTTTAGGTTTTACAGAATTGCTTCAGGAGCATTCTTTGTGAAAAAGACCAAGCAGAGTACGTCAAAATTATTAACACCCCAATAATAAAGTGTCACCGCATTAAATTCTAAGCAAGGTAACAATGTCATATCTTGCTACCCAGTCGCCTATTTGTTCGTAGAAATATGAATATCTTTCTGGATTTTCGGTTCTCTGCTAGTCGAAAATCTAAAGAAAAAAAAAACAGACAAAAAAATACACAAAACAGACAGTATCACAGGAAGCAAAGCTCAAAGGTTTATGATCACTTACTAAAATTTCCTGCATAAATTTCAAATTGAATTTCTTTTCTAACGACTGATGTTTGGTTTCGATCATTTTCTTCGAATCAGTTTTTGCCGCTTTTAAAATTCAAGATTTCCACTCGCTGTTTAATGCGTTACAGTCCTGTACAAGCGACGTCGCATTCCTCCAGCGTTGCGTAAGGTAAGCTATGTACCCTGTATAATGCAAACGCTGATTATTACAAACAATCGGTCCCGTCTCAGATCTGAAGCAATTGTATAAAAACGCGCGTGGTAGAAATAAGACCCCAAAAAAGCACAGTTCAGGCTGAAGGAAGTTTAATGAAAGAAAGCTCAGTGTTCCTTTCGTATATAGCTACCATGCCATTTACAATGGCCCAGAACAGTTAAATATATACCTACTGAAATGATATAGTTTTTTATTGTAGAATTTCGAAATCTCTTTACCCCTTAAGTTTAGTGCATAACATCGTTTTCGGAAACACGCAGGAAATTTTCCGCCTCTCTTAATTTACACAATCAATTCAAGTTTTGTTGGCGCTGTCGACCCGGCTCCCAAACAATTCGGCAAGCCTCTAAATTGATGGAAACCCTTTGAATTTATGATCCAGTTGCTCTGGAGTACTGTGCGAACTAATCTGTCAAAAAAACGTACGGAGCTTTCAAACCGGGGGAATTTTAAAACGCCGGCTTTGCGTTTTAGTGTGTGTAGATGGAAAACACTTTAAAAACTAGAACTTTCCAGAAACGATGAAATCCGATAATCAGTGAGTTTCTGCCCAACTTTTCCATGAGTATTTATGATTTTTATGATTTTTACCAAGTGTCTGGTACTCTTAACTGTCAAATACTTTGCTGAAAGTGGCAACTGTTGTGCTGTACGATATTTCACTTCCCCCTCAAACAAGCGGCTTCCTCTCATTTGACACTTTTTTTCTTAATTAGTATGTCAAATGGCAATGTTTTTCCAACAATAAAAGAAGGCAGAAATTCATTCATTCCAGAAAAAAGGCAACATCAATTCGTTGTGATCCGCAGCTGTTTGTTTGCTTGAACAACCAATATTAACAGCCGGTGCAATTTAGTAAATGAAGATAATTAAATAATTTCAAGGGGTAATAAAATAATTTAAAAACCGATACAAATTGCATTGGCTAATGTTTGTAGATGTAAAAGAAATATTGTTGTCTCGCGTCAATTATTTACACAGTACCGGAAAGCGTTGAAGAAATCATGACAATCAGTGAACGTGTTGCATTAGTACGAGTGCTTACTTACATACATATTTCATCTATTTCTGAATTTGTGTCTGCCAAAATTGTCGCCTAACTGAATAAAAGATCAGATGCTAGAAGAATGGTATTACTGAAGAGACTTCTGAGAATGGAATCTTGACATAGAGTTTTACTGCTTTCTACTTACACACTTAGTTGAAAGCGGCAACAATTGTTGACGCTGTAAGTAGGTGCCATTACTTGAAGGATGCAGTGACCCTTCAATTGCAAACAATGAACTACTTGGAACTTCCGACTAATTTACTCTAATTTCCATATCAGATAAATCAGTGGAAAAAGTTATCTTTCACTGACCACACGCACGTTTATGATACATTTTTCGGTGTTGGCAACTTTCACGTTAATATCTGCGGACAAAATCGACCGCCTCTTTCAAGAATACAGATCATTACTTCAGCTTGATCTTTTTTATGTTCATGGATCTAAGGTAATCAAATTTACTAGTTCGATGTTTCATTTTTTCTTTGCAATGTGTTCCTGGTAAATCATAATTAAATGAGTTTAGAATTTACAGAATTGCTTCAGGAGCATTTTTTTGTGAAAAAGACCGTGCAGAGTACTTCAAAATTATTAACACCCCCAGTAATAAAGCGTCACCGCTTTAAATTCTAAGCAAGGTAACAATGTCACATCTTGCAACCCAGTCGTGTATTCGTTCGTAGAAATATGAATATCTTTCTGGATTCTCGGTTCTTTGCACGTCGAAAATTTTTAAAAAAATAAAAGAATAGAACAAACAAACAGTGTCAAAGGAGGTAAAGCCCAAACGTTTATGATCACATACTAAGATTTCCTGCATAAATTTCAAATTGAATTTCTTTTCTAATGACTGGATGTTTGGTTTCGATGATTTTTTTCGAATCAGTTTTTGCCGCTTTTAAAATTCAAGATTTCCACTCGCTGTTTAATGCATGCGTTACAGTCCTGTACAAATGACTTCGCGTTCCTCCAGCCGCGTTGCGTAAGCTAAGCTATCTACCCGGTATATAAATGCAAACGCTGATTATTACAAATAATCGGTTGCATCCAAGATCTGAGGCAATTGTGTAAAACCGCGCGTTGTAGAAAAAAGCCACCCAGAAAAGCACAATTTAGGTTGAAGGAAGTTTAATGAAAGTAAGCTCTGTGCTCTTTTTGTATATACCTACCATGCCATTTACAACAACAACAGTTAAATATATACCTACTGAAATGATATCGTCTGTTATTGCAGAATTTCGAAATCTCTGTGCCAAAGATCGTTTTCGCAAACACGCAGAAATTTTCTGACCTCTCTTGATTTACACTATCAATTGAAAGCGGCAACTTTTGTTGGGCTATCGTCCGGGCTTTGAAATGATTCGGCAATCCTCTAAATTGATGCAAACCCTTTGAATTTATGTTCCAGTGTCCCTGATTCCATGATTGGTTTCGTTCACCTTCTTAATTCTAATTTTCTTGCTGATTTTATTTTGAATTTCATGATGTCCAGCTGCTGTTTGATTTATTAAGCTATAGGTACATGCATATATTAAGAACGTGATTAATCATTTAACAAATCGAATGTGGTTTAGGGTGGTCTGTACTCTTATCGACAACGATACGCGTCCACAACAAATTTTCAGTCCACAACAAATTTGGACCACGGCGACAACGCGTATCGTTGTCGATAAGAGTACAGACCACGCTAAACCACAATTCGATTTGTTTTTTACCACGGTATCACCGTCAAAGAGAACGTTTTTTTTTTCAGCGCGCTAGCTGAAGAAGCGGATATTGTGTGACACATTGACGCGAGCAGCATTGTCTGAACTCTTATCGATAACGGAAAATTAGCCAAACAGGTTGCGAGATTAGTTGTATTTGTGGTAAAAATTTTCTCACGTTGAAATAATCCGGCATTATCTTTTAGCTGGCCAACACGCCTACCAAATGCTCAAAACCCCTATTGTAATAAATTTAAGCCGACTCTAAACATCACCAACACGATAAATATTTCAATCAGTTCAAATGTCAGAATTTTAAATGCGTTCCCCAAGAAACTTGGTCAAGCAATTGTAAAATAATTAAATCATAAGATATGCCGAGATACGTTTAAGTAATCATATGAATGCGAGTGCAGATTTACACCACTTGTGATATTTGAAAATTCTCTCGAAATTGCACGAGCCTTCAGGCGGGTGTAATCTTAAACAATTTTGAAACATCACGAGTAGTGTCAATCGTTAATTTCTGGAGCTTTTATACGATTACTCGTTTATTATGGCTGAGAAAATTGCCAACTCGCACGCGTTAATTTGCACTTATGGTACTGCAGTGGAAATTAAGAATTAACGATAATTGGCCTGCTACCAGCCAACCACAATAAAGTAATTTTCTCAGTCATTACATACTAAAAGTGCTGTTTACTAAATACATATGATTAAAGGATTGACAGGTTTGATAAGATAATTTGGGTCTCATCAATCAATCAGAAAAGTAAATTATTACGAATTGCAAAAACTCAAATTATCGTTAAAGCATCAACTGTTGAATTAGCATTTCGAAATCCGCGTAAGGAGAGCGGCGCAATAATTTTTTTCTAAAACAGACAGCTTTTCCTATTAGTGTGAACAATTTTTACATGAAATATTCAGCTACTCCCTATTCATATATTAGTTTGAAAGCGGTAACCACTGTCAGTACTAAATGTAGCTCCCTTTATATTACTCAGTTCAAAGTATTCAGCAACCATTCAAATATTGGAGCAATTAAATATAACTCAGTTGCCCTGATTGCAGGCCCTAGAAAGTTATTATGCGTCAAATTGCATCGTTACGCCACTTTATGAATGTGGCGCGAAAAAAAGAATTATCGTAAAGACGTCAACAGTTGAATTAGCATTTCGAAATCTGCGCCACCCCGTAACGGCGCAAGGACATTTTTTCAAACACATAGCTTTTCCAATTAGTGTAGAGAATTTTCACATGAAATGTGCCGCTACTCTCCTATATACACTTAAAAGAAAGTGGTAACCACTGTTTGCGCTCATGGCAGATCCCTTCACTACAAAGGATTCAATTTCATCTGATTTTTACTGACACTGACTCTTAAATGTGCGCAAACATGTCGACTGTCAAACTACAATTAATTTCAAAATGTACGTCAGCCCTATTTGTAAGTATAACGACCCAATGAGTTTTTGCGCAGACAAGCAGTCTTTCCTATTTCTCTTGAGAATTTTCTCCTGAAATGTCTCGCCTCTCTTCCTTTACAATTTTTTTGAAAGCGGCAACTTTTGCTGGCGCTGTAGGCCGCTCCCAAGAGATTCGACCACCCTTCAAACTGATAGAACAACTTTGAATTTAGAAAAAGATATTATAGTACATACAAGTGTAATTAAATGTCCTATATTCATTAGATATATTCGTAGTTTGTCTATTTGGGCCTCACGCCAAAATATAATATTTGTAGCTTTGTATACCTTTCACTACAGTCGTTTCATTGACATTGGTCATGGATCTCTTAGGAATATGGATTAGTTTCAAGGAAGATAGACAAGAAACATAAGCTTATTTTAAATATAATTTTAGCTGTTTCAGCGGAGCCCTATACTCATATAGGAAAGAAAAGGAAACCAATGAGTTGATTTTCTCACGGTTATCATGGCTAGCGGGTTCGCTCGTAAGCGCGTACGCACGACGGCGACGACGACGGAGTCGTGCAAGATGGCGGTCACTCTCCAGATAATTGATTGATAGAGACGTGCAGTCTTGATTTACAGTGTACTTCTTTGATATCAGACATCCATGTTATGGTCAATTGACACCTTCGCACCCGCTGACCGGTTTCAGGTGACCATATCGCTCAAATTTAGGCTTATCGACGTCACGTGTTTTCTGAAGTTGACCGCTGATCAAGCGCCGGTTTTCGATTGGATTGCGGGCTTGTGTCAGGTTAACTTCATGTATAATCAGAGCCAGGCAGGTAAATGTTAACTCGGAATAGAATTATGAAGTCCTTTTTGACCGCGAGGACAGCTGTAGACACTGCTTGTTTTTTTCTTGCTGCATTCTTTTATTGAAAGATTTATCTTGAAATACGCAATCGTAAACTGAACGAGGTCTCTCAAATGGACGCCCTAATCAAAGCAAAAATGGAGTCTGTGTAAAAAAAACAGAAGGCCAAACAACATAAACAGAAAATATCACCGCAAAGTTAGAAAACTAAAATCAAAACTCTTGCTTACCTTGGGTTAGCTTACTCAGGCTTTGAACAACCTAGCTCAGGGGCTCCGCTTTTAGGCCTGGCTAAACCTATATATTAATTTTACTCTTCATAGGATTGATTGAAGCAACCGTAGACAGGGGTGAATGCTGAAACTGAAGACCAAATCTGACAGACAACGCCTCTTGCATCCAACCAGAGACATTCGTGTATTTACAGCATGGAACTTGATAACAACGAAACAAACCTCAGCTCATCCTGGTCAAGGTCTTATTGCTCCTACGCACCGCACGTAACACGGGAAGACGGTAGTTCAGCTTTTAACTTGATTGTAGGCCTCATAACGGTTATGGCCTCACTCCCCATCGTTCTTTTGAACGCATTTTTAATCCTAGCTATAAAGCAAAGAAGTGAGCTCCAAAAACCATCAAATGTTATGTTGTCAAGCCTGGCCGTTACAGATCTTCTAGTTGGTGTTATTGTCATGCCGATATCTGCCACTGATAATTTCTTTTCAATACGGCATCCAGTTTCGTTTGAGTATAAATGTATCTTATATAAGATAGATATGTTCTTCGAGACTTTACTCTTCACGGCTACTTTGCATCACTTGACTGTCATTGCTTGGGAGAGGTACGTGGCGGTACTAAAACGGATGGACTACAAGTGTATCATCACAAATGGCCGCATCAAAAAGATTGCGATAGCTACCTGGCTCTTTGCACTCTTCCCAACGATTGTAAACTTTATACTGAAGGTAGTCGTGGTGGATAGTAGAATTATGAAGTCCTTTTTGACCGCCAAGACAGCTATAGATACTGCTTGTTTATTTCTTGTTGCATTCTTTTATCGAAAGATTTACCTTGAAATACGCAATCGTAAACTAAACGAGATCTCTCAAATAGACGCTCTAATAAAAGCAAAACTGGAGTCTAAAGTTGCCAAGACAACTGTTTTTTTAACCGCTGCGGTAATATCCTTTTATATTCCATTATTTGTAATAGGTTTCCTTGGAAGGGTTGTGTCAGTCTTTCGTTCAATTGCTGCTCACCGGTTATTACGGATGGTGACGCATTTGAACTCTCTCTTTAATCCATTTTTTTACTGTTATAGAGATCACCGTTTTAGGAACGCTATTCTTGAGCTGTTAGGGATGAAAAAACCTCACGAAATTTTATCAGCAGCTGGTGCCGCTCAATTTATCAGGCAAAAAGATCCATTTAGGTCGTCAGAGCAGCACATAGTAGGAAAACATACCCAACGCTTGACAAGATCAGCATCTTGCAATCTAACTGACGCTTTTGATTCTATTCATGAAACACACAATGTGATTATGTTGAAGACGTCTTTGTCTGCTCCCACGCTTTATACAGGCAGCAGCTCTTTAGAGGGCTTAGATCTGCAGCAGCCTTCATCCATTGTGGAAACAAGTGCAAGGATCCATGCTGACTGCAGCGTGCAAAGTAAAGCGAAGTTTCACAATCCAAAAAGAAACAAAGATGCAACCAAGCCTAAAATGACACCGTGAAATAAATAAACCAAGATCGATATCCTAGTAAGATTCCAACAAAACACAGTGAAATTTGCTAACTGCTAGCTGCCGTGGAAGGGTTCGAGGAAAAGAAACGTTGACAGTGACTATAGCTGCCCCATATGACGCATCTCTGAACAGCGGTCGACGCGACCTGAGACAGGATTTTGAATAAAATTTTCCGCGTAAATTTCACCAGGGGGTTAACGGTAGTAAACGTTCCCTGCACTGATTGACTCAGTTATCTGAGAACCCAGTTGAAGGCGTTCGTGGGAGGACTAAGTTAATTAACAATGATTTCCAGTCTGTACGGCGCACTGTCGAGGGTTTGTTTCCGTTTTGCATCCTGTAAAGCATCACAAAATGTAAACATTTCATAACTACGTACATGAAGCAATTTAAAAGTTTCAAAACAACCGCCATTATGGATGCAAAGCGGTCGAAGCTTCATGGTTCTTTCTTTCTCATCTCACTTGATGAAACAACCTCGCAGCTGCAAAAATTAATGAAGCTTTTGGAAAAAGAATTTGACAGGCCTTAAAGGTAATGTTTGTGGTTCGTAACCAATAACATTAATTGGAATTCCATCGAGTAGGAATTTATAATGTTTGTAAACATTAGGGTACTGAGACTGCGCAGTAAAGACTGGAAATCATCTTTAATCTGTGCGAAGCATGCAAGAGATTTTTCTTAGCGTTGTTTTCTCGAATGCTTTTTTCGCTTGAACAGGCATGTACTTTAAAGAGTTACAACTCAGCGAGAATTCGTTCGATTGCCCTCAAATTTGGAGAGTAGCTAGGTTGACATATAAATAACTAAAGGGTGTCTGAGAATTGTTAATTTCGAAATATTTGTTCTCCAAGAGCGATTTTTGCACGATCATTTCATATTTTTTGATTCGATTTCGAAAATGTACTGTAACTTTTTACTGCAAACTACAATTAAATATGGGAGAATGCAACCACGTTTTTTAGCGCTCTGGGTCTTGAAACTTTGGTTCAGAGCCACCTTAAATTTTCGAACATTTAAAGTGGCTCTGAACCTCCCTCGTAGATTTTTTTTAAACTTTGAAAAAAGTTGCATCTTATCATGCTGATTACAATTTAATAAGAAAAAAATGGGGCTCACCGAGCTCGTTTTGAGCTATAAGCGCTTAAAGTGGTACTATGATCAAAAAATCATTTCCTTTTCTTCTTCCGATTTTGAAAGCCTGCTCGCTTGACCCAACTGGCCAAATGTTGAGCCTTGAGTTTTATCCGATGGCTTTTTGTTTTGATTGTAAGTTTTGGATTTGGTGGTCCGCCATTACTCACGTTCAAAACTGACCGATAGGACATCAGAGGGTTGGATCTAGAGAAAATGACGTCATTTACTCAGCGTGTAAACGCATTTTATTAAATAGGCAAAACAAGGGTTTAAAAGACTGAAAGCCCAAAACTCCCGTGCTGCATATTAATTCAACCGCGTACACACGCATTGCATTCTTAAACTAGTGAATCTTTGACGTCATTTTCTCATCGACCCAGCTCTCTCAAGATTTTAAAGTTAGTAATGGCGGGCCAATAAGTAAGAAGATTCCAGTTAAAATAAACAGGTGTCTTTTTAAAATCAGAATTTAAAACTTGGGTCAGTTAGTGTTTAGTTAACATAGTTTTGAAATCCAAAGAAAAAAAAGAATTTTTTTTTTTTGGTCGTAGTACCACTTTAAAGGTAAAATTAAGGATGTTTTTAGCAGGTCATATTGTTGCTATGGTAACCTATTGTGCCATAAAATTGACGGCAACTTGCTCACCAATGATTGGGCAGGTTTTTTATACCATAATTTTGGTATCAACCGATATAGAGTGGTTAGAATGACCCATCAAAGTCTTGGAAAGTACTGGAAACTGTTTCGAGAATTCCTAAATTGGCGATAAACAAAATTCGCATTTAGTGGTCGTGGAAAATTCGACAATTCACTTTATTTCAAAATTCTTGATATAGTTTGATAGCCAGCTCTATAAGCTTTAATTTAATATAATTTTTCGAAGCTCTTGACGACACCCCAACCCTTGTGTGAAGAGTATATTATAGTATATTATATTAGTTTCTATTTTTATATTGTAATTATTTCTGAGTGAGGGCCACGAGTTTATTAGCTGTGCTATTTAGTGTTACCCTCGTAAAAAAAAGTCTTTATTTATTGTTTATTTATTTATTATTTAGTGTAAAGTTTTCATTGTGGGTACAAATAGGATAGTCAGCTTATTTTTCACATCACCATTGTAATTGTGCTTAGCTTTGTCCTTGACATCTCCTTAGCATGTATACACATGATTTAGACCCAGATGAATGAATAACATATTAAACCTTATTTGTGCAAGTCTGAAGGTAGATGCAAATACAGCCCAACCTTCTGTAAGCGACCACTCGAAATGTCAAACTTAGGTGGTAGCTTACGAGGAGCTTAGACCATATTTTGTAAAAGTTTCCTTTATTAGCATAATGCAAACGTAGAGACTTACCCCATGCGCCAATGCTTACATTACTTGCAAAAAATTTTGGACGTTACAATTTCGGATGTTTTATTTCGGACGTTTAATTTTCGGACACTTTTTCCCTCGTCGCGGACAAATTTTCGGACAAAAGTTTCGGACACTGCGCTGAAACACGCCTAAAGTAAATTTACGACTAAAAAACATGAATTAGACTGAGATAAAATCTGTCAAAATGATAGTTTTACTGTACATTCAAGGTTTCACTTTACAAATAAAGAAGCCTAAGCCGTGTATTACACTGTGATAAAACACGACGGGCATTTGAGAACACGAGGGAAATGTAGAAAACACGACCCGCGGACGAGTGTTTTCTCACAAAGCCGGATACACCAACGAGAAAATAACACAAACTTAATCTATGTTTTTGTCTTTCATAAAAGAAACAAATATTTTCCTTTCCAGTGATAAAAAGCGGAACGACTGAGCAAAGCCGCCTAATCCGAATTCTAGCCATATCATGCATATAAATTGGCTTTGAATATGTGATGCCGTCGCCCAGAAAAGCTTTAAAAAATTTATACAATCCTGTAAAAATTTTGGACGCTTAAAATTTTGGACGCTTACAAATTTCGGACGGTTTTATTTTCGGACACTATTATTGTCCAAAAGTAAAATCGTCGTAATTTTTGGCAAGTAATGTATCTAAACCTTTGTAATAAATTTTAGAAGCCACAAAATGTTTGAAAACGGAAAGTGGCTCAAAATCCCCTTCACAGAATATTTTTAATCTTTGCAAAACGTAGCATCTTAACATGCTTATTACAATTCGATTATAAAAATGGGGATCACCGAGCTCGCTTTTAAGTTATAAAGCTGAAATTAAGGGTACTTTTTAGCCGGTCATATTGTTTCTATGGTAACTTATTGTGCCACAAAATTGACAGTAACATGTTTAACAATGATTGGGCAGTTTTTTGATACCACGATTTGGGCATCAACCGAAAGAGGGTGGTTATAATCACCTATCAAATTCTAAGTCTTGGAAAGCGCTAAAAGCTGTTTCAAGCCACTTTAAGTCATTGCTCACAAGTAAAAGTTGCCGAACTTTTTTTTTGAAATTTTCCCCAAGTTTTCCCTGCCAAGCACTGCTTCGAAAAATAAAATATAAAGGATAGATCACCATTATCGCTAAAAAGATATGATGAGCCAATCCTACCCAGCCCTGAATCTCAACAAAAGTGCTGATATCAGCATTTTTCTCGATAAAAAAAGGAAGGAAAGGATATTTCTTTACAAATTTCCTTAGAATTCGCCTTTACATACAGAAAAGCTAACACATTTGTACAGATCTTAAAACCAAATGGTAAAAGGTGACACAAAACTTTTTTTGTTTTGTTTTTTTAATAACATAATCGTTGCAACATCTGACAACATTCCTCTGGTTCAGCTAAAATAATTTCTAAATAGCTTTTCCTCACAACCAGAAACTAATAATCACGTATTGAAGAGGCTTGCCACTTCCATTTCATAACATACGATGTAGGGGTAACCACGCGTTTTTTAAAGTTATTCATCTTTTTTGAAAACTTTTATAGCTCTACCCAGTGAAAGCTGATGACATGAACTTCATCCTAAATTGTTTGACGAGCGTTGTTTGATTCACTTGTGGTCGATCTTTGGCGGATTTCAGACCTTAACTGCGCCCTATTTAAGAATACGTAAGAAAAATAGCTCTTTGCTCGCTGCTGTTGTTGAGGTGAGATGACATAACTTGTTCCAGTGGCAATGCTCCGATTTCCAACATCTCTTAAGTGTTATAAGCTCTTAATACAATACGAGTCTCCCTTAAGTACTTCTTCCTTTGCTTTTGCTTTTCCTGTAATACGTTCCTTTTAACTATTTTATTATTCCTGGCGCGCCTCGACTAGCTTTTGCTACCTGCGGCGCCAGGTCTGTTAGTAATGTATTCTACAAAAATGTAATAAAGTTGTCTTGTCTTGTCTCAATCCTAACTCAGACTTGAGCATATGACTATAGAAAATAAGTGAACAACGCCTCTTGACATTTCTATGGCAACTATACTTCCGTAGGATGGTTTACCTAAAGTTAGTAAATCTGGGTATTTAGAAGCATTTTGGAATCAAGATTTGGAAAAGAGTTTTCATTTGACATGGTAGTTAAGAAGAAAAGTGTCATAAATGTAAAGAGTGAATCGACTACTGTAAGAGGAAACTAGGGCCTCTAAGGATATAAGCTTTTCCAGTTTCCTGTTTAAAACTGAAGGAGTTACCCTATTAAAATAAAGGTTTCTATCTATCTATCTAAAGCGCAATAAAGTATTTGACAATTAAAAGTACCTAACACTTACTTGAAATCATACAAAATCATAAATACAAACTGGATGAATTGTTTGTTTCAGGAAAGGGTGTTTTCCACTTACAAATACATGTAATGAATACTTAAAGATGAGCAAAAACTTAGGCAATTTTCCAACTAATTTTGTAAATCACATTCTTAACCTTTCACGAACTTTAATAGCGCCAAAAACTGATTGGAAGAAAATAATCTTAACTAAACCTTCAGTCAACAAAAATTGTACTCAATTTGAAATTTCTGCAGGGAATCTAAAAATGTGATCATTACTCTTAAGCAATGCTTCCTGTAAAACTCTGGAGTTTTTTTCGAGATTTTTTAAAAACAGAAAACCATTAATCCAGAAAAATATTCATCTTTTTAAGAACGAATACACGGCTGGGTGCCAAGATGTGACACTTATCTCACTTAGCATTTAGAGCTTTGACACTTTCTTACTTTAAGAGATAAAACGTTTGACGTACTCTAGTCTTTTTGACGAAATTCCTCAACTCAGTTACTTATGATTTACCAGGAACAAATTGAAAGGAAAAAAATTAACATTGAATCAGGAATTTTGATTATCCAGAATTTATGAAAATAAAAGAGATCACGCTGCAGTTATCGTCTATATTCTCGAAAAAGGTTGTCGATTTAGTCAGCAAATATTAACGCGAAAGTTGCCAAAAAGGTCATTGATAATCTTGGGTGTAGTCCGTAAAATATAACATTTGCCACCGATATCTTTGATATAGAAATTAGACCAAAGGAGTTGGAAATCCCAAGTAGTCCATTGCTTGCAATAAGCCATTTCCGAGTTTCTTTTGATCTGTGTTTCAAAACGAGTCCTGGCGAGCAACCTGGAAACGACTTTCATTTGCAAGACAGTTAGGGTGTAAGAGAAACTCATATCAGTATATGAAAGGTTTGCACCAAGACTCGCTTTTAGACAGAGGTAAAAGCAACTCGGAAATCGCATATTAAATGGTCGCTGAATCCTTCAAGTAATGGCAACTACTTACATCGAGAACAATTTTTGCCGCTTTAGATTCAACTTAGTGTGTAAATGAAAAGTAATAAAGCTCTTTGTGTGGGAAGATTCTTCTCTCGGAAGTCCAATTCAAAAGTATCATTTTCCTGGCACCTGAGATTTTATCCAGGTAGACGACAATTTTGACAGACAAAAACAAATAAAAAGCTAACGATGCAATGTATTAACAGGTAGAAGTAATCGTTCGTACTAATGCAACACGTGCATAGTTTTTCCGTGCCACTGTGAAATTAATTGATGCGAGAAAACACTATGAAGTAACTAGTCTACTTACACTTTAAGTTCCGTGTTAGACTAGGCAATTTGTAACATCTTTTTGAAGGATTTTGTTACACCTGTGAATCCTTTAATTATCTCCAAAGCAAAGATTCCTGTACCCTAGGCTAGACCCTGTTACTTTTAAAAACCCAACCCTTATATATGGTACTGCCTCATTATTTATAAGCGTTACAGGCTCCTCCTTGAGTCATTGGATAATATTGTAGTATTGGAAGGCCCCTCTCATTTTTTGCCCCAAGTTCAATGAAGCTTTAATTTGCATTTTTTTCTTAACCTACATTGTAGATGGCGTAGGAATAGTTCTTACGACAACCTGAGTGCTGGAATTTCTCCCAATCATTCAGGTGCGAAACTCGTTTCTCACTCGTCGATTCACGAGGGCATTAAAAAAGCTACTCACAATTTGTATATAAATCCGGATAAACCGATACAATATACAAGGAGAGCGACTTGGTATAATAATAATAATAATAATAATAATAATAATAATAATAATGATGATGATGATGATGATAATAATAATAAAAGTCGTAGTTTGAGAGATTTCTCATATAGGGACACGATATTCGATTTCATCGTTTCTGGTCTTCGAGCCATTTCATGATATTGGCTGTTGTGGAGACTTGTCGGAATCGCAGGATCTCGATCTTAATTTCAGCATTTAATTTCAGGGTTGATTACATCTCTGTTACCTTCAGGATTGCCTTGCCTCTCCTCACACACGCGACACTTTCACCATGGATCATTGCCCTTGTTTCCGTAGTGGATGTCTCGACTGCTGTGGATCTAAGTCAGGGCTGCTGCATGTATCAAGCGTGGGAGCAGACAATGACTTTTTCAACATAACCACACTGGGTATTCCATGAATAGAATATAAAGCAACATCTGTTAGATTGCAAGATGATGATCTTGTCAAGCCTTGGGTACGTCTTCCTACTTTGTTTAGCTCTGACGACCTAAATGGATCCGTTCGCCTGTAAAATTGAGCGACACCAACTGCTGACTGTATTGCTTTTATCCCTAACCATAGTTAATAGAGAGGACTGGTTAGGAAGCCTGCAAAACATCAAAGGAACAAACAAAAATGCCAAGATTTATGTTGGAAGGTCCACGACCCTGCACAATCTTTTGTTTTGTGCTCATACACTATGCATGAATTACGTAACCAACACGTTTCTATTGGTTGGCTCCTCAGTACGGAGTAAACAACTATTGTGTTTTGTGCAGGGTCAAGGCCAAAAAAGCGAACAAAAACAAACAACAAAGAGCATTGACGAGTTTCATAACCATTCCCATCTATTAACTATGCCCTAACAGCTCGCGAATAGCGTTCCTAAAACGGTGGTCTCTATAACAGTAAAGTAGTGGATTAAGGTGGTTCCCTAGAGTTTTTCTTAGACTCATTAGCGCACGCTACCACTGCTGGCCAAACGTCAGTAATAATCGCGCGTTCAAAAATGACGCAAGTAACCCTAAGAAGAAACGAAATCACTTGAAAAGCGTTAAATCACTTTGGTATAAGTAGCAATAGTTTCAAACTCCGTTCAAACAAGTGTTTATGACAAAACATGACAAAAAAAGCTCTATAAATAAACGGTAAAAGAGGTCAAATTTACTCTTGCTTTCTCGCATGCGATACATGGCGTCACCTGAGCGCGCGCCTAAATGAATACCCACGCGCGATACCACGCGTGTTTTTCTGATTTTTGTGACGTCACGTGCGAAAATAAATGCTAATTTTCTCACATTTCCTTCGATGAATTATTTTTAAATTTGGCTCAGTTGTAACCACATACAATTCCTATAAAATACCCTCTGTCAGAGCTAATCCCATATATTTAGAACAATAACAAATTACAGACTATTGGAAAAACCGTCTGAACAACCTTGACTTTTTACCAGTTCAAAATGTCAGGTAATATCATTTCTATGATCTGGCGAAGTATGAAAAAATTTCACCGAAGGAAAGTATAAATATTAAGGAGTCTAGGTCAAAATAAGGAATATATCTGCCTGTCATTAGCTGAGATGTTACCATGGAAACGGCTTTAATCCGAAAATTGACCACCAAACCATAAGTCTTATTTTAACAGCACCCATACTGGTAAATCTTCAAGGGGAAAACTTTAAGAGAAATAAACTACGTTTCCTTTTCTAACTCGCGCTTTTTAGGGAGGGTGTTTCGTAATAACTCTAGGGAGCCACCTTAAATAGAGAGTTCCACTGCATCACCATCTCTGTCAACCGGATAGCAGCATTAGTACGAAGGACTGGCACAAACCTTCCTAATATTCCCAAAACAAATATTGGGATAAACGAGGATATAACCGCAGCAGTCAGCAAACCAGTTGTCTTCGCAACTTTGGGCTCCAGTTTTGCTTTCATTAAAACGTCGATTTGAGAGATTTCGTTTAGCTTGCGATTGCGAACGCCAAGGTAAACCTTTCGATAAAAGAATGCCAGAAGAAAAAAG
Organism: Micromussa lordhowensis; assembly: GCA_964020085.1. Taxonomy (NCBI): domain Eukaryota; kingdom Metazoa; phylum Cnidaria; class Anthozoa; order Scleractinia; family Lobophylliidae; genus Micromussa; species Micromussa lordhowensis. The sequence continues at coordinate 31,500,274 of OZ026599.1, read as the reverse complement.
AAAACTGTTTCTACAGCAGTCAATCCGGTTAAAACGCTGCTCAAAATTCTACGATCAACAACGAAAACTGTCGTTATAAAGTTTATAATCGTCGGGATAAGCGCGGAGAGCTAGGTTCCTACCGCAATCTTTTTAAGACGTCCATTTGTGATAAGCTTGTAGTCCATCCATTTTTGTACCGCCACGTACCTCTCCCAAGCAACGACAGTCAAGTGATGCAGGGTAGCCGTGAAGAGTAAAGGGAGGAAGAAAAGATTTACCGAATATAACATGCAGGTATACTCAAACGAAACTTGACGTTCTGTAAAGAAATCAATAGCGGAAGATGTCGGCATAACTATAACGCCAACTAGAAGATCTGTAATGGCCAGGCTTGAAAACAAAATGCTTAAGGGTTTTTGCAGCTCCTTTGTTTGCTTTAGGATTGTAAATGCGCTCAAAAGTATGGTGGGGGGTAAAGCCATGACTGTCGTGATGTCTGAAATCAAGTGGAAAGCGGAGCCTCTGTCTTCCCATAATACGTGCGGTGCGTACATATACTTGCAATAAAGCGTTGAGCTGGATGAACTGATGGTTGTATTATACATGCATGGGCCGTCAAATAACCAATCACTTCCGTCCATCACAAGCAGCCTTCAATTTCAGCATTTAAGTCTGTCTGCATGTGGTTCCTTCAACCAATCCTATGACGAGTAGAATAAGAACGGAGTGGTATAATTCTAAAATAAGCTTATGTTTCCTGACTCCTGTTCAATCTTGAAAGCAAGCCATATTACAGATGGAGTAATTACCAAATTTTCAATGAAAGGAATCAAGAGAAGGGTAACCAACGGAACAAATGCTGTATTTAATAGACAATAGGTCTGGTTAATATAGGGTATTTAAGTACACTTGTAGTTAGCATAAAATTCTTCTCTTTGTAGCGATGACTGTTTGCCTCAGTTGCCCAGTTTCTTACAATAACGTTCCTATAAGCATTGGCCTTTCAAATGATATTCTGTTTTCACTCTTCCGCTCTTGATGTTTTCGCGTCAGCTATCCCAAAATGTACTAATATAAACCACTCAGAGTAAATTTAACTAATCATGACTGTCTTAAAACGTGTTAGTAAAAAAACGTTGAGAGAGCTGAAGCTTGTTTGATAAAGTAAGGAAAATTCTGTCACCTGATTCAGTTCAAAACTATGGGCATCTGTTGTTAAAATAATGTTTTCAAATATCTTGAAATCTGAGGTAGGAGCAACATTGAATGATAATAGAAATACCATTTCAAAGTAGTAAGCTGATTTTCCTTTTAATTAAGCATGGATAACAGAGGGTTTTGCAGGTTATGAGGCCCAACAAAGTTCTGTGCTGTACATCGTCGTTCGCTTCTTTGGCGTGGACCGTACACACAACGCTAGCCTTTGTTACAGCTAACCTAAAAGAAAGGGGAAAAAACGAACAAAACAAAAATGGGAGACTGAGGCCGCACGTTCTCTCCTCTTTTTTCTTCTGGGAGGGTAGCTGTAACACACTCTATAGCATTTCCTGTACGGTCAAGGCCGAAAAAGTGCGCGAACGAAGACCTGCAGCAAAGAACATTTTTGAGCTTCATAACTACATTAACCTCTGATTTCTGCGCTATATTGAAATGAAAATCTACTTCAGAACATTGAAATGATATTGCAATCATCACTCAAAGGCTTTGAGCATATATGAAAGTCGTCGAAACAAAATTGGAAAACCGGCAATGTTTTTTTTCTGAAACGGTCGGACCTTAACCGCTAACATACGGCGTGATCCTTCTCCTTATGTACATTGAGGAATTTAACAGCTGAAACGACAAATAAATACAAAGATTTTTGGCTCTGTTGGTAATAATTTAGGTTAATTTTCGTTTTGCTCGTGAGTTACTTATTACAATCTGTTCTCGAAATCATGTGTTACGTAAACTTATTACATTCGCAGCATTTATAAGATTCATAATGTTCAAGCAAACAAAAAATAAATAAAAGCTGATTAAATCCAAAAATACTTGATATAAAGAGTAAGATTAACTATAAATGATGAAGTTTTTAAAATCCTCCCCTCATTTGATGCTGTAGAGAGAAGGCGAGTTTTTCTTCACTTTGTTAATCTGCAAATCTCCGAAGTCTTCTTTTTCTCTTACATAAATGATATTCAAAATTATTTTATTACACCGCACACAGTTTGTTAGTCAAAGATATAGTTCAAGCAACCAAACAGCTGCGATATTCAATCTCAAATGTTCAGTTGTATTGGCGTACTAATGCGATACAATAGGCCCTTTGCAGCTAAGCCATCACGTGACCTACTTTTCATAAAATTATCGGCTATAACTTAAAAAATGACAGAAATGGGAAAAACATGTCGAAAATAGAAAAATGGCCAGGTTTGATGCCCCTCGCATTAAAGGATGATATTTTATGATGGTTTAAGTTTTTGAAAAATTAAGAAGATTTTTTTGGAAAAAGTCGTTGGAGAGCAAGACCTTGCTCTCCAGCAACATTTTACACCGATGTCTTCTAAATTTTCCGAAAATTCACTGTTGTATAAACTTACTCTTTAATGCCAGAGGCTTCAACCTTGGCCATTTTGGTATACAGGTATATTCGATATGCTCTTTTCATTTCTGGCATTCTTTAAGTTATAACCCGTAATAAAAAATTTTTTCAGCAAAAACTTGGTCACGTGACCCAAGCTGCAAAGGGCCTATTCTCATAAACGGCATTTTTCAAAGATGTTTATATCGTTTGCTATCAGAATTTATTAGGATTATCATTTGTTATGGGAAGGAAGAGAATTTATTCTTGTATTTGTAGTGCATCTCCTGCATTTCGAAGGCACACGAGCAAAGCCCCATACCTTGCTTACTGATTTAGTAACTCAAATGGAAAGACTGCTAGTTGATGGAAAAGGACTCTGACCGCTAACACGTATTATTATACATTGTAGTTACCATCTGTCTTCTCATTGGCTAAAAGCCTACTGTTAATTCTGGGGAACAGCGCAACCTACAGATTATTCACTAATCTGTACCTACAGATTAGTGAATAATCTGTACCTACAGATTAGTGAATAATCTGTAGGTTGCGCGCGCAATGCATGATTTCCAAGGATAATCATGTCAACTTCGCGTGATTCGTGTTGCTTGCCGTCAGTGAAGAAGCAGAAACATGACTTCCAAGTTTTTGCGTTCGTTCAATGTATAATAAAACAATTATTAGATTCGGTTTTTGTGATATCCAGAATAATCAAGGTCTCGGTAAGGGTTATCAGCCTCAGCCTTCGGCTTCGGCTGATAACTCTTACCTCGACCTTGATTATTCTGGATATCACAAAAACCTCATCCAATAATTGTTTATAATTATGCGGTAGGCAAATTTTCGTATTCTACCTAACAGACGATATCTTTACTTACACAGGAGTGGAATTCTCCAAATGGTGTGAATAGTGGGGTGATATCAATATTGTGATTGAAAACATTGCGAGTCACATTACATCTGACATAGTTTTTTTGTTAATATGAAATCGTTGATTTGGTAAACTGGTATTTTATTATTTTTGTCCTCAGGCGATCGCACAACAAATATAAAAAAAGGAAATTGCTGCCTTTAATTTTGATTGAAACCGGAGAAACGCAAACCAATTAATTCAATGAGAATTAGAAGAGTGAAAATACAGAGAAGCTGGCTCAGAAATTAGATTGATAGAAAAGAAAAACTTTCACGCATTGCAATAATATTTGCTGGTCAAAATGTTCCCTTGTGTCAGATTCGGGAAAGTAAGGAAGAATCATTGGCCTCGAACAATTGTCCGCTATTTTGTTAGGGGTTAATGATTTCGTCGGAAATCCACATTTGCTCTTATATAGTAATACAACAAGACCATTTGTCGCTATATCATTCGACATGGAAATTAGTAAGAGTAACAATACTCGAATATTCCAAGCCGTTCATTATTTGAAGGTTCGCTGAATCCTTCCATTACGATATTGGAGAAGCCGAGGAGTACCCCAGAAGATTTTTTTTTTCAAATTATCTGCAAAGGGTAAGGTAAAGGGAAAAAGAGGATAAAAATTAATTATGTCAAGATACTATCCCTTCAAAGACTACAATTAGAATATAGTTCGATCTTTTTTAATCTTTCTATATTTTATTGTAGATTTGATATTTTCCGTTGTTGTCTTGATGCCGAGATGAAGGATGGCACGCGGCCGTGTAGCCGATAAATATGATGATTAATTAGTAAAACTAAAGTATTGTTTTTGTTTTCAATTTGTTTTAATTTTCTTTTGATGCGTGGATCTTGATGCCCAACGACAAGACAGATGAAAACCACGCGTGGTCTTGATATGTGATTCAAAACACGTGTTGTTATCATCTGTTTTCATTCGGTATCAAAACTTATTGGCTATCAGACTTTGGAATTATTAATGAAATTTAGAACTGAATATGATTCAATCATCTACATGTAAGGATGATCTGGCGGAATATGAGTGTTTGGCCAAATTGCTCGTTGACGAGTTTTCGATCTTATCAGGCAGCCACTCTTAAATTGTTACATTTTTTTAGCCCCTACAGCCGCTTTTTTAACATTGTTTTTTACATTCCCTATATGGACCACTCCGCACTATGTTGGAGGAATCTGACCACGCAGCATCATTTCCACGGTTAGGAATACCGTCCACACTAACCTCTCACGAAAACTGAGCTTTACAAAAACGTTCTTTAAAAACCTGGGGAATTTTAAAGCCTCGGCTTTGAGTTTTACTGTGTGTAGACGGAAAACGCTTTCCAGAAACGATAAAATCAGATAATCAGTGATTTTCTTTTCCATGAACACAAATCCGAAGCGATCCTTGATTATTGCGTTTTCAAGTATGGACGGAAAACATATGATGCGTTTTCAGAGCGGAAACTTTCCGTTCTTTCTTTTCAAACACCCTTTCCAGAAACCAACAGCTTATCCAATTTGTGTTTATGATTTTATGATTTTTACCAAATGTCTGGCACTCTTTACTGTCAAATACTTTACTGAAAGTGGCAAGTGTTGTGCTGTACGATATTTCACTTTCCCCTCAAACAAGCGGCTTCCTCTCATTTTGACACTTTTTTTCTTAATTCGTACGTCAAATATATGAAAATGTTTTCCCAGAAATTCATTCATTGCAGATAAAGAGCAACAATAATTCGTTGAGATCCGCAGCTGTTTGTTTGTTTGAACTACTACTAATAAAATTGCAATTTACTAAATGAAGATAATTAAAGAACATAAAGGTATAATATATATAGAGTTTTACTGCTTTCTACTTACACGCTTAGTCGAACACGGCAACAATTGTCGACGCTGTAAGTAGTTGCCATTGCTTGAAGGATGCAGCGACCCTTCAATTGCAAAAAATAAACTACTTGCAACTTCCGACTAATTTACTTTAATTTCCATATCAAGTAAAACAGTGGCACACGTTTACTTTCACTGACCACACACAAGTTTATTATACATCTTTCGGTGTTGGCAACTTTCACGTTAACATCTGCGCACAAAATCGACAACCTCTTTCAAGAATACAGACGACTACTTCAGCCTGATCTTTTTTGTGTTCATGGATCTAAGGTAATCAAATTTACTAGTTCAATGTTTCATTTTTTTTTTACAAGATGTTCCTGATAAATCATCATTAACTGAGTTTAGGTTTTACAGAATTGCTTCAGGAGCATTCTTTGTGAAAAAGACCGTGCAGAGTGCGTCAAAATTATTAACACTCCCAGTTTCAAAGTGTCACCCCATTAAATTCTTAGCAAAGTAAAAATGTTATATCTTCCTACCCAGTCGTGTATTCGGTCGTAGAAATATGAATATCTTTCTGGATTTTAGGTTCTCTGCTAGTTTAAAGTCTAAAAAAAAACAACAAAAAAAAAATACACAAAACAAACAATATAACAGGAAGTAAAGCTCAAAGGTTTATGATGACATACTAAAATTTCCTGCATGCATTTCAAATTGAATTTCTTTTCTAATGACTGGATGTTTGGTTTCGATCATTTTCTTCGAATCAGCAGTTCTTGCCGCTTTTAAAATTCGAGATTTCCACTCGCTGTTTAATGCTTTACGGTCCTGTACAAATAAGGTCGCATTCCTCCAGCGTTGCGTAAGCTAAATATGTACCCTGTATAATGCAAACGCTGATTATTACAAATAATTGGTCCCATCTTAGATCTGAGGCAATTGTGTAAAAACGCGCTTGGTAGAAATAAGACCCCAAAAAAGAACAGTTTAGGCTAAAGGAAGTTTAATGAAAGAAAGCTCTGTGAACTTTTTGCTCAGCCTTCCTTTTGCTCAGTGTTCTTTTTGTATATACCTACCATGCCATTTACAATGGCCCAGAACAGTTATACCTACTCAACTGATATGGTCTGTTATTGTAGAATTTCGAAATCTTTAACCCTTAAGTTTAGTGCCAAAGATCGTTTTCGGAAACACGCAGGAAATTTTCGGCCTCTCTTCATTTACACAATCAATTGAAAGCGGCAACTTTGTTGGCGCTATCAACCTGGCTCCCAAACAATTCGGTAATCCTCTAAATTGATGCACATCTTTTGAATTTATGATCCAATTACTCTGGAGTACTGTGCGCACTAATCTCTCACAAAAACGGAGCTTTCAAACCGGGGAAATGTTAAAGCGCTTGCGTTTTAGTGTGTGTAGACGGAAAACACTTCCCTTCACTTCCCCCTCAAGCAGGTGGCTTCCTCACATTTATAACACTTTTTTTCCTTAATTAGCATCTCCAATGAAAATGTTTTCCCTAAAAAATTTATATAAAAAAAGAACAAACAAACAGTTTCACAGGAAGTAAAGCCCAAAGGTTTATGATCACATACTAAGATCTCCTGCATAAATTTCGAATTGAAATTCTTTTCTAATGACTGGAGGTTTGGTTTCGATCATTTTCTTCGAACGAGTTTTTGCCGCCTCAAAAATTCGGGATTCCACTCGTTGTTTAATGCGTTACAGTCCTGTGCAAACGACGTCGCGTTCCTCCAGCGTTGCGTAAGCTAAGCTACGTACCCTGTATAATTCACACGCCAATTGTTACAAATAATCGGTTTCATCTCAGATCTAAGAAAATTGTGTAAAAAAAAAGCCCCCCAGAAAAGCACACTTTAGGTTAAAGAAAGTTTAATGAAAGTAAGCTCTGTGAACTTTTTGTATATACCTACCATGCCATTTACAGTGGCCCAGAACAGTTAAACATAGACCTACTGAAATGATATCGTCTGTTATTGTAGAATTTCGAAATCTCTTTACCCCTGAAGTTTAGTGCCAAAGATCGTTTTCGGAAACACGCAGGAAATTTTCCGCCTCTCTTCATTTACACAGTACAATCAATTGAAAGCGGCAACTTTTGTTGGCGCTATCGACCCGCCTCCCAAACAATTCGGTAATCCTCTAAATTGATGCAAACGCTCTGAATTTATGATCCACTTGCTCTGGAGTATTGTGCGCAATAATCTCTCAGAAAAACGGAGCTTTCAAACCGGGGAAATTTTAAAACGGCTTTTAAAACGGCTTTGCGTTTTAGTGTGTGTAGACGGAAAACACTTTCCTTCACTTCCCCCTCAAGTAGGTGGCTTCCTCACATTTATAACACTTTTTTTCCTTAATTAGCATCTCCAATGAAAATGTTTTCCCTACAAGAAAAGAAACCAGAAATTCATTCATTCCAGAAAAAAGGAGCAACAAGAATTCGTTGTGATCCGAAGTTGTTTCCGACTTACGCACTTAGCAGAAAGCGGCAACAATTGTCGACGCTGTAAGTAGTTGGCATTTCTTGAAGGATGGAGCGACCCTTCAATTGCAAACAATAAACTATTTGGAACTTCCGACTAATTTACTCTAATTTCCATATCAAATATAATGAAACAATGGAAGAAGTTTTCTTTTACCGACCACACTCAAGTTTATGATATATCTTTCATGTCTTTCGGTGTTGGCAACTTTCACGTTAATGTCTTCGGACAAAATCGACAACCTCTTTCAAGGATACAGACGATTACTTCAGCCTGATCTTTTTTATGTTCATGGATGTAAGGTAATCAAATTTATTAGTTCAATGTTTTATTTTTTCTTCAAAATATGTTCCTGATAAATCATAATTAACTGAGTTTAGGATTTACAGAATTGCTTAAGGAGCATTTCTTGTGAAAACGATTATGCAGAGTACGTCAAAATTATTAACGCTCCCAGCAATAAAGTGTGAATGCATTAAATTCTAAGCATGGTAACAATCTCACATCTTGCTACCAAGTCGTGTGTTCGTTCGTAGAAATAGGAATATCTTTCTGGATTCTCGGTTTTCTGGTAGTCGAAAATTTTAAAAAAAATTAAAAAAAGAGCATACAAACAGTATCACTGGAAGTAAAGCCCAAAGGTTTATGATCACATACTAAGATTTCCTGCATAAATTTCGAATTGCATTTCTTTTCTAATGACTGGAGGTTTGGTTTCGATCATTTTCTTCGAACAAGTTTTTGCCGCTTCAAAAATTCCGGATTTCCACTCGCTGTATAATGCGTTACAGTCCTGCAGAAACGACGTCGCGTTCCTCCAACGTTGCGTAAGCTAAGCTACGTACCCTCTATAATGCAAACGCCGATTATTAAAATAATCGGTCCCATCCAAGATCTGAGGAAATTGTGAAAAAAAAGCGCGTGGTATGAAAAAGCCCCCCAGAAAAGCACAGTTTAGGTCAAAGAAAGTTTAATGAAAGTAAGCTCTGTGAACTTGTTGTATATACCTATTATGCCATTTACAATGGCCCAGATCAGTCAAATAAACCAACTAAAATGATATCGTCTATTATTGTGGAATTTCGAAATCTCTTTACCCCTTAAGTTTAGTGCCAAAGATCGTTTTCGCACAGACGCAGGAAATTTTCCGTCTCTCTTCATTTACACAATCTCTTTAAAGCGGCAACTTTTGTTCGCGCCATTGACCCGGCTCCCAAACGATTGGGTAATCTTCTAAATTGATGCAAACCCTTTGAATTTATTTTCCAGTTGCCCTGGAATACCGTGCACACTAATCTGTCATGAAAACGGAGCTTTACCAAAACGTTCTTTTACCCGGGGTAAATTTGCGTCTTAGTGTGTGTAGACGAAGAAATATAACTTAAATGTCAGAATTTTAAATGCGTTCCCCAAGCAACTGTAAAATGATTAAATCATAAGAAATGCCGAGATATGTATAAGTAATCATATGAATGCGAGTGTAGATTTGCATTACTTGTGATATTTGAAAATTCTCTCGAAATTGTACGAGTCTTCTGGTGGGTGCAATCTGAAAGAATTTTGAAACATTACGAGTAATGTCAATCCTTAATTTCTCGAGCTTTCATAAGATTACTCATTTATTATGACTAATAAAATCTCCTATAAGCCTGGTGGTTTCCTGAGGTCTCCTCGCCTAACAACCTGCTGTATGTTTATAAAATTTGTTATACACATCAAGCCAAATAAATGATGATGATGATAATGATGATGATGAAGGTGAACTTGCGCACCTTAATTTGCACTCATGGTACTGCAATGCAAATTAAAAATTAACGATAGAGATAGAGATTCGGAAGCTGACGTTTCGAGCGTTAGCCCTTCGTCGGATTATCCTTTAACCGATAAATGTTACTTCAGTGTTTTAAGCCATAGATCTGTTTTCCTTACAATTATTTCCTGTTGATTGATTCCGTATTCTCCTAGCATTTACATGTATCGGTTTTAAACTTTGTCGCGAATCATAAAATCAACAGGTAGCAAACTAAGTTTCATCGAGGAACCACCAAACTTCACTGATGGAAACGTTCCCAGTGAAACAAAATCGCTACAACATATGACGGATCATTCTTTAGATTGTCGTTAGTGCCCTAAAAATCAATTGCAAAAAAATAATTAGCCCTTGAAATTACCGTTCATGGCTTTATCTAAATGATCTCATAAATAAGGTTTTATCCAGAAATTTTATGTTAGAACTGGATAGTTCTCCACGGTTTGGTACCGATCATTTTCCTTTGTTCTTTGACCCTTATATCCATTCGTGAGTTTCAGTTTCATGACGTATGAATATTTAGACTAAAACTGATCAAATGAAGTTAATTATAAAATTGGCAGTTGTTTACGACAGGTATTAAAATAATTATTAGAGCAATACATACATATAGTATTAAATAGTATTAAAAATGGCACGTCAAGCTGTTCTCCTGTTACCGTACAAATTCCGGAAGTCTCGCACGTTTCCGCAAAGAGGTAGTTTATTCCAAATAGTAAGAAGAATTTGAGTCTCGGCAATTAATCGAAAAGGTATATTATTACGAAATGGAGCGAAACAAATAAACTTATCGTAAGGATGCCAACAGTTGAATTAGCATTTTGAAATCTGCGCCACCCCGTAAGAATAGCGGAGCAAGAGATTCGACCACCCTTTAAACTGATTGAACAACTTTCAATTTAGAAAAATATATTACACTATATACAAGTGTAATTAAATGTCCTATATTCATTAGATATATTCGTAGTTTGTCTATTTGGGCCTCACGCCCCCCGTGACAAAGTAAAATATTTTTAGCTTTCTACTTTTACTAGAGACGTTTCATTGACATTGGTCATGGATCTCTTAGCAATATGGATTAGTTTCAAGGAAGATAGACAAGAAACATAAGCTTATTTTAAATATAATTATAGCTGTTTCAGCGGAGCCCTATACTCATATAGGAAAGAAAAGGAAACCAATGAGTTGATTTTCTCACGGTTATCATGGCTAGCGTGTTTGGTCGTGAGCGCGTACGCACGAGGGCGACGACGACGGAGACGTGCAAGATGGCGGTCACTCTCAAGATGGCGGTCACTCTCTAGATAGAGATAGAGACGTGCAGAGACGTAGAGATTGATAGAGACGTGCAGTTTTGATTTACAGTGTACTTCTTTGATATCAGACATCCATGTTATGGTGAATTGACACCTGCGCACCCGCTGACCGGTTTCAGGAGACCATATCGCGGGCTCAATTTTAGGCTTATCAAGGTCACGTGTTTTTTGAAGTTGACTGCTGATCAAGAGCTGGTTTTCGATTGGATTGCGGGCTTGTGTCAGGTTAACTTCATGTATAATCAGAGCCTGGCAGGTAATCGTTAACTCGGAATAGAATTATGAAGTCCTTTTTGACCGCGAGGACAGCTGTAGACACTGCTTGTTTTTTTTTCTTGCTGCATTCTTTTATTGAAAGATTTACCTTGAAATACGCAATCGTAAACTAAACGAGGTCTCTCAAATGGACGCCCTAATAAAAGCAAAAATGGAGTCTGTGTGAAAAAAACAGAAGGCCAAACAACATAAACAGAAAATCTCACCGCAAAGTTAGAAAACTAAAATCAAAACTCTTGCTTACCTTGGGTTAGCTTACTCAGGCTTTGAACAACTTAGCTCAGGACCTCCGCTTTTAGGCTTGGCTAAATCCATATATTAATTTTACTCTTCATAGGATTGATTGAAGCAACCGCAGACAGGGGTGAATGCTGAAACTGAAGACCACGTGTGATAGACTTAGGTGGTTGGTTTTTTAACGCCTCCTGCACCCAACCAGAGACATTCGTGTATTTACAGCATGGACCTTGATAACAACGCAACGAACCTCAGTTTATCCAGGTCACGGTATCATTGCTCTTACGCACCGCACGTAACACGGGAGGAGGGTAGTTCAGCTTTTAACTTGATTATAGGCCTCATAACGGTCATGGCTTCATTCCCCACCGTTCTTCTAAACGTATTTATAATCCTAGCTATAAAGCAAAGAAGTGAGCTCCAAAAACCCTCAAATGTTATGTTGTCAAGCATGGCCGTTACAGATCTTCTAGTTGGCCTTATACCTATGCCGATATCTGCCACTACTGATTTCGTTTCAATACGACATTTAGTTTCGTCTGAGCACAAATGTATCTTAAATGGGATAGATATGTTCTTCGCGTCTTTCCTCTTCACGGCTACTTTGCATCACTTGACTGTCATTGCTTGGGAGAGGTACGTGGCGATACTGAAATGGATGGACTACAAGCGTATCATCACAAATGGCCGCATTAAAAAGATTGCGATAGCTACCTGGCTCTTTGCGCTCCTCCCAGAGGTTGCACATTTTATAATGATGGTAGTCGTTGTGGATCGTAGAATTATGAAGTCCTTTTTGAGCGCGAGGACAGCTGTAGACACTGCATGTTTATTTCTTGTTGCATTCTTTTATCGAAAGATATATCTTGAAATACGCAATCGTAAACTAAACGAGATCTCTCAAATAGACAATCTAATAAAAGCAAAAATGGAGTCAAAAGTTGCCAAGACAACTGTTTTTTTAACCGGTGCGGTAATATTCTTTTATATTCCATTATTTGTAATAGGTTTCCTTGGAAGGGTTGTGCCAGTCTTTCGTTCAAATGCTCGTGCTCACCGGTTATTACGGATGTTGACGCAATTGAACTCTCTATTTAATCCATTGATTTACTGCTATAGAGATCACCGTTTTAGGAACGCTATTCTTGAGCTGTTATGGCTGAAAAAACCTCAAGCAATTTTGCCAGCAGCTGGTGCCGCTCAATTTATCAGGCAAAAAGATCCATTTAGGTCGTCAGAGCAGCAAAAAGTAGGAAAATTTACCCAACGCTTGACAAGATCAGCATCTTGCAATCTAACTGATGCTTTTGATTCTATTCATGAAACACACACTGTGATTATGTTGAAGAAGTCTTTGTCTGCTCCCACGCTTTATACACGCAGCAGCTCTTTAGAGGGCTTAGATCTGCAGCAGCCTTCATCCATTGTGGAAACCAGTGCAACGATTCATGCTGACTGCAGCGTTCAAAGTAAAGCGGAGTTTCACAATCCTAAAGGAAACAAAGATGCAACCAAGCCTAAACTGACACCGTGAAATAAATATACCAAGATCGATACGCCAGTAAGATTCCAACAAAACACAGTCAAATGTGCTGCTAGCTGCCGTGGAATAGTTCGAGGAGCAGAAACGTTGACAGCGACTATAGCTGCCCCATATAGCTCCATATAACGCATCTCTGAACAAGCGGTCGACTCGACTTGAGACAGGATTTTGAAAAAAAAAATTGAGATTAGCGCGTAAATTTCACCAGGAGGTTAACGGCGGTAGACTTTCCCTGCACTGATTGGCTCAGTTATCTGAGAACCCAGTTGAAGGCGTTCGTTGGAGGAGTTTGTTAACAATGATTTCCAGTTCGTACGGCGCACTGTCGAGGGTTTGTTTTCGTTTTTCCTCGTGTAAGACATCACAAAACGTAAGCAAGCAAATTAAAAGTTTCAAAACAATCGCCATTATGGATGTAAAGCGGTCGAAGCTTTGTGCTTCTTTCTTTCTCATATCACTTGATGAAACAACTTCGCAGCTGTAAACATTAGTGAAGCTTTTGAAAAAGTAATTTGACAGGCCTTAAAGATAATGTATGTGGTTCGTAACGAATAACATTGATTCGCATCATTCGGAATTTATAATGTTTGTAAATATTAGGGTACTGAGACTGTGCAGTAAAGACTGGAAATCATCTTTAATCTTTGGAAGCATGCAAGAGATTTTTCTTAGCGCTGTTTTCTCAAATACAGTAGCTAGGTGGACATATAAATAACAAAAGGATGTCTGGGAATTGTTAATTTGAAAATATTTTTTCTCCAGGAGCAATTTTTGCACGATCATTTCATATCTTGTTATCCCATTTCGAAAATGTTCTGTAATTTTTTACTACAAACTGCAATTAAATATGGCAAAACGCAGACAAGTTTTTTAGCGTTCTGCGTCCTGAAACTGTGGTTCAGAGTCACCTTAAGTTTTCGAAAATTGAAGGTGGTTCTGAATCCCCTTCGTAGAATTTTATTAAACTTTGCATAAAGTTGCATCTCATCATGCTGATTACAATTCAATAAGAACAAAATGGGGGTCAGCGAGCTCGCTTCGAGTTATATGCGCTTAAAGGTAAAATTAAGGATGTTTTTAGCAGGTCATATTGTTGCTATGATAACCTATTGTGCCATAAAATTGACAGCACCTTGCTCACCAATGATTGGGCAGGTTGTTGATACCATGATTTTGGTATCAACCGATATAGAGTGGTTAGAATGACCCATCAAACTCTAAGTCTTGGAAAGTACTGGAAACTGTTTCGAGCCACCCTAAATTGGCGATAAACAAAATTCGCATTTAGTGGTCGTGGAAAATTCGACAATTCACTTTATTTTAAAATTCTTGATATAGTTTGATGATAGCCAGCTCTATAAGCTTTTATTTAATGTAGTTTTTCGACGCTCTTGACTACACCCCAACTCTTGTGTGTAGAGTGTATAGTTTTCATTTTGGGTACAAATAGGATAGTCGGCTTATTTATTATTTTTTGTTTTACATCACCACTGTAATTGTGCGGCCTTATGCGTCCCATGACGCAATGAGGAAAGACGATGATTGTAATTGTGCTTAGCTTTCTTCTTGACATCTCCTTAACATGTATATACACGATTTAGACCCAGGTGAATGAATAACATATTAAACCTTATTTGTGCAAGTCTGAAGGTAAATACAAATACAGCCCAACC
>OZ026599.1:31395624-31480624 GCA_964020085.1 Micromussa lordhowensis | reverse complement strand
CAACTATATTTCCGTAGGATGGTTTACCTAAAGTTAGTAAATCTGGATATTTAGAAGCATTTTGGAATCAAGATTTGGAAAAGAGTTTTCATTTGACATGGTAGTTAAGGGGAAAAGTGTCATAAATGTAAAGAGTGAATCGACTACTGTAAGAGGAAACTAGGGCCTCTAAGGATATCAGTTTTTCCAGTTTCCTGTTTAAAAATGAAGGAGTTACCCTATTAAAATAAAGGTTTCTATCTATCTATCTACAGCGCAATAAAGTATTTGACAATTAAAAGTACCTAACACTTACCTGAAATCATACAAAATCATAAATACAAACTGGATGAATTGTTTGTTTCAGGAAAGGGTGTTTTCCACTTACAAATAATGAATACTTAAAGATGAGCAAAAACTTAGGCAATTTTCCAACTAATTTTGTAAATCACATTCTTACCATTTCACGAACTTTAATAGCGCCAAAAACTGATTGGAAGAAAATAATCTTAACTAAACCTTCAGTCAACAAAAATTGTACTCAATTTGAAATTTCTGCAGGGAATCTAAAAATGTGATCATTACTCTTAAGCAATGCTTCCTGTAAAACTCTGGGGTTTTTTTCGAGATTTTTTAAAAACAGAAAACCAAAAATCCAGAAAAATGTTCATCTTTTTAAGAACGAATACACGGCTGGGTGCCAAGATGTGACACTTATCTCACTTAGCATTTAGAGCTTTGACACTTTCTTACTTTAAGAGATAAAACGTTTGACGTACTCTAGTCTTTTTGACGAAATTCCTCAACTCAGTTACTTATGATTTACCAGGAACAAATTGAAAGGAAAAAAATTAACATTGAATCAGGAATTTTGATTATCCCGAATTTATGAAAATAAAAGAGATCACGCTGCAGTTATCGTCTGTATTCTCGAAAAAGGTTGTCGATTTAGTCAGCAAATATTAACGCGAAAGTTGCCAAAAAGGTCATTGATAATCTTGGGTGTAGTCAGTAAAATATAACATTTGCCACCGACATATTTGATATAGAAATTAGACCAAAGGAGTTGGAAATTCCAAGTAGTCCATTGCTTGCAATAAGCCATTTCCGAGTTTCTTTTGATCTGTGTTTCAAAACGAGTCCTGGTGAGCAACCTGGAAACGAGTTTCATTTTCAAGACAGTTAGGGTGTAAGAGAAACTCATATCAGTATATGAAAGGTTTGCACCAAGACTCGCTTTTAGACAGAGGTAAAAGCAACTCGGAAATGGCATATTAAATGGTCGCTGAATCCTTCAAGTAATGGCAACTACTTACATCGAGAACAATTTTTGCCGCTTTAGATTCAACTTAGTGTGTAAATGAAAAGTAATAAAGCTCTTTGTATGGGAAGATTCTCCTCTCGGAAGTCCAATTCAAAAGTATCGTTTTCCTGGCACCTGAGATTTTATCCAGGTAGACGACAATTTTGACAGACAAAAACAAATAAAAAGCTAACGATGCAATGTATTAACAGGTAGAAGTAATCGTTCGTACTAATGCAACACGTGCATAGTTTTTCCGTGCCACTGTGAAATTAATTGATGCGAGAAAACACTATGAAGTAACTAGTCTACTTACACTTTAAGTTCCGTGTAAGATTAGGCAATTTGTAACATCTTTTTGAAGGATTTTGTTACACCTGTGAATCCTTTAATTACCTCCAAAGCAAAGATTCCTGTACCCTAGGCTAGACCCTGTTACTTTTAAAAACACAACCCTTATATATGGTACTGCCTCATTATTTATAAGCGTTACAGGCTCCTCCTTGAGTCATTGGATAATATTGTAGTATTGGAAGGCCCCTCTCATTTTTTGCCCCAAGTTCAATGAAGCTTTAATTGGCATTTTTTCCTTAACCTACATTGTAGATGGCGTAGGAATAGTTCTCACGGCAACCTGAGTGCTGGAATTTCTCCGAATCATTCATGTGCGAAACTCGTTTCTCACTGGTCGATTCACGAGGGCATTAAAAAAACTACTCACAATTTGTATATAAATCCGGATAAACCGATACAATATACAAGGAGAGCGACTTGGTATAATAATAATAATAATAATAATAATAATCATAATAATAATAATGATGATGATGATGATGATGATGATGATGATGATGACAATAATAATAATAATAAAAGTCGTAGTTCGAGAGATTTCTCATATAGGGACACGATATTCGATTTCATCGTTTCTGGTCTTCGAGCCATTTCATGATATTGGCTGTTGTGGAGACTTGTCGGAATCTCAGGATCTCGATCTTAATTTCAGCATTTAATTTCAGGGTTGATTACATCTCTGTTACCTTCAGGATTGCCTTGCCTCGCCTCACACACGCAACACTTTCACCATGGATCATTGCCCTTGTTTCCGTAGTGGATGTCTCGACTGCTGTGGATCTAAGTCAGGGCTGCTGCATGTATCAAGCGTGGGAGCAGACAATGACTTTTTCAACATAACCACACTGGGTATTCCATGAATGGAATATAAAGCAACATCTGTTAGATTGCAAGATGATGATCTTGTCAAGCCTTGGGTACGTCTTCCTACTTTGTTTAGCTCTGACGACCTAAATGGATCCGTTCGCCTGTAAAATTGAGCGACACCAACTGCTGACTGTATTGCTTTTATCCCTAACAATAGTTAATAGAGGGGACCGGTTAGGAAGCCCGCAGAACATCAAAGGAACAAACAAAAATGCCAAGATTTATGTTGGAAGGTCCACGACCCTGCACAATCTTTTGTTTTGTGCTCATACACTATGCATGAATTACGCAACCAACACGTTTCTATTGGTTGGCTCCTCAGTACGGAGTAAACAACTATTGTGTTTTGTGCAGGGTCAAGGCCAAAAAAGCGAACAAAAACAAACAACAAAGAGCATTGACGAGTTTCATAACTATTCCCATCTATTAACTATGCCCTAACAGCTCGCGAATAGCGTTCCTAAAACGGTGGTCTCTATAACAGTAAAGTAGTGGATTAAGGTGGTTCCCTAGAGTTTTTCTTAGACTCATTAGCGCACGCTACCACTACTGGCCAAACGTCAGTAATAATCGCGCGTTCAAAAATGACGCAAGTAACCCTAAGAAGAAACGAAATCACTTGAAAAGCGTTAAATCACTTCGGTATAAGTAGCAATAGTTTCAAACTCCGTTCAAACAACTGTTTATGACAAAATATGACAAAAAAAGCTCTATAAATAAACGGTAAAAGAGCTCAAATTTACTCTTGCTTTCTCGCATGCGATACATGGCGTGACCTGAGCGCGCGCCTAAATGAATACCCACGCGCGATAGCACGTGTGTTTTTCTGATTTTTGTGACGTCACGTGCGAAAATAAATGCTAATTTTCTCACGTTTCCTTCGGTGAATTATTTTTAAATTTGGCTCAGTTGTAACCACATACAATTCCTATAAAATACCCTCTGTCAGAGCTAATCCCATATATTTAGAACAATAACAAATTACAGACTAATGGAAAAACCGTCTGAACAACCTTGACTTTTTACCAGTTCAAAATGTCAGGTAATATCATTTCCATGATCTGGCGAAGTATGAAAAAATTTCACCGAAGGAAAGTATAAATATTAAGGAGTCTAGGTCAAAATAAGGAATATATCTGCCTGTCATTAGATGAGATGTTACCATGGAAACGGCTTTAATCCGAAAATTTACCACCAAACCATAAGTCTTATTTTAACAGCACCCATACTGGTAAATCTCCAAGGGAAAAAAAACAACGTTTCCTTTTCTAACTCGCGCTTTTTAGGGAGGGTGTTTCGTAATAACTCTAGGGAGCCACGTTAAATAGAGAGTTCCACTGCATCACCATCTCTGTCAACCGGATAGCAGCATTTGTACGAAGGACTGGCACAAACCTTCCTAATATTTCCAAAACAAATATTGGGATAAACGAGGATATAACCGCAGCAGTCAGCAAACCAGTTGTCTTCGCAACTTTGGGCTCTAGTTTTGCTTTCATTAAAACGTCGATTTAAGAGATTTCGTTTAGCTTGCGATTGCGTACGCCCAGGTAAACCTTTCGATAAAAGAATGCCAGAAGAAAAAAGGAACAGTTTCTACAGCAGTCAATCTGGTTAAAACGCTGTTATAAAGCTGTCGTTATAAAGTTTGCAATCGTTGGGAAGAGCGAAGAGAGCCATGTACCTATCGCATTCTTTTTAAGACGTCCATCTGTGATGATAAGCTTGTAGTCTTTTCATTTTTGTACCGCCAGGTACCTCTCCCAAGCAACGATAGTCAAGTGATGCAGGGTAGCCGTGAAGAGTAAAGGGAGGAAGAAAAGATTCACCGAATGTAACATGCAGGTATACTCAAACGAAACTTGACGTACTGAAAAGAAATCAATAGCGGAATATGTCGGCATAACTATAACGCCAACTAGAAGATCTGTAATGGCCAGGCTTGAAAACAAAATGCTTGAGGGTTTTTGCAGCTCCTTTGTTTGCTTTAGAGTTAGGATTGTAAATGCGCTCAAAAGTATGGTGGGGAGTAAAGCCATGACTGTCGTGATGTCTGAAATCAAGTGGAAAGCGGAGCCTCTGTCTTCCCATTATACGTGCGGTGTGTACATATACTTGCAATAAAGCGTTGAGCTGGATGAACTGATGGTTGTATTATACATGCATGGGCCGTCAAATAACCAATCACTTCCGTCCATCACAAGCAGCCTTCAATTTCAGCATTTAAGTCTGTCTGCATGTGGTTCCTTCAACCAATCCTATGACGAGTAGAATAAGAACGGAGTGGTATAATTCTAAAATAAGCTTATGTTTCCTGATTCCTGTTCAATCTCACTAACTTGAAAGCAAGCCATATTACAGATGGACTAATTACCAAATTTTCAATGAAAGGAATCAAGAGAAAGGTAACCAACGGAACAAATGCTGTATTTTGTCACAAATAGACAATAGGTCTGGTTAATATAGGGTATTTAAGTACACTTGTAGGTAGCATAAAATTCTTCTCTTTGTAGCGATGACTGTTTGCCTCAGTTGCCCAGTTTCTTACAATAACGTTCCTATAAGCATTGGCCTTTCAAATGATATTCTGTTTTCACTCTTCCGCTCTTGATGTTTTTGCGCCAGCTATCCCAAAATGTATTAATATAAACCACTCAGAGTAAATTTAACTAATCATGACTGTCTTAAAACGTGTTAGTAAAAAAACGTTGAGAGAGCTGAAGCTTGTTTGATAAAGTAAGGAAAATTCTGTCACCTGATTCAGTTCAAAACTATGGGCATCTGTTGTTAAAATAATGTTTTCAAAAATCTTAAAATCTGAGGTAGGAGCAACATTGAATGATAATAGAAATACCATTTCAAAGTAGTAAGCTGATTTTCCTTTTAGTTAAGCATGGATAACAGAGGGTTTTGCAGGTTATGAGGCCCAACAAAGTTCTGTGCTCTACATCGTCGTTCGCTTCTTTGGCGTGGACCATACACACAACGCCAGCCTTTGTTACAGCTACCCTAAAAGAAAGGGGAAACGAAACAAAACGAAAATGGGAGACTGAGGCCGCACGTTCTCTCCTCTTTTTTCTTCTGGGAGGGTAGCTGTAACACACTCTAGCATTTTCTGTACGGTCAAGGCCGAAAAAGTGCGCGAACGAGGACCTGCGGCAAAGAACATTTTTGAGCTTCATAACTACATTAACCTCTGATATCTGCGCTATATTGAAATGAAAATCTACTTCAGAACATTAAAATGATATTGCAATTATCACTCAAAGGCTTTGAGCATATATGAAAGTCGTCTCAAAATTGGAAAAACGGCAATGTTTTTTTTCTGAAACGGTCGGACCTTAACCGCTAACATACGGCGTGATCCTTCTCCTTATGTACATTGAGGAATTTAACAGCTGAAACGACAAATAAATACAAAGATTTTTGGCTCTGTTGGTAATAATTTAGGTTAATTTTCGTTTTACTCGTGAGTTACTTATTACAATCTGTTCTCGAAATCATGTGTTACGTAAACTTATTACATTCGCAGCATTTATAAGATTCATAATGTTCAAGCAAACAAAAAAATAAATAAACGCTGATTAAATCCAAAAATACTTGATATAAAGAGTAAGATTAACTGTAAAATGATGAAGTTTTTAAAATCCTCCCCTCATTTGATGCTGTAGAGAGAAGGCGAGTTTTTCTTCACTTTGTTAATCTGCAAATCTCCAAAGTCTTCTTTTTCTCTTACATAAATGATATTCAAAATTATTTTATTACACCGCACACAGTTTGTTAGTCAAAGATATAGTTCAAGCAACCAAACAGCTGCGATATTCAATCTCAAATGTTCAGTTGTATTGGCGTACTAATGCGATACAATAGGCCCTTTGCAGCTAAGGCATCACGTGACCTACTTTTCATAAAATTATCGGCTATAACTTAAAAAATGACAGAAATGGGAAAAACATGTCGTAAATAGAAAAATGGCCAGGTTTGATGCCCCTGGCATTAAAGGATGATATTTTATGATGGTTTAAGTTTTTAAAAAATTAAGAAGATTTTTTTGGAAAAAGTCGTTGGAGAGCAAGACCTTGCTCTCCAGCAACATTTTACACCGATGTCTTCTAAATTTTCCGAAAATTCACTGTTGTATAAACTTACTCTTTAATGCCAGAGGCTTCAACCTTGGCCATTTTGGTATACAGATATATTCGATATGCTCTTTTCATTTCCGGCATTCTGTAAGTTATAACCCATAATGCGTAGGGCACGTAGTTCCCGGTGTTGTGGTCTGGCCTTGTCTCATGGGTTGGTGCTTTACATAGGGATAACCTCATGCACCTTTCCCCCTTGGACAGAGTTGTCCAAGAAAAAAAAAAAAAATTGCTATGCTATAATAAAAAAATGTTTTGAGCAAAAACTTGGTCACGTGACCCAAGCTGCAAAGAGCCTATTCTCATAAACGGCATTTTTCAAAGATGTTTATATCGTTTGCTATCAGAATTTATTAGGATTATCATTTGTTATGGGAAGAAAGAGAATTTATTCTTGTATTTGTAGTGCATCTCCTGCATTTCGAAGGCACACGAGCAAACCCCATACCTTGCTTACTGATTTAGTAACTCAAATGGAAAGACTGCTAGTTGATGGAAAAGGACTCTGACCGCTAACACGTATAATTATGGCAGGCCCGTAGGGAGGTGGGGTGCAATGGGTGCGCCCGCTCCCCCCGCAGACTGCTGAGGTCCACTTTTTTGTTAAAAAAATAAATAGTAAAAAAAAAATAATAGTGTTGTTCTGTTTGCCAAGATGCACCCAAGGAGGCTTGAGCTTGGCACACTTCTGAAAGATCGTGATGATCAGCAGCCAGCCGAGTGAACAATACGGATTTACAACTTTATTTCTATTTTTGTTATTTTTAAATAGCGACATTGGCATTGTTATTCTCTACATTGTAAAATACATACGTAAAGCATTCTCTTTGCCAAAAAAAATCAATTTTGAAGTTCAAAATTTCACAAATATCCACGTTTTTAGGTTCGCTTTTAGCGACCTATATTGCTATCGTACTGACCTTCAAAACGCACGAAATGCAGTCTCAGACAACTTAATTTTCAAAATTTCCCGGGGGGCATGCCCCCGGACCCCCCCTAGTAAAGAGCGCCTCCAGCGCTCGTTGGTCCGTATAATCAACTGATCGCACCCACCCGTAAAAAAATCCTGGCTACGGGCCTGTATGAGGTAGGCAAATTTTCGTATTCTACCTAACAGATGATATCTTTACTTACACAGGAGTGGAATTCTCCAAATGGTGTGAATAGTGGGGTGATATCAATATTGTGATTGAAAACATTGCGAGTCACATTACATCTGACAGTTTTTTTTTGTTAATATGAAATCGTTGATTTGGTAAACTGGTATTTTATTATTTTTGTCCTCAGGCGATCGCACAACGAATATAAAAAAAGGAAATTGCTGCCTTTAATTTTGATAGAAACCGGAGAAACGCAAACCAATTAATTCAATGAGAATTAGAAGAGTGAAAATACAGAGAAGCTGGCTCAGAAATTAGATTGATAGAAAAGAAAAACTTTCACGCATTGCAGTAATATTTGCTGGTCAAAATGTTCCCTTGTGTCAGATTCGGGAAAGTAAGGATGAATCATTGGCCTCGAACAATTGTCCGCTATTTTGTTAGGGGTTAATGATTTCGCCGGAAATCCACATTTGCTCTTATATAGTAATACAACAAGACCATTTGTCGCTATATCAATCGACATGGAAATTAGTAAGAGTAACAATACTCGGATATTCCAAGCCGTTCATTATTTGAAGGTTCGCTGAATCCTTCCATTACGATATTAGAGAAGCCGAGGAGTACCCTCAGAAGATTTTTTTTTTCAAATTATCTGCAAAGGGTAAAGTAAAGAAAAAAAGAGGATAAAAATTAATTATGTCAAGATACTATTTCCTTCAAAGACTACAATTAGAATATAGATCCATCTTTTTTAATCTTTCTATATTGTACTGTAGATTTGATATTTTCCGTTGTTGTCTTGATGCCGAGATGAAGGATGGCACGCGGCAGTGTAGCCGATAAATATGATGATTAATTACTAAAGCTAAAGTATTGTTTTTGTTTTCAATTTGTATTAATTTTCTTTTAATTTGATGCGTGGATCTTGATGCCCAACGACAAGACAGATGAAAACCACGCGTGGTCTTGATATGTGATTCAAAACACGTGTTGTTATCATCTGTTTTCATTCGGTATCAAAACTTATTAGCTTTCAAACTTAGGAATTATTAATGAATTTTAGAACTGAATATGATTCAATCATCTACATGTAAGGATGATCTGGCGGAAAATGAGTGTTTGGCCAAATTGCTCGTTGACGAGTTTTCGATCTTATCAGGCAGCCACACTTAAATTGTTACATTTTTTTAGCCCCTACAGCCGCTTTTTTAACATTGTTTGAACATTCCCTATATCGACCAGTCCGCACTATGTTGGAGGAATCTGAACACGCAGCATCATTTCCACGGTTAGGAATACCGTCCACACTAACCTCTCACGAAAACTCAGCTTTACAAAAACGTTCTTTAAAAACCTGGGGAATTTTAAAACCTCGGCTTTGAGTTTTAGTGTGTGTAGACGGAAAACGCTTTAAAAAATAAAACTTTCCAGAAACGATAAAATCAGATAATCAGTGATTTTCTTTTCCATGAACACAAATCCGAAGCGATCCTTGATTATTGCGTTTTCAAATTTCTCCGCCGTAGTATGGACGGAAAACATATGATGCGTTTTCAGAGCGGAAACTTTCCGTTCTTTCTTTTCAAACACCCTTTCCAGAAACCAATAACTTATCCACTTTGTGTTTATGATTTTAATGATTTTTACCAAATGTCTGACAATCTTTACTGTCAAATATTTTCCTGAAAGTGGCAACTGTTGTGCTGTACGATATTTCACTTCCCCCTCAAACAAGCGGCTTCCTCCCATTTATGACACTTTTTTCCTTCATTCGTACGTCAAATGAAAATGTTTTCCCAGAAATTCATTCATTGCAGAAAAAAAGTAGCAACAATTCGTTGAGATCCGCAACTGTTTGTTTGTTTGAACTACTAATATTAAAAGTGCAATTTACTTAATGAAGATAATTAAAGAATATAAAGGTATAATATATATAGAGTTTTACTGCTTTCTACTGACACACTTAGTCGAAAACGGCAACAATTGTTGACGCTGTAAGTAGTTGCCATTACTTGAGGGATGCAGTGACCCTTCAATTGCAAACAATAAACTACTTGAAACTTCCGACTAATTTACTCTAATTTCCATATCAAGTAAAACAGTGGCTAACGTTTACTTTACTGACCACACGCAAGTTTCAGATGATACATCTTTCGGTGTTGGCAACTTTCACGTCAACATCTGCGCAAAAAATCGACAACCTCTTTCAAGAATACAGACGATTACTTCAGCCTGATCTTTTTTGTGTTCATGGATGTAAGGTAATCAAATTTACTAGTTCAATGTTTCATTTTTTTCTTTAAAATATGTTCCTGATAAATCATAATTAACTGAGTTTAGGTTTTACAGAATTGCTTCAGGAGCATTTTTGTAAAAAAGACCGTGCAGAGTACGTCAAAATTATTAACACTCTCAGTAATAAAGAAGCACCGCATTAAATTCTAAGTAAGGTAACAATGTCATATCTTGCTACCCAGTCGTGTATTCGTTCTTAGAAATATGAATATCTTTCTGGATTTTCGGTTCTCTGCTAGTCGAAAATCTAAAGAAAAAAAAATACACAAAACAAACAATATCACAGGAAGCAAAGCTCAAAGGTTTATGATCACATACTAAAATTTCCTGCATAAATTTCAAATTGAATTTTTTTTCTAATGACTAGATGTTTGTTTTCGATCATTTTCTTCGAATCAGTTTTTGCCGCTTTTAAAATTCGAGATTTCCAGTCGCTGTTTAATGCGTTACAGTCCTGTACAAACGCCTTCGCGTTCCTCCAGCGTTGCGTAAGCTAAGCTATGTACCCTGTATAATGCAAACGCTGATTATTACAAATAATTGGTCCCATCTCAGATCTGAGGCAACTGTGTAAAAACTCGCGTGGTAGAAATAAGACCCCAAAAAGCACAGTTTAGGCTGAAGGAAGTTTATGAAAGAAAGCTCAGTGTTCTTTTTGTATATACCTACCATGCCATTAACAGTGGTCCAGAACAGTTAAATATAGACCTACTGAAATGATATCGTCTGTTATTGTAGAATTTCGAAATCTCTTTACCCCTGAAGTTTAGTGCCAAATATCGTTTTCGGAAACACGCAGGAAATTTTCCGCCTCTCTTCATTTACACAGTACAATCAATTGAAAGCGGCAACTTTTGTTGGCGCTATCGACCCGCCTCCCAAACAATTCGGTAATCCTCTAAATTGATGCAAACCCTTTGAATATCCAGTTGCTCTGGAGTATTGTGCACAATAATCTCTCACAAAAACGGAGCTTTCAAACCGGGGAAATTTTAAAACGCCTTTAAAACGGCCTTAAAAACGGCTTTGCGTTTTAGTGTGTGTAGACGGAAAACACTTCCTTTCACTTCCTCCTCAAGCAGGTGGCTTCCTCACATTTATAACACTTTTTTCCTTAATTAGCATCTCCAATGAAAATGTTTTCCCTACAAGAAAAGAAACCAGAAATTAATTCATTCCAGAAAAAAGGAGCAACAACAATTCGTTGTGATCCGAAGCTGTTTCCGACTTACGCACTTAGCTGGAAGCGGCAACAATTGTCGACGCTGTAAGTAGTTGGCATTTCTTGAAGGATGGAGCGACCCTTCAATTCCAACAATAAACTATTTGGAACTTCCGACTAATTTACTCTAATTTCCAAATCAAATATAATGAAACAATGGAAGAAGTTTTCTTTTACCGACCACACTCAAGTGCATGATATATCTTTCATGTCTTTCGGTGTTGGCAACTTTCACGTTAATGTCTTCGGACAAAATCGACAACCTCTTTCAAGGATACAGACGATTACTTCAGCCTGATCTTTTTTATGTTCATGGATGTAAGGTAATCAAATTTATTAGTTCAATGTTTTATTTTTTCTTTACAATATGTTCCTGATAAATCATAATTAACTGAGTTTAGGATTTACAGAATTGCTTAAGGAGCATTCCTTGTGAAAAAGACCATGCAGAGTACGTCAAAATTATTAACGCTCCCAGCAATAAAGTGTGAATGCATTAAATTCTAAGCATGGTAACAATCTCACATCTTGCTACCAAGTCGTGTGTTCGTTCGTAGAAATAGGAATATCTTTCTGGATTCTCGGTTTTCTGGTAGTCGAAAATTTTAAAAAAAATTAAAAAAAGAGCATACAAACAGTATCACTGGAAGTAAAGCCCAAAGGTTTATGATCACATACTAAGATTTCCTGCATAAATTTCGAATTGAATTTCTTTTCTAATGACTGGAGGTTTGGTTTCGATCATTTTCTTCGAATCAGTTTTTGCCGCTTCAAAAATTCCGGATTTCCACTCGCTGTATAATGCGTTACAGTCCTGCACAAACGACGTCGCGTTCCTCCAGCGTTGCGTAAGCTAAGCTACGTACCCTCTATAATGCAAACGCCGATTATTAAAATAATCTGTCCCATCCAAGATCTGAGGAAATTGTGAAAAAAAGCGCGTGGTATGAAAAAGCCCCCCAGAAAAGCACAGTTTAGGTCAAAGAAAGTTTAATGAAAGTAAGCTCTGTGAACTTGTTGTATATACCTATTATGCCATTTACAATGGCCCAGATCAGTCAAATAAACCAACTAAAATGATATCGTCTATTATTGTGGAATTTCGAAATCTCTTTACCCCTTAAGTTTAGTGCCAAAGATCGTTTTCGCACAGACGCAGGAAATTTTCCGTCTCTCTTCATTTACACAATCTCTTTAAAGCGGCAACTTTTGTTCGCGCTATTGACCCGGCTCCCAAACGATTGGGTAATCTTCTAAATTGATGCAAACCCTTTGAATTTATTTTCCAGTTGCCCTGGAATACCGTGCACACTAATCTGTCACGAAAACGGAGCTTCACCAAAACGTTCTTTTACCCGGGGTAAATTTGCGTCTTAGTGTGTGTAGACGAAGAAATATAACTTAAATGTCAGAATTTTAAATGCGTTCCCCAAGCAACTGTAAAATGATTAAATCATAAGAAATGCCGAGATATGTATAAGTAATCATATGAATGCGAGTGTAGATTTGCATTACTTGTGATATTTGAAAATTCTCTCGAAATTGTACGAGTCTTCTGGTGGGTGCAATCTGAAAGAATTTTGAAACATTACGAGTAATGTCAATCCTTAATTTCTCGAGCTTTCATACGATTACTCATTTATTATGACTAATAAAATCTCCTATAAGCCTGGTGGTTTCCTGAGGTCTCCTCGCCTAACAACCTGCTGTATGTTTATAAAATTTGTTATACACATCAAGCCAAATAAATGATGATGATGATAATGATGATGATGAAGGTGAACTTGCGCACCTTAATTTACACTCATGGTACTGCAATGCAAATTAAAAATTAACGATAAATTGGCCTTCTCCCAGCCAACCACAAAAAAGTAACTTTCTCAGTCATATAATAAAGATATTAAAAGGACGGTTAACTAAATAAATATGATTAAAGAATTGACAGGTGTCATAAGATAATTTGGGTCTCATAAATCAATCGAAAAAGTAAATTATTTCGAAATGGCGAAAAGAAATGATATTATCGTAAAGGCATGAACTGTTAAATTAATAGCATTTCTAAATCTGCGCCACCTCGTAAGGAGAGCGGCGCAAGAATTGTCTTCTAAAACAGGTACCTTTTCCAATTAGTGTGGACAATTTTTACTTGAAATATTCCGCCACTCTCCATTTATACATTAGATTGAAAACGGTAACCACTGTCATTGCCAAATGTAGTTCCCTTTATATTACTTCAAAGGATTCAGCAACCATTTAAATACTGGAACAATTTAAATTTAATTAAGTTGCCCTGATTGCAGTACCTAGCGAGTAATTGCATCGTTAGGTGACTTTATTAATGTCAGTCCGACAGAAAGCAAACGACTTTTACAGGCTCGCCATCACCAGTTTTGCTATCGTGAAGGTGAGGTAAGAACAACTTTAACCGATAAAGGGGGCAAGTTTCTAAAGAAACTGTGGTGCTGCGTCGGTGGGAGTATTACAAGATAATTTGGTTTTATCAAATGGGTTGATAATGTGAATTGTCTACCGTAAAGAGATTCGGAAGCTGACGTTTCGAGCGTTAGCCCTTCGTCGGATTATCCTTTAACCGATAAATGTTACTTCAGTGTTTTAAGCCATAGATCTGTTTTCCTTACAATTATTTCCTGTTGATTGATTCCGCATTCTCCTAGCATTTACATGTATCGGTTTTAAACTTTGTCGCGAATCATAAAATCAACAGGTAGCAAACTAAGTTTCATCGAGGAACCACCAAACTTCACTGATGGAAACGCCGTTCCCAGTGAAACAAAATCGCTACAACATATGACGGATCATTCTTTAGATTGTCGTTAGTGCCCTAAAAATCAATTGCAAAAAAATAATTAGCCCTTGAAATTACCGTTCATGGCTTTATCTAAATGATCTCATAAATAAGGTTTTATCCAGAAATTTTATGTTAGAACTGGATAGTTCTCCACGGTTTGGTACCGATCATTTTCCTTTGTTCTTTGACCCTTATATCCATTCGTGAGTTTCAGTTTCATGACGTATGAATATTTAGACTAAAACTGATCAAATGAAGTTAATTATAAAATTGGCAGTTGTTTACGACAGGTATTAAAATAATTATTAGAGCAATACATACATATAGTATTAAATAGTATTAAAAATGGCACGTCAAGCTGTTCTCCTGTTACCGTACAAATTCCGGAAGTCTCGCACGTTTCCGCAAAGAGGTAGTTTATTCCAAATAGTAAGAAGAACTTGAGTCTCGGCAATTAATCGAAAAGGTATATTATTACGAAATGGAGCGAAACAAATAAACTTATCGTAAGGATGCCAACAGTTGAATTAGCATTTTGAAATCTGCGCCACCCCGTAAGAATAGCGGAGCAAGAGATTCGACCACCCTTTAAACTGATTGAACAACTTTCAATTTAGAAAAATATATTACACTATATACAAGTGTAATTAAATGTCCTATATTCATTAGATATATTCGTAGTTTGTCTATTTGGGCCTCACGCCCCCCGTGACAAAGTAAAATATTTTTAGCTTTCTACTTTTACTAGAGACGTTTCATTGACATTGGTCATGGATCTCTTAGCAATATGGATTAGTTTCAAGGAAGATAGACAAGAAACATAAGCTTATTTTAAATATAATTATAGCTGTTTCAGCGGAGCCCTATACTCATATAGGAAAGAAAAGGAAACCAATGAGTTGATTTTCTCACGGTTATCATGGCTAGCGTGTTTGGTCGTGAGCGCGTACGCACGAGGGCGACGACGACGGAGTCGTGCAAGATGGCGGTCACTCTCAAGATGGCGGTCACTCTCTAGATAGAGATAGAGACGTGCAGAGACGTAGAGATTGATAGAGACGTGCAGTTTTGATTTACAGTGTACTTCTTTGATATCAGACATCCATGTTATGGTGAATTGACACCTGCGCACCCGCTGACCGGTTTCAGGAGACCATATCGCGGGCTCAATTTTAGGCTTATCAAGGTCACGTGTTTTTTGAAGTTGACTGCTGATCAAGAGCTGGTTTTCGATTGGATTGCGGGCTTGTGTCAGGTTAACTTCATGTATAATCAGAGCCTGGCAGGTAATCGTTAACTCGGAATAGAATTATGAAGTCCTTTTTGACCGCGAGGACAGCTGTAGACACTGCTTGTTTTTTTTTCTTGCTGCATTCTTTTATTGAAAGATTTACCTTGAAATACGCAATCGTAAACTAAACGAGGTCTCTCAAATTGACGCCCTAATAAAAGCAAAAATGGAGTCTGTGTGAAAAAAACAGAAGGCCAAACAACATAAACAGAAAATCTCACCGCAAAGTTAGAAAACTAAAATCAAAACTCTTGCTTACCTTGGGTTAGCTTACTCAGGCTTTGAACAACTTAGCTCAGGACCTCCGCTTTTAGGCTTGGCTAAATCCATATATTAATTTTACTCTTCATAGGATTCATTGAAGCAACCGCAGACAGGGGTGAATGCTGAAACTGAAGACCACGTGTGATAGACTTAGGTGGTTGGTTTTTTAACGCCTCCTGCACCCAACCAGAGACATTCGTGTATTTACAGCATGGACCTTGATAACAACGCAACGAACCTCAGTTTATCCAGGTCACGGTATCATTGCTCTTACGCACCGCACGTAACACGGGAGGAGGGTAGTTCAGCTTTTAACTTGATTATAGGCCTCATAACGGTCATGGCTTCATTCCCCACCGTTCTTCTAAACGTATTTATAATCCTAGCTATAAAGCAAAGAAGTGAGCTCCAAAAACCCTCAAATGTTATGTTGTCAAGCATGGCCGTTACAGATCTTCTAGTTGGCCTTATACCTATGCCGATATCTGCCACTACTGATTTCGTTTCAATACGACATTTAGTTTCGTCTGAGCACAAATGTATCTTAAATGGGATAGATATGTTCTTCGCGTCTTTCCTCTTCACGGCTACTTTGCATCACTTGACTGTCATTGCTTGGGAGAGGTACGTGGCGATACTGAAATGGATGGACTACAAGCGTATCATCACAAATGGCCGCATTAAAAAGATTGCGATAGCTACCTGGCTCTTTGCGCTCCTCCCAGAGGTTGCACATTTTATAATGATGGTAGTCGTTGTGGATCGTAGAATTATGAAGTCCTTTTTGAGCGCGAGGACAGCTGTAGACACTGCATGTTTATTTCTTGTTGCATTCTTTTATCGAAAGATATATCTTGAAATACGCAATCGTAAACTAAACGAGATCTCTCAAATAGACAATCTAATAAAAGCAAAAATGGAGTCAAAAGTTGCCAAGACAACTGTTTTTTTAACCGGTGCGGTAATATTCTTTTATATTCCATTATTTGTAATAGGTTTCCTTGGAAGGGTTGTGCCAGTCTTTCGTTCAAATGCTCGTGCTCACCGGTTATTACGGATGTTGACGCAATTGAACTCTCTATTTAATCCATTGATTTACTGCTATAGAGATCACCGTTTTAGGAACGCTATTCTTGAGCTGTTATGGCTGAAAAAACCTCAAGCAATTTTGCCAGCAGCTGGTGCCGCTCAATTTATCAGGCAAAAAGATCCATTTAGGTCGTCAGAGCAGCAAAAAGTAGGAAAATTTACCCAACGCTTGACAAGATCAGCATCTTGCAATCTAACTGATGCTTTTGATTCTATTCATGAAACACACACTGTGATTATGTTGAAGAAGTCTTTGTCTGCTCCCACGCTTTATACACGCAGCAGCTCTTTAGAGGGCTTAGATCTGCAGCAGCCTTCATCCATTGTGGAAACCAGTGCAACGATTCATGCTGACTGCAGCGTTCAAAGTAAAGCGGAGTTTCACAATCCTAAAGGAAACAAAGATGCAACCAAGCCTAAACTGACACCGTGAAATAAATATACCAAGATCGATACGCCAGTAAGATTCCAACAAAACACAGTCAAATGTGCTGCTAGCTGCCGTGGAATAGTTCGAGGAGCAGAAACGTTGACAGCGACTATAGCTGCCCCATATAGCTCCATATAACGCATCTCTGAACAAGCGGTCGACTCGACTTGAGACAGGATTTTGAAAAAAAAAATTGAGATTAGCGCGTAAATTTCACCAGGAGGTTAACGGCGGTAGACTTTCCCTGCACTGATTGGCTCAGTTATCTGAGAACCCAGTTGAAGGCGTTCGTTGGAGGAGTTTGTTAACAATGATTTCCAGTTCGTACGGCGCACTGTCGAGGGTTTGTTTTCGTTTTTCCTCGTGTAAGACATCACAAAACGTAAGCAAGCAAATTAAAAGTTTCAAAACAATCGCCATTATGGATGTAAAGCGGTCGAAGCTTTGTGCTTCTTTCTTTCTCATATCACTTGATGAAACAACTTCGCAGCTGTAAACATTAGTGAAGCTTTTGAAAAAGTAATTTGACAGGCCTTAAAGATAATGTATGTGGTTCGTAACGAATAACATTGATTCGCATCATTCGGAATTTATAATGTTTGTAAATATTAGGGTACTGAGACTGTGCAGTAAAGACTGGAAATCATCTTTAATCTTTGGAAGCATGCAAGAGATTTTTCTTAGCGCTGTTTTCTCAAATACAGTAGCTAGGTGGACATATAAATAACAAAAGGATGTCTGGGAATTGTTAATTTGAAAATATTTTTTCTCCAGGAGCAATTTTTGCACGATCATTTCATATCTTGTTATCCCATTTCGAAAATGTTCTGTAATTTTTTACTACAAACTGCAATTAAATATGGCAAAACGCAGACAAGTTTTTTAGCGTTCTGCGTCCTGAAACTGTGGTTCAGAGTCACCTTAAGTTTTCGAAAATTGAAGGTGGTTCTGAATCCCCTTCGTAGAATTTTATTAAACTTTGCATAAAGTTGCATCTCATCATGCTGATTACAATTCAATAAGAACAAAATGGGGGTCAGCGAGCTCGCTTCGAGTTATATGCGCTTAAAGGTAAAATTAAGGATGTTTTTAGCAGGTCATATTGTTGCTATGATAACCTATTGTGCCATAAAATTGACAGCACCTTGCTCACCAATGATTGGGCAGGTTGTTGATACCATGATTTTGGTATCAACCGATATAGAGTGGTTAGAATGACCCATCAAACTCTAAGTCTTGGAAAGTACTGGAAACTGTTTCGAGCCACCCTAAATTGGCGATAAACAAAATTCGCATTTAGTGGTCGTGGAAAATTCGACAATTCACTTTATTTTAAAATTCTTGATATAGTTTCATGATAGCCAGCTCTATAAGCTTTTATTTAATGTAGTTTTTCGACGCTCTTGACTACACCCCAACTC
Source organism: Micromussa lordhowensis (assembly GCA_964020085.1). NCBI lineage: Eukaryota > Metazoa > Cnidaria > Anthozoa > Scleractinia > Lobophylliidae > Micromussa > Micromussa lordhowensis. The sequence goes on along the minus strand of OZ026599.1, from coordinate 31,462,055 downwards.
TTGTGTGTAGAGTGTATAGTTTTCATTTTGGGTACAAATAGGATAGTCGGCTTATTTATTATTTTTTGTTTTACATCACCACTGTAATTGTGCGGCCTTATGCGTCCCATGACGCAATGAGGAAAGACGATGATTGTAATTGTGCTTAGCTTTCTTCTTGACATCTCCTTAACATGTATATACACGATTTAGACCCAGGTGAATGAATAACATATTAAACCTTATTTGTGCAAGTCTGAAGGTAAATACAAATACAGCCCAACCTTCTGTAAGCGACCACTCGAAATGTCCAACTTAGGTGGGTCGCTTACAGGAGGTGGTCGCTTACGAGGAGCTTAGACCATATTGGGTAAAATATTGCCTCATTACCATAATGCAACTGCAGACACTTACCCCGAGTACCAATGCCTGCATTACTTGCAAAACATTTCGGACGTTAAAATTTCGGACGGTTTATTTCGGAAGTTTAATTTTTTTCCCTCATTTCGGATAATTTTCGGAGAAAAATTTCGGACACTGCTCTGAAACATGCTTAAAGTAAATTTACGACTAAAAAACAAGAATTAGACTGAAATAAAATCCGGCTGTGAAAATCGTAGTTTTACTACACCTTCAAGGTTTTATTTAACTAATAAAGAAGCCTAAGCCATGTATTACACTGTGATAAAACATGACGGGCATTTGAGAACTCGAGGGGAAATGTAGAAAACACGAGCCGCAGGCGAGCGTTTTCTCCATTTCTCGAGTGTTCTCGAGTTGTAGAAACACGAGTGAAAGTTTGGGAGAACAAGAAATGCTGTGAGAAATACTTTCACGAGTGTTTCTATAACTCGATAGGAAGACGGAGAACATGTTTTCTATTCCTTTTAGAAAATACCGCGACGAAGAAAAAGAAAAACAACTTGTCAGTACTTCGATCATCAAAACGTAAATTCTCTTTGTTCATGCCATCATTACATCAACAGCTCGTGCTAGTTCTGTATTTCTATGGAGTTTTATATAATAACCCAAGTTATTCTCGCATTTTGATTGGTTCTCGCCTATGATCTATTAGAGGACAGACGCACGATTGACGTCATCATTACAAAGTTTTTCCCGCTGTGTCAGTTAAAATGGCGGAAAGTTTTGAGAATTTAGATAATATTGTACATAACCGGGAGAAAGATAAGGTACAAAAATGTATTGTCGAGGCAATGAACAGGTACGAGAAACAGGAGGAAGAAAGCCGAAACAAGCCGTTTGTTTTTTAGAAAATGACTCAGAAAAAGTACTCAAGCGGTCTCAGTCGGCAGTCGAGCGAGACTAAATCAACACAGAAATTGCTCAAGCCTTGTCTCGAATTTAACAAACCGAGTAAACAAAATGTTTATGACATCAATTCATTTAAATTAATAATTAAAAAATTCAACTTTTCTCATTCCCAAAATAATTGTTAATGCAGATTGATGTCAGGAATGAAACATCAAAACATCGGATCTAAAATCAGTTAAAATAAACACATAACATTGCTTTCCGACGCGAATATCCCAGTAAAGTAAGTAACTTTATTTCAACTCGGGTTGATGAAGCTGATTAGGCCCCTAGCAAATACATGCTAATATGCGGAGAAAAGTAAAATAACTAAAAAATAAAAAAATATAATAATAATAAAAAAATAAATGCATATATACTTGATCAATTAGTAACTAACAATCTAAATATAACGATAATTATACGATCCTAAATCTTAAAATTATTACAATGAATCATATAAATCTATACGTTATAAATGTAGTACTCTCACAGCCTTCTTAAATTCCTTAAGGATTTTCCGGTAAAGAATTCCACACTTTGGCACCTATAAAAGTTGTAGATTTTAGGCCAAAGTTTGAAGTTTTTTTACGTGGGACGACTAACTTGTTGGTACCTCTCAGGCACTTCACATTATTACGTACGACGAACAAATCACTTATATATCCCGGTAACATACCATTTACAGCTTTAAAAATTAATATGGCAATGTCCTGTAGGCGACGATTGGACAAAGTTAAGCCGTAGTCATCATCACCATGAAGGGGCACCCGTTTGTTGTAGACACACCTTAGAGCTCTCACATTAAGCCTTTCCACTGACTCATTACAATTATTCCAGATCGCTGAACAGTAAGTAAAATAAGACATTACATACGAGTTGTAGAGGCACATCTTCGAAGTCCGTTTCAGAACACAGCAACGAGATAAGTATAGCTCACTACAGCTCACGGCCAACTGTATCGTAGCTATAAGAAGTCTCCAACACAATATCAAACTGATAATCACCAACCACAGAGGACACAAATTTCCACCTCTACCAATGCTCCTTTCTTTCAAAACTCGAATCGAACGGCCTCGAGTATTGACTGCAGCGACAAGTTTTCCGAGCGTATTCTTTCAACTCCTGCAATATTCAAGGCAACGTCCAAGCTCTTCGGCTCACAGGGCTGCTCTAATGACAAAAATCGACTCTACTTTTCCATCATTTTCTTTAAGATTTTGTAGATATCGCAACTCAATTCTGTTTTCGCTGTAAAGGCTGGTTTTCACTAGCGACGGAGTCGGAGTCGGAGTCGTAATCAGAAGCGTAGAGTGATACGATCAAGTGAAAATCAAACCGACGGAGTCGGAAGCAGATCACTGATTCCGCTTATGACTCCGTCGCTTACGATCAAGTGAAAACTGAATTGTCGGAGTCGGAAGCGGAAGCGGAAGAATAAACCAATCACAACGCTCGATTCCGGGCCTTGTGATTTGTTGGTTCTTCCGCTTCTGCTTCCGACTCCGACAGTCCAGTTTTCACTAGATCGTAAGCGACGGAGTCGTAAACGGAATCGGAAGAAATGGAAACGTTCTGATTCTTCCGACTCCGATTCCGTCGAGCTTATGACTCCGCTTACGACTCCGATTTTCGGTTTTCACTAGGTCATAAGCACTCTTATGACTCCGACTACGACTCCGACTCCGACTCCGTCGCTAGTGAAAACCAGCCTTAAGTTTTCATTCCACGATAAGCGACTTTCCAGTCAAGTGTGACAGTGGCGTGATTTTCCTGGACCAATCACAATTCTTTGCTACGCATAGCAACCAATGAGATTGCTTCATTTTGTATAGACAACAGATTACGTCGAATGGCTTTTTTTCGTGTTCGCCAAAGTGGGCAAAGGCCGAGCAGGCCGGCTTTAGAGTTATGTTGAAAGATTTTGAAATAAAAGAGCTTTACTTTTATTATATAAAAGAAATATATTCCATGCTGCCGTGCGTCTGTTCAGTAATAGATCACAGAAGACGTCAAAATGTGGTAAGAACATCAGTGACACACTCGGCTATCGCCTCATGTGCCACTTTTTTGTTCTTACCACATTTTGACGTCATCTGTGATCTATTACTGAACAGACGCACGGCAACATGGAATCTATTTGTTAAACAGAAACACAGTTTTAAACCAATCACCGTGCGTATTTGCTTTGTAATACACCGACTAGGCTTCTTCATTTGCTGTATAATATAGATTTTACGCGCGCAAAACAATCAAACACGCTTTTCCTATGTTTTATATTCTCATAAAACATGGGTTTTTGACCAAACAGAGCGCACACAGGGTCCTAACTATGTTGTAAAGCCGGATACATCAACGAGAAAATAACACAAACTCAATCTATGTTTTTGTCTTTTTTGTTTTCCTTTCCAGTGATAAAAAAGCACAACTGAGCAAAGCCGCCTAATCCGAATTCTAGCCATATCATGTATATTGGCTTCGAATATGTGATGCCGTCTCCCAGAAAGTACTTTTAAAGTTTTACTATACTGTAAAAATTTCAGACGCTTAAGATTTTAGGCGCTTAAAAATTTCGGACGGTTTTATTTTCGGACACTATTCTTGTCCAAAATTAAAATCGTCCGAATTTTTTTTGCAAGTACTGTATTTAAACCTTTGTAATAACTTTTAGAACCCACAAAATTTTTGAAAACGGAAAGTGGCTCAAAATCCCCTTCACAGAATATTTTGCAAAACGTAGCATCTTATCGTGCTTATTAAAATTCGGTTATAAAAATGGGGATACCCGAGAACGTTTTAAGTTATAAAGCTGAAATTAAGGGTACTTTTCAGCCGGTCATATTGTTTCTATGGTAACCTATTGTACCACAAAATTGACAGTAACATGTTTAACAATGATTGGGCAGTTTTTTGATACCACGATTTGGAAATCTACGTCTTGGAAAGTACTAAAAACTGTTTCAAGCCACCTTAAGTGATTCCTCAGAAGTAAAAGTTGCCGAACTATTTTTTTGGAAATTTTCCCCAAATTTTCATTGCCAAGCACTGTTTCGAAAACTAAAATATAAAAGCTAGATCACCATTATCGCTAAAAAGATATGATGAGCCAATCCTACCCGGCCTTGAATCTCAACAAAAGTGCTGACATCAGCATTTTTCTCGGAAAAAAGGAAGGAAAGGATATTTCTTCACAAATTTCCTTAGAATTCGCTTTTACATACAGAAAAGCTAACACATTTGTATAGAGTCTTAAAACAATATGGTAAAAGGTGACACAAAAACTATTTTTGGTATGTTTTTAATAACATAATTGTTGCAACATCTGACAGCTTTCCTCTGGTTCAGCTAAAATAATTTCTAAGTAGCTTTTCCTCACAACCACAAACTAATTATCACGTATTGAATAAATAGGCTTGCCACTTCCATTTCATAACATACGATGTAGGTTTCACCACGCGTTTTTTAAAGTTACTCATCTTTTTTGAAAACTTTTCTAGCTCTACCCAGTGAAAGCTGATGACATGAACTTCATCCTAAATTGTTTGGCGAGCGTTGTTTAATTCCTTTGTGGTCGTTCTTTGGCGGATTTCAGACCTTAACTGGGCCCTATTTAAGAATACGTAAAAACAAAATAGGTCTTTGCTCGCTGCAGTTGTTGAGGTGAGATGACATAACTTGCTTCAGTGGCAATGCTCCGATTTCCTACATCTCTTAAATGTTATAAGTTCTTCATCCTACCTCAGACTTGAGCTTATGACCATAGGAAATGTACCACTCCTCTTGACATTTCTATGGCAACTATACTTTCATAGGATGGTTTACCTAATGTTAGTAAATCTGAATTTTGGAATTAATTACGATTTGGAAAAGAGTTTTCATGTGACGTGGTAATTAAGGGAAAAAGTGTCATAAATATAAAGAGAAAATCGATTACTGTAAGGGGAAACTAAATATCGTACAGCGCAATAAAGTATTTGACACTTAAAAGTACCAAACACTGCCTGAATTCAAACACTGCCTGAATTCATACAAAATGATCAGTAGAAACTGGATGAATTGTTTGTTTCAGTAAAGGGTGTTTCTCACTTACAAATAATGAATATTTAAAGATGAGCAAAACCTTAGGTAATTTTCCAACTGATGTTATTTTGTAAATCACATTCTTAACATTTAGAGTTTAGAAAATCATACAGCGAGCCGAATTCACGAACTTTAAAAGTGGCAACAACTGATTGGAAGAAAATAATCGAAATTAAACCTCCAGTCGACAAAAATTGTATTAAATTTGAAATTTCTGCAGAAAATCTTAAATGTGATCATTAACTCTTAAGCAGTGCTTCCTGTAAAACTGTGGGAGTTTTGTTTTAGATTTGTGGAAGACTGAGAACACTCAATAATGAATTCCTCAACTCAGTTACTTATGACCTATCAGGAACATATTGAAAGGAAAAAATAAAACATTGAAATAAAAAATAAAAGAGATCACGCTGTAGTTATCGTCTGCATTCTTGAAAAAGGTTGTCGATTTAGTCAGCAAAAATAACCCTGAAAGTTACCAACACCAAAAGGTGCCTTTTTCATTCACTTTTGTGTCGACGAAACTTGGCTTCACAGGAAAAATTTTCTTAATTTGCCGCATTCATTTCCATATAAGGTCAAACGCAGGTATAATGGCTGGTAATGGAGATCTAGTAAACCAATCAGAAAGCTAGAATTGCATTATCCGAGGTTGGTAATTTAATAAAAAGCAATATCTGTTAGATTGCAAGATGATGATCTTGTCAACCCTTGGGTACGTCTTGCGTACTCCAAGGTAAACCTTTGGATAAAAGAATGCCAGATGAAATAAAAAAAAAAACAGTTTCTACAGCAGGCAATCCGGTTAAAACGCTGCTTAAAATTCTTCAACGACAAAAACTGTCGTTATAAAGTTTGTAATCGTTGGGAAGAGCCAGGTACCATTTGTGATGATAAGCTTGTAGTCTTTTCATTTTTGTACTGCCAGGTACCTCTCCCAAGCAATGATAGTCAAGTGATGCAGTGTAGCCGTGAAGAGTAAAGGGAGGATGAAAAGATTCACCGAATATAACCTGCAGGTATACTCAAACGAAACTTGACGTACTGTAAGGAAATCAATAGCGGCAGATGTCGGCATAAGTATAACGCCGACTAGAAGAGCTGTAATGGCCAGGCTTGGCAAGAAAATGCTTGAGGGTTTTTGCAGCTCCTTTGTTTGCTTTATAGCTAGGATTATAAATGCGTTCAAAATTATGGCGGGGGAGTGAAGCCATGACTGTCGTGATGCCTGAAATCAAATGGAAAGCGAAGCCTCTGTCTTCCCATAATACGTGTGGTGCGTACATATGCAATAAAACGTTGAGCTGGATGAACTGATAGTTGTATCGTTGTTTCTTAGGTCCATGCTATTATACATGCAGGGGCCATCAAATAACCAATCACCTCCGTCCATCACAAGCAGCCTTCAATTTCAGCATTTACGTCTGTCTGTTTGTGGTTCCTTCAACCAATCCTATGACGAGTAAGATGAAAACGGAGTGGTATAATTCTAAAATAAGCTTATGCTTCCTGACTCCTGTTCAATCTCAAAAACTTGAAAGCAAGCCATATTTCAGAGGGAATAATTACCAAATTTTCAATGAAAGGAATCAAGAGAAAGGTAACCAACGGAACAAATGCTGTATTTTTGTCACAAATAGACACTAAGTCTGGTGAATATAGGGTATTTAAATACACTTGCAGCTAGCAAAAAAATTCTTTTTTTGTAGCGATGACTGTTTGCCTTAGGTCTCTTATCGCTCAGTTTCTTACAAATAACGTTCTTGTAAGCACTGGCCTTTCAAATGATATTCTGCTTTCACTCATCCGCTCTTGCTGTTTTTGCGTCAGCTATCCCAAATGTATTAATCTAAAACTCTCAGAGTAATATTTTGGGAAAAAGTACAATGGTATGATCATGACTGTCTTTAAATTTGTTAATAAAAAAAAAAAAACATTGAGAGGCCTGAAGCTTGTTTGATAAAGTAAGGAAAATTCTGTCACCTGATTCAGTTCAAAACTATGAGCATCTGTTGTTAAAATATTGTTTTCAAATATCTTGAAATCTTAGGTAGGAGCAACATTGAATGGTAATAGAAATACCATTTCAAAGTAGTAAGCGGATTTTCCTTTTAATTAAGCATGGATAACAGAGGGTTATGCAGGTTATGAGGCCCAACAAAGTTCTGTGCTGTACGTCGTCGTTCGGTTCTTTGGCGTGGACCGTACACACAACGCTAGCCTTTGTTACAGCTACCCTAAAAGAAAGGGGGGAAAAACGAACAAAACGCAAAATAGGAGACTGAGACCGCACGTTCTCTCCTCTTTTTTCTTCTGTTAGGGTAGCTGTAACACACTCTAGCATTTTCTGTACGGTCAAGGCCGAAAAAGTGCGCGAACGAAGACCTTCAGCAAAGAAAATTTTTTGGCTTCATAACTACATTAACCTCTGATATCTGCGCTTTATTGAAATGAAAATCTACTCCAGAACATTGAAATTACATTGCAATTATCACTCAAAGGCTTTGAGTATATATGAAAGTCGTCGAAACAAAATTGGAAAAACGGCTATGATTTTTTTTCTGAAACGGCCGGACCTTGGCCATATGGCGTGATCTTTCTTCTTAAGTACATTGAGAAATTTAACAGCTGAAACGACAAATAAATACAAAGATATTTGGCGATGTTGGTAATAAGTTTCGTTTTAGGTCGTGAGTTACTTATTACAATCTGTTCTCGAAATCATGTGTCACGTAAACTTATTACATTCGCAGCATTTATAGGATTCTTAATATAATGTTCAAGCGAAAAAAAAAACAATCTAAGAGCTGATCAACTCCAAAAATGCTTGATATAGACAGTAAGATTAACCGTAAAATGATGAAGTTTTTAAACTCCTCCCCTTATTTGATACTGAAGAGAGAAGGCGAGTTTTTCTTCACTTTCTTAATCTGCAAATGTCAAAAGTCTTCTTTTTCTCCTACATAAATGATATTCAAAATTATTTTATTACACCGCACACAGTTTGTTAGTCAAAGATATAGTCCAAGCAACCAAGGAGCTGTGACATTCAATCTCAAATGTCCAGTTGTATTGGCGTATTAAAGCTACACAATTCTCATAAATAAAATATTTGCCTGCGAATAGAATTTTTATGTTTTATCTCTCTGGTCTTATTGCTTGTTACAGTCACGTAATATTGTGTGACTTAGGGCAGGGGTGGAGGAGAAGGACAATACATTCCAACCCCTCTAGGCAAACTGTTTGCTTGGTAACCTCGCTATCGATCTTGGTCGTGCATTCGCTCCAATTTTTTTAATCGAGTGCAGACATTCACTTGAACTCCCACCTCCTCCCCTGAACCTGTCCACCTTGTTCACATTCATAAAGAATTTGAGCCGTATGGCATGGCGTTTTGGTTGCCCTCACCTTTACTGGGCCAAGATATTTTCGAACAGATTGTAAATCTCATATGAATTTTAAATTGATTAATTCAATAAAAGCGGCTTTGGGCTTTCCCTCAGCCATTTTACTCCAGACGTTTGTGTGAGAGTAATATCATTGTTGACCAGTAAACAAGCTCAGTCAATACAGCAATCACTTGATATGCTTATAAGAAAAGGCCAGAGGAAAAAACATAAACGGCATTTTTCAAAGATGCTTATATTGTTTGCCATCAGAATTTATTAGAATTGTCATTTGTTATGGGAAGGAAGAGAATTTACCCTTGTATTTGTATTTCGAAGGCACACGAGCAAAGTCTCATACCTTGCTTACTGATTTAGTAACTCAAATGGAAAGACTGCTAGTTGATGGAAAAGGACTCTGGCCGCTAACACGTATAATTATGAGGTGGGCAAATTTTGGTATTCTTTCTAACAGACGATATCTTTACTTACACAGGAGTGGAATTTTCCAAATGGTGTGAATAATGGGGTGATATCAGTTTTGTGATTGAAAACATTTCGAGTCGCATTACATCTGACATAGTTTTTTTAATATGAAATCGTTGATTTGGTAAACTGGTATTTTATTATTATCGTCCTCAGGCGATCGCACAACGAATATAAAAAGATGGAAATTGTTGTCTTTAATTTGGATTGAAACCGGAGAAACGCAAACCAATTGAATGAGAATTAGAAGAGTGAAAATACAGAGAAGCTGGTTCAGCAATAAGATTGCCAGAAAAGAAAAGCTTTCAAGCATTGCAATAATATTCGCTGGTCAAAATTTGCGTTTACCTCAGATTCGGGAAAGTAAGGTACAATCATTGGCCTCGAACAATTGCCGGCTACTTTGTTAGCGGTTAATGATTTCGCCAGAAATCCACATTTGCTCTTATATAGTAATACAACAAGACCATTTGTCGCTATATCATTCGACATGGAAATTAGTAAGTGTAACAATACTCGAATATTTCATGCCGTTCATTATTTGAAATTTCGCTGAATCCTCCTTCCATTGCCGCGGCGATATCAGACAGGCCTAAGAGTACCGCTTTGAATTAAGCGCACAATTGGAAAGTGCTAATTGAAGGCGGGGAGAAACGTGAAGGCTGTTTTGAGGTCGCTTAAAACGGCCTTTCTGCCAATATCTCGGTCACGTTTCAAGTGACACTTAATCTCTGTGCTTATCTCATTAATCACTGTTTGGCAGTTTTGTGTCAATTTTTGGGTGATTTGTGGCCATTTTGGGAAACAGATATTTTTTTTTCTCAAAGGATAGGTTAAATTGAGGAAAATATGAAATGTTGAAGATTTGATGGATTTGGAAAATTGAAATTTGAAGTGAAGAATTAGTAGACGGATACCAAACAGTCCCCTAGCAACCTGGGGCTCTCTTTTGCGGGGGTCATCTGTCTGGTAGTGTTTCCAACCCATCTTAATCCTAACAATTTCCTTTTTTATATCACTTCAAATTTCAGGCCTATTCATGTTTACCACCGCCTTAAGGTTTTGCGAGCGAAAGACATCAAAAACAAATTACAAAAACAGCTTCGTTTTTGAAAGGGATTTTGGCCGCCAACATATGGTTAGAATTTTCGATCTTTGTAAATTGAGAAATCTAACGGCTTTCATTAAGAATCTACGACTTTAAATACATGCAAAGTTTTTGGTCCAGTAATAATTTACATTCTTGTTAGATATATATATATAGATAAAGAGTCGATAAACAAAAGTCATTTTAAGAGACATTTTTTTTAATTTTTTAATCAAATTGCCGACGGCCATGCAACGCATTTCAAAGTTGGTCGAAGCTTCTTGCTTTTTCAAAATTGTACTCGTGTTACGGACTCGTGGAATTTCGTGAGCTGTTTAACTTTTTTTAGCCGTTTAAAAATTTACTCGTGAGATACCTTTTTTGTTGAAATTATGCGATTACCAATGCAAACTACATTCATAGCATTTATCAGAGTAATAATGTTCAATCAACCAATCACCAATCTAAAAGGGATTAACTTGACAACTGGTGCCGGGATAAACTGGGATTGAAATAAACTTTAATACGATGAACGTTTTAACTTTCACTTGGCGTTTTTTTTTAGTTTGCCTTATGTGCAAATGTCGAAATTCTAGGGTGGACCGTTTACAAATTTACTCCAGTTTTTTTTCTTACAACAAGGAAGTAGAGACTAAGCGACTACCTATGCAAAGTACATTTGCCTCAGTAATTCATAAGATTAATAATGCCCAAGTAACAAATCACCAGTCTAAAAGCGAATTAACGGAAATTCGAGGTAAGATAAGCTGTAAATGTTTTCAATCAATTTTAAGTGACAAGCGTTTTAGTAATCTTGTCCCCCCAAGACACAAGGTCTCTCACAATCTTAGACACTCGCGTACTTTCAGCTTACCACGTTTTCGCACAGACCGTTACCAAAGATCTTTTATCCCAGCAATGAGCAAATATATGAATTCATAGTTTTAAGAGCATTTCTTACCGACATATATATTTTTAGCTCTAGATTTTTTAAGCCTTAGATTCATAATTGTAATTCTTATTCAATTTGTAAGTATTGACTGTTATAATGGTTAATTTTACTTTGTAAATAATTACGCAATTCAGCCAATTGGCTGCTACGTTTTTATTGTTAATAAACTATCTATCTATCTATCAACTATCTATCTATCTATCTATCTGTAACAAGCTTCTTCATTTGGCAGTAAAGATAAGTTCTTCTTCAGTATCTTCCTATGCATGTGCAAATTTTAAAATTCCAGGGTGATTTCCATATCATACAGTTTTTTTTTCAATTCATTCTTACGATCAAGTCTTCTTTTTCATTACGTGAACTGCTTTCAAATTGTTTTGTCACACCTGCCAATTATGTGGCTTCATATGAATTTAATGAGCGGTGCATTTTCCAGTAACTCGAAAACAGAGAGCACTATAAACCTCTTGAAGCACCGATGGTGAACATGACACAAACAAAGGTCAATCAGATCATTGACAAACTGCATCGGGGCAAATACATTGATGACATGACTAAAAAATGGCTTGCTATAACCCCCAGCCCGCCAAGAATTCCTGTTTTCTACACACTTACCAAAATCCACAAACCTGTTCCGGTCGGAAGACCGATCATCTCAGGTTGTGACGGCCCAACTGAAAAAATATCCTCTTTTGTGGACACATTGCTACAGCCTATCGCACAAAAACAGCAATCCTACATAAAGGATACAGCTGATTTCATCAGTTTTATTGAAAATACAAAGATAGGCCAAGACACAATTTTAGTAGCAATGGACGTTTCTAGCTTATACACAAATATACCACAAGAGGAGGGAATAAAAATAGTATGCAAGGCATATGAGACGTTCCACAACAATGATCCTCCGATCCCTACACACTATCTAAGGGAAATGCTTGGTTTGATCCTTACAGAGAACTCATTTGAGTTCAATAAAAAAAATTATCTCCAAACACATGGTGTCGCAATGGGCACAAAAACAGCAGTGTCTTTTGCTAATACATTCATGGCGGAGATAGAGACAAATTTAATTCTACAAAACAATACCAAGCCAAGAGTATGGAAACGTTACATTGATGACGTTTTCTCCCTTTGGGATTATAACAGAAATGAAGTGGAACGTTTCATCGAAGAGGCCAACTCATTCCACGCTACAATAAAATTCACGGTCGAAATATCTGAGAACGAAATAACTTTCCTCGATACAGTGGTGTTCAAAGGAGAGAGATTCATAAAGGAATCCACCCTAGACATCAAAACTCACTACAAGCCGACGGAAACCTTTCAATATACCCATTTTACCTCGTGCCACCCTCCGGGGGTAAAAAGAGGCTTTATCAAAGGCGAAGCAATTAGACTGCTTAGAACAAACTCTTCAAAAACAACATTTGAAGAGTGCCTTGCAAACTTTAAACGACGCCTCGAAGCACGCGGTATCCAAAGGAATATATAGAAAGTTCCCTGTCAGAGGTCACCTTTGACTCAAGACAATGGGCTCTTAAATCACAAAAACACAAAACAGCAGAGAGAATATTGCCTTTTGTCACTACCACCCTGCGGTAAATAAACTTAAACAAATCGTGATGGAAAACTGGAGGCTCATAGAAAACCAGCCTATGCTGAAAACAATTTTTAAAAATCCTCCGATCATATCTTACAAAAGAGTTAAATCTCTAAAAGACATGCTTGTAAGAGCAAAACTATAATTGAAGGCTCTGATAATGCGACGCAACCACAAAAACCACATTGGGAGTCCGTGTAGGCCTGTCTCTGCTTTTCCTTTCTATATAATAATACACTTTAAACAACTTGTGCGATGGTCCTATAACATTGGCAAGCGATCAAGCCGGCATTGCCTAAGTGAACGCCGAGCAAGCAGTAGCCGATATCTTGACACGTTCTTTACTAACTTAGGCTCCAGAGTTTTGAATTAGCAAAGCTTCTTGATATATATAGCTCAATTCTATAAGGTTAAAGCTACAAATGGAGAAGATTGAAATATATTTCGTTTAGTTGAAGTTGACTTATCCCCATTTCGTCTATAAATCGAGCATCATTTTGACCGAACACATTACATTAGATTTTCGATTTTTTAAAGTGGGAACGTTCCGAGCTGAGTAAGAGCCTGAAGCTAGCCATAGTAAATGTTCAAATATTACATATTGGGGCTATCCAAAGAAATTCTAGAAAAAAATAAAAACAACAACAAAAAAAAAACCAAAGAGACACCAGATTCAAGTTTATGCTGTTAAACTTACGACTCTTGTTCTGCCATAATTTTCAGTTTTCAGTCTAAAAGAGTTGTCTCTTTTAAATTATCCGCAAAATCACAGCATTAACGAAATTTAAAGTTTTAAAACTTGAAAATTGCATAAGACTAATCATTGCTACATTTTATAAAATGTGACTTCAATTAAAGTTATTCTAGTGCTTGGACGTGTTTCATTCTCGCACCTTTATTAGTTTAACCCACAAAGAAAACAATGCCTGATAACACGCAGGTCAATTTTAACTTGATCGGGAGAAAAACTGCATATTGAGCGCATTTTCATTTTTATTCACACAGTAAATATGGGGTATTGTTTCAGTGCTATAATTTCCCATGCATGTGGGATTATGCGTTTAAAAAATAATCAAAATGTGGAAAATTTGTTGTTGCTTGTTGTAAGTGAAGATAGCGGAGTCTTTTGCAGCGAATACCTTAAGCCGTTTTCGTTCTTCAAAATTGGGGAAGAAGAATCAAAATTGCGTTTGCAAGCGAGTATTCCTAAGTCAACTCCCTACAACACAAAATGGGCAGTTATAATTTTTCACGAATGGCAGATAAATAGAAAAGTTAAAGTTCCTGTACTTGATGTTGGTGGCGCTTTTAAAGATTATGCAGATTTGTAGAAAGCAAAGCATTAAATCTCTTAGATACTTCGGATAAAAGGTAAGAGACTGGATAAAAATTAATTATGTTCAATTCAAGATACTATTTTCTTCAAAGACTATAATTAGAATATAGATCGATCTTGTTTAATCTTTCTATATTTTATTGCAGATTTGATATTTCCCGTCGTTGCTTGATGCCGAGAAGAAGGATAACACGCGGAATTGTAGCCGATTAATTATGATGATTAATAAATATAACTGAAGTATTGTTCTTGTATTCAATTTGTTTTCTTTTGATGGGTGGATCTTGATGTCCAATGAGAAGACAGATGAAAGCCACGCGTGGTCTTGATATGTGATCCAAAACACTTGTTGTTATCACTGTTATCATTCGGTATCAAAACTCATGCACGTGACTGACGAACTTATTGGCTATCAAACTTATGGATTATTAATGAGTTTTAAAAATATGATTGTACCTCCCAATTCAAATACGTTTTCCGATTGGAGGAGAATGTGTCACTTGCCGTGCGTCAAAACTCACTAACTCCCTAATGCGAACACAATTCACTAACGTGATCAGGTCTTGAAAGCGCGGCAAATTTTGTGCCAGTCGGCCTGATGACAAAAGGCCATTAAAGTCGGGATACTTTCTCACTAGAGAAGGTATTCATTATTTAAGAAAATAGATTTATAATTGCAAAAACATATCAGATAAACAAAGGGAAAAAACATCGAACGCTGCAACCCAGTTTCAAGCAGCCTCCGAGAACGTTAGTTCCAAAATAAACTGAAAATTAGTAGTTAAAAAAAAAAGAGAAAACAAAAAAACAAAGGGGAAAAAATGGCTCGCACGCTCTTCGATCGCCGAATCCAGGAAGGAAAATAGTTGTGTTATTTACAACAAAATATGTTGTTCGTCGTCAAATCAAACCCAGTATTCTGGAGCTAAGGATTAGAAGAAGCAAAATTAACTTACGTATTGTCTCCATTTTTTGCTAGCTGCGAAGAAAACGTTGAGAGCTGGATTTGACTGCCGCTCGTACTGTGGGCACAGCCACCGAAGGCGTCAAGCAAATCATTTTTTTTCTCTTTTTTTTGAGTCGGGAGGTATAACAAAACCCTTAATGACTACCCCCTCGGAAAACAGTGAGTTTTGTTTCCCCTCGACCTCAATGTTCCACTTGGCTTCGCCGATAGCCGCTTTCCTCAACATTGTTTTTTAAGGAGGTTACAGTTTGCCTTTATGGATCTGTGGAATCATTTCCACGGTCAGGAATACCGTCCACACTAATCTGTCACGAAAACGGAGCTCAGTACGAAAACGCTTTCCAAACCAGGGGAATAATAATTAGTGTAGAGGAAAAACACTTTAAAAACAGAACTTTCCAAAGACGATGAAATCAGATAATCAGTGATTTTCCTACCCACCTTTTCCATGAACACAAATCCAACGCGATCCTTGATTACTGCGTTTTCACATTTCTCCGCCGTAGTATGGAAGGAAAACATATAACGCATTTTCAGAGCGAAAACGCTTTCCAGAAACCAAGAGCTTATCCAATTTGTATTTATGATTTTTACCAACTGTCTGGTATTTGTAACTGACGACAAATACTTGAATATGTTCCTGGTATGTTCTTATAAATCATAATTAAATGAGTTTAGGATTTACAGAATTGCTTCAGGAGCATTCTTTGTGAAAAAGACCATGCAGAGTGCGTCAAAATTATAAACAATCCCAGTAATAACGCGTCACCACATTAAATCTAAGCAACGTAACAGTGTCACATCTTGCAACCCAGTCGTGTATTCGTTCGTAGAAATATGAATATCTTTCTGGATTTTCGGTTCTCTGCTAGTCAAAAATTTAAAAAATATATATATATAAAAAAAACAAACAAACAATGTCACAGGAAGTCAAGCCCAATGGTTTATGATCACATACTAACAGTCCGGGATCGTTATCAGTTTTGATAACCTCGACCAAAACAAACCATTAACCAATCGCTGCAGAAGGTTTCGTCCACGTGACATAAGTTGGTAGCAACAGTGTATAATTCAATATGGCGGCCGACGAGGCGCGAGGCGCTGCGATGAAAGGAGTTACAGTTTCATTGAATTAATTCTATGTTTGCTTCACAATAGGTTGGAAGAACTTCGTCCAAAAGCTACTACGAAATTATTTCATTTCCAGATGGACACCGTATAGTATTTGTTCCGACTAAAATGACACAGTGAAGGTAGACAACAGTTATTCTGTTCACAAAAGCGTTGTTTATTGATACGAAAATGATAGCTTCTATCATGTCTAGCTTCACTCAGGCTTCATTTTCTTGCTATCTGGCGAAGCTGCTTGTTCAACAATCTGTATAAAATAGAAACGAAATAGTAACAGTGAATTCATCTTGAGCTTATTATATATATGGGGTCTGGGACTCTTTTACAGTTCATCCTTTGGTTTTTTAATCCATTGATTGTAATAAATAAATAAATGAATTGGCAATGAACAAGTTCCTACTATGTTCCAAGCGGAGAGCCAAGACAAGAAGTTTAAAATTCAAGTTTAAAGTATCAGCAATTTCAATCCTTAGGGTTTCTAAAATTAGGAAACAAGCTCTCAAATTTATATTAATTTGTACAAAACCTTGTACTGTTAAACATTCACAGAGAAGATGCAACTCAGAAAAATAGTACTGAAAAGCTTTCAAATGAATGGTCACTTAAGGCCAGATCGCACTGTCCTTGTACAGTGTATGTACATGCTCAGTTTCACTGGAATGACTTAAATTCTACTTTCAGTAGGTAAGGCATGAAAACACATCCAAAACTCTACAATGAGTAAGGATAATGACTTACCCCTCTCTTCGAAGCTTGATTCGCCCATGCCAGCACTTCCTCTTTGAAGTCATAGTTTTTCCATGAAACTGCAACATCTTCCTTGGGATCACACATCCCAATTAAGGATAACAGCCAGTTTCTTAACTAGAACAATGAATAAATGAGTGATTAGTTAACTAATGGTTTATGGCAGAGTTGCACATACAAATGACACACACAAAAAATCCAGCTGTTATTTAACAGGTGTCCATTTGAGGCTAGAATTTTTTAGATTTGAATCTAAACTGAAAGTGACAAGTCTAGAGATGTGGCTTTGTTATAGACAATTTGAGACTTCCCAAGAAGAAACCACGTGACAATAACAAAGCACTCAAAATCAGTCAAATTTTAAAAAAAAAACTTTTCTAATTATTATGACATTTCTTAATACTGCTTCAAATTACTGATGAAAGTCAATTTAGTAATGAGTGGTAGTCTTGTACAGATTTCTCTAACTGTCAGTCTCAAACAGTTATAGAAAAAGTAGGACAGGGCCCGACACTTATATATACAGTGTAAAGTATCCACTAAGTGACATTTAACGTTAGGTTAATTCATCACAATGATGAAACAGACTAATTTGTGTACCATGTGTGTCCATGAATATCAATTAACAACTTACAACAACAAGAACAAAAACAATAATTTAGTACTTCACAATTACAGTAATTCTTAATCCTTAATCCCCTGGCTCCACAGTTAGCAGTGCGATAACTTCTTCATAATACAGTAAACTGCTGCTTGTAGACACATTGCTTACAGTACAATTACACCCCATACATGTAATTATGGACAGAAGTTAAAGTTCTGGCCAATACGTACATGTAAGTACTGGTATTTCTCTCCCTGTTACAGACTGCCTCTATCAGTCAGACACTTAACTGTGGTCCTGGTATAGTCTTTGTAAGCTGTACACTCTGCATAATGCACCATTACATAAAGAGCATCAATAATCAAAAGCCCAGACTAAAAAATCTACATGACCATGCAGAAATTTAACGGCCAACTAAAGCGGTGTGCGACACTTGCAGACTGCAGACTGCAGACTGCAGACTACAGACTACATTTAGGTCTAAATTGCACTCTGGTTAGCCTGAATAGCACTCAGGTTAGCCTGAATAGCACTCAGGTTAGCCTGAATAGCACTCAGGTTAGCCTGTTTACGGTTAGCTATTGGTAATGGAAATGGAATACAATATTTTAGTGAAAAAGTCTACAGTCTGCAGTCTGCAGTCTGCAAGTGTCGCACACCGCAACTAAAGTAGTTCCTTGGTTTGTGTTAGGGAACAGCCTGTTGTATAAAACATGAACATACAAATCGGGCTTGACATTGATAAAGAATTTTCAACATAAGACAGTCACTTCAGCGACTTTCATCAGATAAAATGCAGGAAACATACATCTAATACAACACAAAAATATTTGGAAAAAAATCAAGTGTTAAAATTAAAATTTGCAGTTTATGAAGGCTCTAAAACTTCTTGAAATTGCTATAGACACAATTCTTCATCATTGTCAACCATGCTTTGTACGTTCAAGTTTAAAATAATGTGTACATCTTAATTACAGTTTTCCATCATTTACCTCATTACGCAAAAGCAATGCATCATCAGTTTTAGCAGAGCAATCATCGATGAGACACTGTTTCTTTGAACTGTCAATTTTTGCCTCCTCTAATCTCTTGAGCCATTTGCTGTCAATGTAATTAAAATTAAGTCAGCCAATAATAAGCAGCACTTCTACATGCATTGCTAACAATCCAATGCAAGCGCCCAGATTTCGTTAAAAAATTCAAGGTCTTCTAAATGGGTGTCTGCACATGCACATATAAAAAAATGCTGAGTAATGTGATAAATTAAAAGAATTTTTTCCTTTTATCATGACTGGTGGAGGGCTTTCTCTTCATAGTATGGGATATTCTACCCACTCTTCAGCCCCTACTTGTGGGGTATTTTTTCATTATGCCCACATTGGACCATAAATATTTGACCAGTTGTTTTCAAAAAAACAATGCTTGGAGGTGGTGAGGAGTGATACATGTTATTTGCATTACCTTGGTGCAAGCTTCTCATCTCTTTGTAAAACTGTACTGCTGGTACCGACCTCTGCATGACACACACTCGTCAAAATGCTTATTTGAGCACGATTATCCTTGAGTACGTCACACGTCAGGCAAACATTAGGGGGATGAATAAAGTCGTTGTCGTTTTCAACATTGACACCATGTCGTTCGAATTCAAGCTTAATTTTTCTTTGGGTCTTGCGAACGTCTTTTTTGAAGACGCAGTCTTGCCACAAAATCGACATTTTAATTCTGTGGGTATCCGCATCCACCATCTCAATACCTAGGAACACATCAATTACAGATGTAAATATGGCCGCCGTTACGAACACATCGCAAATCAAAATAGCCCCGTGCACTTTTTTCACAGATCGTGAACAACACTAAAAATAAGTTAAATCCCAAGAATATATCGTGAAGATTAACGACATATTTTTTGTGATTGCCGCAAAAAATCTGCAAGTAACTTAAATCTAATGACAAAATGAAAAACATACCTGATCTGGATGCAACATTGCAAGCGCTGTTTCACTTTACGAGTACCATTTATACCGTTTAGGATGTTCTTCAACCGCCATCTTCAAACCACGCAAGGCTCCTTCCATTCTGGCACTTATCGAATGGAGTTATAGGTAAATTACTCGAGTATAATCGAAAAAATAACGAGCAAAGCGAAGTGAATACGAAAATTCCGGATTTTTGAAATGACCGCCATGTTGTGACGTCACATGGTTATCAAAACTGATAACGATCCCGGACTGACTAAGATTTCCTGCATAAATTTCAAATTGAATTTCTTCTAATGACTGGAGGTTTGGTTTCGATCATTTTCTTCGAACGAGTTTTTGCCGCTTCAAAAATTCGGGATTTCCACTCGCTGTTTAATGTGTTACAGTCCTGTACAAACGATGTGCCGTTCCTCCAGCGTTGCGTAAGCTAAGCTACGTACCCTGTGTAATTCAAACGCCGATTATTACAAATAATCGGTCCCATCTCAGATCTCAGTGCCTCCAGTCATGTCCAATATACACAACCTGATACAGATTGAAAATTCCCCATTTCGGTCCGTACTGTTTTGTTAGATCGTGCTAGCGTTATACCATCTATAAAGGTGGTTTTCAATCCGTACACGATCGGAAAATCGCATCTCATTAAGGGGACTTAGAATATTTTCTAGGCTTTACCGATGTGGAGGGGGTTACGGGTTGTCGATCCGTACGGTCCGTACAGATGGAATAGGTCGTTTTTAATCCGTACACGATCCGAAAATCGCATCTCATTAAGGGGACTTAGAATATTTTCTAGGCTTTACCGGTGTGAAGGGGGTTACGGGTTGTCGACCCGTACGGTCCGTACGGATGGAATAGGTCGTTTTCAATCCGCACACGATCGGAAAATTGCATCTCATTAAGGGGACTTGGAATATTTTCTAGGCTGTACCGGTGTGAAGGGGGTTACGGGTTGTCGATACGTACGGTCCGTACGGATGGAATAGGTCGTTTTCAATCCGTACACGATCGGAAAATTGCATCTCATTAAGGGGACTTGGAATATTTTCTAGGCTGTACAGGTGTGAAGGGGGTTACGGGTTGTCGATCCGTACGGTCCGTACAGATGGAATAGGATGTTTTCAATCCGTACACGATCGGAAAATCGCATCCGTACGGTACACGGTCCGTAAAATGCATCTCATCAAACGTTTGAAGCGAAAGAATATATCAATCCAGGAATGCTGCCACAACAAAAGGCGAGCCAGATATACATATATACATCGTTCTTTAAGCGTGAGCGACAATATGACGCGTCTAAAGCGAAAGAAAATAGCAGTCAAGGGATACTGCCACAACAAAAGGCGAGCCAGATATGCATGTAGAGCTCGTTCTTTAAGCGTCAGCGACAATATGACACGTTTAAGCGAAAGAAAATATCAATCAAGGGATACTGCCACAACAAAAGGCGAGCCAGATATGCATATATACATCGTTCTTTAAGCGTGAGTGACGAGACGGCGTGTTCAAAGCAAGAGAAAATATCAATCAAGAGATACTGCCACAGCAAACGAGCCAGATATGCATGTAAACTTCGTTCTTTAAGCATGAGCGAAAATATGACACGTTTAAGCGAAAGAAATTATCAATCGAGAGATACTGCCACAACAAAAGGCGAGCCAGATATGCATGTAAAGAAATTATCAATCGAGAGATACTGCCACGACAAATGGCGAGCCAGATATGCATGTATACATCGTTCTTTAAGCGTGAGTGACGAGACGGCGTGTTCAAAGCAAGAGAAAATATCAATCAAGAGATACTGCTACAGCAAACGAGCCAGATATGCATGTAAACTTCGTTCTTTAAGCATGAGCGAAAATATGACACGTTTAAGCGAAAGAAATTATCAATCGAGAGATACTGCCACAACAAAAGGCGAGCCAGATATGCATGTAAAGAAATTATCAATCGAGAGATACTGCCACGACAAATGGCGAGCCAGATATGCATGTATACCTCTTTCTTTAAGCGTCAGCGACAATATGACAGGTTTAAGCGAAAGAAATCATCAATCGAGAGATACTGCCACAACAAATGGCGAGCCAGATATGCATGTATACCTCGTTCTTTTAAGCGTCAGCGACAATATGACACGTTTAAAGCGAAAGAAATTATCAATCGAGAGATACTGCCACAACAAACGGCGAGCCAGATATGCAATTATACCTCGTTCTTTAAGCGTCAGCGACAATATGACACGTTTAAAGCGAAAGAAATTATCAATCGAGAGATACTGCCACAACAAACGGCGAGCCAGATACATGTATACATGTATACTTCGTTCTTTAAGCGTGAGCGACAATATGACCCGTTTAAAGCGAAAGAAATTATCAATCGAGAGTAACTACAGAATACAGGGCCAGTTTTTTAAAGTTGCATCATTCGAGTGGCTCGGTGGCTCGTCAGTCAATTTAAAAAAAAGTATCACTCGGCTCGCCAGTCGCGTTGACTGACGAGCCGCCGAGCCAGTTAAGGAATAGACCACAAGTTTCTATGGGTTATAGGTTTATAAACCACGCGGGATGTTGGTAGAACACGAGAAGAATCTGTAAATCACGAGCCGCAGGCGAGTGGTTTACGAATTCTTCTTCCCATGAGTTTACCGGCACAATAACCCATAGCTGATTGACCAATCAGAGCGCGCGCATTGATTTGGTTATTGCCAACGAGCCAGCCGAGGGAAGACGCTCGGCTGGCGAGGCGGCAGAGAATAGTGCCTCGCGAAGAATTGCTTATGCAAAAAAAATTCTCGATCGGCCTTTGAAAGTGTAAGTGTAAGATGTAACAATGGCTCAGTTTGAGCCAATTGCAAGGACGGAACTATTCGAGCC
This sequence comes from Micromussa lordhowensis, assembly GCA_964020085.1. NCBI lineage: Eukaryota > Metazoa > Cnidaria > Anthozoa > Scleractinia > Lobophylliidae > Micromussa > Micromussa lordhowensis. The sequence goes on along the minus strand of OZ026599.1, from coordinate 31,439,540 downwards.
ATTGTAGTTTTTAGCCAATCAGGAGGCGCGTTACATCTAGACCTGTCTCGTGGAATATCATTGTTTTCTTTGCTGTTGTGTTTATCCAACTGTGAACAATTTCATAGTCTCAGAACATATCGAACCAGCGTGTTTCCTCTCTCACTTTATCGGAATGAAAGTTCAATTGGGGAGCGTACCCTTTACAAAACTCTTCTTCTGATTCGAATATTGAGGAACTGAAAGTTCCATCGGACAGCTTTTTTGGAAAGATTGTGTTCAACAGTCGAACCACTAGAGCAAATCCAGTGTTGAAATCTAGCATATCGAACTGCAGGTTGAGTCGGCAGTGTTTCCGAACAGAACTGAACGAGCGTGTTTATCATACAGTCGAATCCAGTGTTCAAAACACAAATCGGATCTGTTTTGCCACAGAATTAAACGAGTCGTGTTCATCAATCAAACTAGCGTGTTCACCTTCACTTTGACTTTGCCCATCATATTGAACTGAAAGTTCGACCGAGCAGCGATACATTCCAATACTCTTGATATTCAGGGATTGCGTGACGAACGTTACCGGCCGGTAAACGCGTTATAATTTTCTCTCGGTAATGTTTGCAACAGAAGAGAACCAAATATCCGTTATGCTGTATTAATAAACCCCTTATTATAGCACAAATTATTCGCTCGTTGGCACTCTATCGATAGGTATACCTAGTTATATAATAAGTTGTATACCTTTCTCGTTTTACACTCAGTGCGACTGGCGAGCCGCCGAGCCGCCGAGCCGCCGAGCCACAAAACTATATACCTTACACGTTCTTTAAAAACTTAACGGGACTGGCGAGCCGTCGAGCCGCCAAGCCACTAAAATCTATACTTTACTCGTACGGATCGACAACCCGTAATCCCCTCCACACCGGTAAAGCCTAAGTCCCCTTAATGAGATGCAATTTTCCGATCGTGAACGGATTGAAAACGACCTATTCCATCCGTACGGACCGTACGGATCGACAACCCGTAACCCCCTCCACACCGGTAAAGCCTAGAAAATATTCCAAGTCCCCTTAATGAGATGCAATTTTCCGATCGTGAACGGATTGAAAACGACCTATTCCATCTGTACGGACCGTACGGATCGACAACCCGTAACCCCCTCCACACCGGTAAAGCCTAGAAAATATTCCAAGTCCCCTTAATGAGATGCAATTTTCCGATCGTGAACGGATTGAAAACGACCTATTCCATCCGTACGGACCGTACGGATCGACAACCCGTAACCCCCTCCACACCGGTAAAGCCTAGAAAATATTCCAAGTCCCCTTAATGAGATGCAATTTTCCGATCGTGAACGGATTGAAAACGACCTATTCCATCTGTACGGACACGGATCGACAACCCGTAACCCCCTCCACACCGGTAAAGCCTAGAAAATATTCTAAGTCCCCTTAATGAGATGCAATTTTCCGATCGTGAACGGATTGAAAACGACCTATTCCATCTGTACGGACCGTACGGATCGACAACCCGTAACCCCCTCCACACCGTTAAACCATAGAAAATATTCTAAGTCCCCTTAATGAGATGCGATTTTCCGATCGTGTACGGATTGAAAACCACCTTTACAGATGGTATAACGCTAGCACGATCTAACAAACAGTACGGACCGAAATGGGGAATTTTCAATCTGTATCAGATTGTGTGTATTGGACAACCCTCTGCATTTGACACTTTTTTTCCTTAATTAGTATGTCAAATGACAATGTTTTTCCAACAAGAAAAGAAGCCAGAAATTCATTCATTCCAGAAAAAAAAGCAACATCAATTGGTCGTGATCCGTAGCGGTTTGTTTGCTTGAACAACTAATATTAACAGTGCAATTTACTAAATGAAGATAATTAGAAAATTTAAAGGTGTAATAAAATAATTTAAAAACTGATACAAATTGCTTTGGCTAATGTTTGTACATGTAAAACACATATTGTTGTCTCGCGAAAATTATTTACACAGTACCAGAAAACTATGAAGAAATGATGATAATCAGTGCACGTGTTGCATTAGTACGAATGATTACTGAAGACTGTCGAGATATTTCATCTATTTCTGAATTTGTGTCTGCCAAAATTGTCGCCTAACTGAATAAAAGCTCAGATGCTAGAAGAATGTTATTTCTGAAGGGACTTCTGAGAATGGAATCTTGACATAGAGTTTTATTGCTTTCTACTTACACACTTAGTTGAAAGCGGCAACAATTGTTGACGCTGTAAGTAATTGCCATTACTTGAAGGATGCAGTGACCCTTCAATTGCAAACAATAAACTACTTGGAACTTCCGACTAATTTACTCTAATTTCCATATCAAGTAAAAAGTTATCTTTCACTGACCACACGCACGTTTATGATACATCTTTCGGTGTTGGCAACTTTCACGTTAATATCTGCGAACATAATCGACAACCTCTTTCAAGAATACCGACGATTCCTTCAGCCTGATCTATTTTATGTTCATGGATCTAAGGTAATCAGATTTACTAGTTCAATGTTTATTTTTTTCTTTACAATATGATCCTGGTAAATCATAATTAAATGAGTTTAGGATTCACAGAACTTTTTTTGCTTCGGGAGCATTCTTTCTGAAAAAGACCATGCAGAGTACGTCAAAATTATTAACACTCCCAGTAATAAAGTAGCACCGCATTAAATTCTAAGCCAGGTAACGATGTCACATCTTGCTATCAAGTCGTGTATTCGTTCGTAGAAATATGAATATCTTTCGGGATTCTAGGTTCTCTGCTAGTCGAAAATCTAAAGAAAAAAAAACACAAAACAAACAGGAATAAAAGCTCAAAGGTTGAATTTCTTTTCTAATGACTGAAGGTTTGGTTTCGATCATTTTCTTCGAATCAGTTTTTAAAAATTCGGGATTTCCACTCGCTGTTTAATGCGTTAAAATCCTGTGCAAACGACTTCGCGTTCCTCCAGTGCAGCGTGAGCTAAGCTATGTACCCTGTATAATGCAAACGCATTCATTACAAATAATCGGTTCCGTCTCAGATCGATCTGAGGAAATTGTGTAAAAACGCGCGTGGTAGAAAAAAAGCCCCCAAGAAAAGCACAGTTTAGGTTGAAGGAAGTTTCATAAAAGTAAGCTCTGTGTTCTTTTTGTATATACCTACCATGCCATTTACAATGGCTCAGCTAAATATACCTACTGAAATGATATCGTCTGTTATTGTAGAATTTCGAAATCTCTTTACCCCTTAAGTTTAGTGCCAAAGATCGTTTTCGCAAACACGCAAGAAATTGTCCGCCTCTCTTCATTTACACAATCTATTGAGAGCGGCAACTTTTGTTGGCGCTATCGACCCGGCTCCCAAGCAATTTGGTAATTCTCTAAATTGATGCATACCCTTTGAATTTATCATCCAGTTGCTCTGGAGTACTGTGCGCACTAATCTCTCATAAAAACGGAGCTTTCAAACCGGGGGAATTTTAAAACGCCGGCTTTGCGTTTTAGTGTGTGTAGACGGAAAACACTTCCCTTCACTTCCCCCTCGAGCAAGCGGCTTCCTCACATTTATAACACTTTTTTCCTTAATTAGCATCTCCAATGAAAATGTTTTCCCTACAAGAAAAGAAACCAGAAATTCATTCATTCCAGAAAAAGGAGCAACAACAATTCGTTGTGATCCGAAGCTGCTTCTACTTACGCACTTAGCTGAAAGCGGCAACAATTGTCGACGCTGTAAGTAGTTGCCATTTCTTCAAGGATGGAGCGAACCTTCAATTGCAGACAATAAACTATTTGGAACTTCCGACTAATTTACTCTAATTTCCATATCAAATATAATTAAACAATGGAAGAAGTTTTCTTTTACTGACCACACACAAGTTTATGATAGATCTTTCGGTGTTGGTAACTTTCAAGTTAATGTCTTGGGACAAAATCGACAACCTCTTTCAAGAATACAGACGATTACTTAAGCCTGATCTTTTTTATGTTCATGGATCTAAGGTAATCATATTTACTTGTTCAATGTTTCATTTTTTCTTTACAATATGTTCCTGATAAATCATAATTAACTGAGTTTAGGATTTACAGAATTGCTTCGGGAGCATTCTTTCTGAAAAAGACCATGCAGAGTACGTCAAAATTATTAACACTCCCAGTATTAAAGTAGCACCGCATTAAATTCTAAGTCAGGTAACAATGGCACATCTTGCTACCAAGTCGTGTATTCGTTCGTAGAAATATGAATATCTTTCGGGATTTTAGGTTCTCTGCTAGTCGAAAATCTAAAGGAAAAAAAAACACAAAACAAACAGGAATCAAAGCTCAAAGGTTGAATTTCTTTTCTAATGACTGAAGGTTTGGTTCCGATCATTTTCTTCGAATCAGTTTTTAAAAATTCGGGATTTCCACTCGCTGTTTAATGCGTTAAAATCCTGTGCAAACGACTTCGCGTTCCTCCAGTGCAGCGTGAGCTAAGCTATGTACCCTGTATAATGCAAACGCATTCATTACAAATAATCGGTTCCGTCTCAGATCGATCTGAGGAAATTGTGTAAAAACGCGCGTGGTAGAAAAAAAGCCCCTAAGAAAAGCACAGTTTAGGCTGAAGGGAGTTTAATGAAAGTAAGCTGTGTGCTCTTTTTGTATATACCTACCATGCCATTTACAATGGCCCAGAACAGCCAAATATACCTACTAAGATGATATCGTCTGTTATTGTAGGATTTCGAGATCTCTTTACCCCTTAAGTTTAGTGCCAAAGATCGTTTTCGCAAACAAGCATGACATTTTCCGCCTCTCTTCATTTATACAATAAGTTGAAATCGGTAACTTTTGTTGGCGCTATCGGCCCGCCTCCCAAACGATTCGGCAATCCTCTAAATTGATGCAAACCCTTTGAATTTGTGATCCAGTTACCCCGGGAGCTGCACACTAATCTGTCACGAAAACGGAGCTTTACGAAAACGCTCTTCAAACCTGGAGAATTTTGCGTTTTAGTGTCTGTAGACGGAAAAGACTTATAAAAAAAAACTTTCCAGATACGATGAAATCAGATAATCAGTGATTTTCCTGTCCAATGTACTTCAGTTTCCATGAACACAAATCCAAAGCGATCCTTGATTACTGCGTTTTAAAATTTCTCCGCGGTAGTATGGACGGAAAACATATGATGCGTTTTCAAAGCGAAATCTTTCCGTTTTTTCTTTTCAAACACCCTTTCCAGAAACCAACAGCTTATCCAATTTGTATTTATGTTTTTATGATTTTTACAAAGGTCTCTGGTACTCTTAACTGTCAAATACTTTACTGAAAGTGGCAACTGTTGTGCTGTACGATATTTCACTTCCCCCTCAAACAAGCGGCTTCCTCTCATTTTGACACTTTTTTCCTTAATAGCCCTTTTCACGGTTAACTTTTCTCATTTGCATCACAATATAATCTAGCATGTATGTGAGGCAATTTCGGGCTATTTTGTAGTTTTAGCCCGAAATTGCCTCGCACCCACGTTGGATTACATTGTGATGCAAATGAGAAAAGTTAACCGTGAAAAGGGCTATTAGTATGTCAAATGACAATGTTTTTCCAACAAGAAAAGAAGCCAGAAATTCATTCATTCCAGAAAAAAGCAACATCAATTCGTTGTGATCCGCAGCTGTTTGTTTGCTTGTACAACTAATATTAACAGTGCAATTTACTAAATGAAGATAATTAAAGAATTTAAAGGTGTGATAAAATAATTTAAAAACTGATACAAATTGCTTTGGCTAATGTTTGTACATGTAAAACACTTATTGTTGTCTCGCTAAAATTATTTACACAGTACCAGAAAACTTTGAAGAAATGATGACAATCAATGCATGTGTTGCATTAGTACGAGTGATTACTGAAGACTGTCGAGATATTTCATCTATTTCTGAATTTGTGTCTGCCAAAATTGTCGCCTAACTGAATAAAAGCTCAGATGCCAGGAGAATGGTAATTCTGAAGGGACTTCTGAGGATGGAATCTTGACATAGAGTTTTACTGCTTTCTACTTACACACTTAGTTGAAAGCGGCATCAATTGTTGACGCTATAAGTAGTTGCCATTACTTGAAGGATGCAGTGACCCTTCAATTGCAAACAATAGACTACTTGGAACTTCCGACTAATTTACTCTAATTTCCATATCAGATAAAACAGCGGAAAAAGTTATCTTTCACTGACCACACAGAAGTTTTTGATACATCTTTCGGTGTTGGCAACTTTCACGTTAATATCTGCGGACAAAATCGATAGCCTCTTTCAAGAATACAGACGATTACTTCAGCCTGATCTTTTTTTATGTTCATGGATCTAAGGTAATCAGATTTACTAGTTCACTGTTTAATTTTATCTTTACAATATGTTCCTGGTAAATCATAATTAGATGAGTTTAGGATTTACAGAAATACTTCAGGAGGATAGTTTTTTGTGAAAAAGACCGTGCAGAGTACGGTCAAAATTATTAACACTCCCAGTAATAGAGCGTCACCACATTAAATTCTAAGGAAGGTAACAATGTCACATCTTGCTACCCAGTCGTGTATTCGTTCATAGAAGTATTAATATATTTCTGGATTTTCAGTTCTCTGCTAGTCGAAAATCTAAAGAAAACAAAAACAGAAAAGAACAAAAAAACAGTATCACAAAAGTGACGAATGATTATCGCCGTATACTTTCCAATTTAAGCAACTGGAAAGAAGAAGCCTGAAAAAAAATCAGGGCTACAACGGGATTCGAACCCGTGACCTCCGCGATACCGGTCCGATGCTCTGTACTCTTATCGACAACGATACGCGTCCACAACAAATTTGGACCACGGTGACAACGCGTACCGTTGTCGAAAAGAGTAGAGACCACGCTAAACCACAATGCGATTTGTTTTTTACCACAGTATCACCGTCAAAGAAAATGTTTTATTTTTTCAACGTGCTAGCTGAAGAAGCGGATATTGTGTGACACATTGACGCGAGCAGCGTTGTCTGAACTCTTATCGATAATGGAAAATTAGCCAAACAGGTTGCAAGATTAGTTGTAATTGTGGTAAAAATTTACTCACCTTGAAATACTCATTATCTTTTAGCTGGCCAACACGCCTACCAAATGCTCAAAACCCCTATTGTAATACATTTAAGCCGACTTTAACCATCACCAACAGGATAAACATTTCCAAGCAGTTCAAATGTCAGAATTTAAAATGCGTTCCCCAACAAACTTGGTCAAGCAATTGTAAAATAATTAAATCATAAGAAATGGCGAGATACGTATAAGTAATCATATGAATGCGAGTGCAGATTTACACCACTTGTGATGTTTGAAAATTCTCTCGAAATTGCAGGAGCCTTCAGACGGGTGCAATCTGAAACAATTTTGAAACATCACGAGTAGTGTTAATCCTTAATTTCTGGAGCTTTCATACGATTTCTCGTTTATTATGGCTGAGAACATTGCCAACTCGCACGCGTTAATTTGCACTTACGGTACTGCAGTGGAAATTAAGAATTAACGATAATTGGCCTGCTCCCAGCAACCACAATAAAGTAATTTTCTCAGTCATTACATACTAAAAGTGCTGTTTACTAAATAGGTATGATTAAAGGATTGACAGGTTAGATAAGATAATTTGGGTCTCATCAATCAATCAGAAAAGTAAATTATTACGAAATGGTGCAAAAACTCAAATTATCGTAAAGGCTTCAACTGTTGAATTAGCATTTCGAAATCCACGCCACTTCGTAAGGAGAGCGGCGCAATGATTTTTTTCTAAAACAGACAGCTTTTCCTATTAGTGTGAACAGTTTTTACATGAAATATTCCGCTACTCCCTATTCATATATTAGATTGAAAGCGGTAACCACTGTCAGTACTAAATGTAGTTCCCTTTATATTACTTCAAAGTATTCAGCAACCATTCAAATACTGGAGCAATTAAATATAACTCAGTTGCCCTGATTGCAGACCCTAGAAAGTTATTATGCGTCAAATTGCATCGTTACGCCACTTTATGAATGTGGCGCGAAAAAAAGAATTAAGGACGTCAACAGTTGAATTAGCATTTCGAAATCTGCGCCACCCCGTAACGGCGCAAGAACATTCTTTCAAACACGCAGCTTTTCCAATTAGTGTGGAGAATTTTCACATGAAATGTGCCACTACTCTCCTATATATAAAAGAAAGCGGTAACCACTGTTTGCGCTCATGGCAGTTCTCTTCACTACAAAGGATTCAATTTCATGTGATTTTTACTGACACTGACTCTTAAATGTGCGCAAACATGTTGAGTGCAAACACTCAAACAAAGATGCCCATAGGTTTTCGTTTTATCCTAGAACAATTAGAGAATGGAACAAGCTTCCATGGGATGTAGTTAATGCTAGCTCACTATCTGACTATAAGGCTAAGCTCAAACAATATTTACAGGATTAGTGCTATTTAATTACTTGATTGCATTTCATTTTTTATTCATTTCATACCACTTTTATTTATCGTAACTTGTATATATATACTATTTTTATTTATTTATTTATTTTTTAATTTAATGTTGGCGTGATAACTGTACTTGACTGTATATAGTTGTTGCCGACAAAATAGATGTAGATGTAGATGACTGTCAAACTACAATTAATTTCAAAATGTACGTCAGCCCTATTTGTAAGTATAACGACCCAAAGAGTTTGTGCGCAGACAAGCAGTCTTTCCTATTTGTCTTGAGAATTTTTTCTTGAAATGTGTCGCTTCTCTTCCCTTTACAATTTTTTTGAAAGCGGCAACTTTTGCTGGCGTTGTAGGCCGCTTCCAAGAGATTCGACCACCCTTCAAACTGATAGAACAACTTTGAATTTAGAAAAAGATATTATACTACATGCAAGTGTAATTAAATGTCCTCTAGTCATTAGATATATTCGTAGTTTGTCTATTTGGGCCTCACGCCCCCCGTGACAAAATATAATATTTGTAGCTTTGTGTACCTTTCACTAGAGTCTCATTGACATTGGTCATGGATCTCTTAGGAATATGGATTAGTTTGAAGGAAGATAGACAAGAAACATAAGCATATTTTAAATATAATTATAGCTGTTTCAGCGGAGCCCTCATCGCGCAGAATGCTATTGTCTTTCGCGACATGTACTTGCAGTTCTCAGGGCGGCAAAATAATTTGCACGTCTAGAACTAGTCGGCTGTGATTGGTTAACAGCTTCACCATTGGGAATACTCGAGTCTCTTGACAGATTTCATCTGCTGTCAATCAAACGGTTGAATGCGTAAAGTAAATCCCAAGGCGAGATAGAGTTAACAATAGCACACTAACCAAAAGCGGGCCGCACTCTTCACAAAGCGTTTTACAAATTCGTGTGCGGCGATATTTTCATTCGACCCAAAGGGCTAATCAACTCCCGTTGATAGAAACGTTTTCTGGACTATCAAAATAGTTCCATGTGCAACGGGCGGTTTGAAAAGCTTAACCTGCGTTAAGAGCGCTTTTTTTTTCCAAACGCGAAATGCGGCGGAGCGGAAAACACAAAACGAAACGGCCAATGCAGCTACAGTATACCTAACGGGTTATAAAAAGCAGCGGCGGTGCTCAACAAGCGAGCTTACCTGTGATAATTTGAATTTTTCTGCGATCAATTAACTTTTGTCTTAAACATGGTATTCGCCTCCATGACATAAAAATTGAGAGCTCGAATAAAAATGGCATGATCATAGGCCATTCTGAGTAGTGCGATGCGTAAATCACACGTTTCATACTCGCTTTGTTCATATACTTGGGAATGGCTGAAATAAACTTGACTAAAAGTAATATCTCCGATACCGGCTTGGGAGTAGTTCTGCCATTGCATGAAGTACTCTGTTTTACCTCCTTTAACTCCTTTATCTCTCTGAGATCATTTTTGCTTAAGACATGAAACAAGCAACCGACCGCCTTAGACGTTTCCGCCTGAGAGAACAACTACATAATTTATTCATATTTGGATCCGTTCTGATTAATCAAAACAGATAAAAGGTTTAGTTTTATTCAGTCCATTCAGTTGTTAATAGCTACTTGCGAAATAACATGTCGAAGCGTGCGAGACATCAGCCAGGTTTTTTACGGTTTCCTGGAAAACCAGGATCAAGGATCGAGGATCGAGGATCGAGGATCAAGGATCGAGGATCGAGGATCGAGGATCGAGGATCAAGGATGCAGTGTCCTATCGAAACAGTAATGTGAAATAAAATAGGTTGGAGGGCGGAAATTAAAAGAATAGGTTGGGAAAATGCCACAAATTGTACGAGCCGTAAGCGTTATGTGAGCCTGCCTATTTCCATCAGTGAATCGTCGCAATAATTAAATTATGAATTTGAGAGGAACATAGACTAGACTTGAGGAAGCGCCAGAAGTCGAGCCTACAGCAGGTGGGAACGATAAAAATAGAAAACAGAAAGTGAAACAGCAAAGTGTTGCAAGAAAAGCCAATATATACATGTAAAGATCTTTATTATTAACTCAAAAAGATATAAAAAAGAAACACGTCCAGAGACAAAACGTCTGGACTTACAATTTCCTATATATATACATGTCAATGTCGAGCGCTAGACAGTTGGCAGTCTGGAGATGTTGGCTCCAAGGTTTTGCGGCACGAGAATATTTTCTGGTACCCAGTGTGCGGTACAAGCGACAACCGGAAACTGACGCCTATGGTGTCTGTGTTTAAATTGTTCACTAAGACCTGGCATTGTGACATGAAATGAAACGAAAAATCGATTAACATTTTCAAATTCCTCTTCCGCTGCGTTTTCACTAGACCGAATGATTAACTGAACGTTCTTTCTGGGTGTTTGTTCAGTCTCGCACACTGAACCATGATAAGATCATCTGGTAAATACTATTGCAGGATTCTTTGGTGCACGTCTGTCACTACACAAAATGTGATTGGCTACCCCAACTTGGCATGAATTTCCGGCCATATTGGCGAGAAAAATATGTGCATTTTTACCTTGCTAAACGTACGACGAACTGTTTTCACTACATTTCCGGACTCTTCCGACTCTAGTGTCCTAGTGGAAACACACCCCTCATCCATTGAAATAGCCACGTCATTTCCTAAATCATAAATTAATTCAATATTGAAAAAAAGAAAAAAGAAAAACAGACAACTGTTACAAGATAAGCCAATATATGGATGACAATGTTGCAGTGTTATACGCTTGGCAGTCTCGCAGCACGAGAATACAGTCAAAGCTCTCTTAACGGACACTCTCGTAAGCGGACAGCTCTACTTACGGCCGCTCTGTTTGAAACCCTGTTTTAACTCCCATACAAACTCTGTATTTTTACATTCTCATAAGCGGACATTCCCGTAAGCGGCCGCGGACACTTTCAGAGATTATTATTTAGACTTTTTCTTTCTTTTTAAGCTCCCGTAAGCGTGCACCCCAAAGAAACTGACCAGACTAATATAAACTGAAGCTTGATTGAAAGACACACAAGTCAAAAATATTTTAAACCGTATCACTACTTTTTGTTGAGGTTGTTAATGTTGAATATGATGATGTTGGTTGCAATTATGATTTGTTGTTTTTAAAAAATCACTAAGTGAAAGTCCTATTACTGCAGTTGTTTTTAAAAAACCACTAAGGGAAAGTCCTATTACTGCAGTATACACTTGGCGTCATTATATCGTAGGCTTGTACAGTATAGGGCGCAATAACACAAAACTGTGATTTCATATGGCGATAGTTTTTTGTATTTCCACTACGGTACTGTATTTGTTGTTAGCTGGGCAAGCTCCCGTAAGCGGCCATCTATCCCCTACGCCTCTAGTGGCCGCTTATGAGAACCATTCTCGTAAGCGGCCAGCTCCAGTTACGGATACTTTTTTTGCGTCCCGAGGGTGTCCACTTACGAGAGCTTCGACTGTATAAAACCTCTGGTACCCAGAGTGCGGTACAAGCGACAGCCGGAAACACACCTATGGTGTCTGCTAATCGGTGTATGCTGGCATTGTGACATGAAATTAGACAAAAAAAAATTTAAAAGTCCTCTTTGTCCATTGAAACAGTCACTTCGTTTCAATCGCGCGCAACAGAAATGATGACATAAAGCGATTCGTCGTTATTTTTTGTCCTTCATCCTCGATCCTTGATCCTCGATCCTTGATCCTCGATCCTCGATCCTCGATCCTCGATCCTCGATCCTCGATCCTCGATCCTCGATCCTCGATCCTCGATCCTCGATCCTCGATCCTGGTTTTCCAGGTAACCAGTTTTTACGCGACATGATGTTTGCGATCGTGCCTGCAATTTGAAATATCGTCCGAAGGTGGAGCCAACTGTCATGGGCATTTACGAAGTCGAGCGTATTGTCGCAAAACGAGTTAAAGGAGGTAAAGCGGAATACTTTATCCAATGGAAGAACTATACTGCCCGAACTACTACCCTGTTCCCGTGCATGGAACAGTTGCGTCGGATCCATTTTCAATTCTCGCCATTTCCAGAGCGCCTCACCGTTTATTTTGAGGTAAAATAATGGATCGCAACCATTTGGAATAGGCGAAGACATGTGAATAAAAGCAGGGTTGATCGAGGACTCTACGAGCTCCAAATGGAGCTTGCGATCAACGCGCTGCATTTCTTGTGTGAAAACTCTGTGAAAACTCTGTTAAATCCCCGAGGGAGTTCGAAAGCAACCATTTTTGAAGGTATTCGGAAGAACTTTTAGAAATCATCATTTTGATAAAACTTGTAGTCATCGTATAAACATGAAATTTTGCACAGTCTTCCCTCAGATCAGGAACTTACAAAGCCTGAGTGTACCTAAGTCGCTAATATCTTTTTTAGAGAAAAATTTCAATTGGAATATTAATGAAGTCAATATTTCATACAAATAACAAATAAAACTAGCGCATTTTCAACGTCAATTTGATAAACCTTATCCAGGATCAACGGTTGAGAAAAAAGTTTAGAATAAAAGCTTGATATGTCTTCTTTAAAAGCCCTAGTGTGCCTAATCGATCAGTGTGCTGTGTAGAATGAAGAAAGGCAAAGAGCAGTCGATGTTGCGCCGTTTTCGGCCATTTTCTATATTGTTTTGCGTCTTTTGACTCGCGCGATTTCAAATTTAGCGCTACAAGCGATAGAAAAAGTCCCGGATGTGTCGCGGAATTATGCTATACTCATATAGAAAAGAAAAGGGAACCAATGAGTTGATCTTCTCACGGATTATCATGGCTAGCGGGTTTGCTCGTGTGCGCGTACGCACGACAGCGACGGCGACGACGACGGAGTAGTGCAAGAAGGCGGTCACACTCCAGATAATTGATTGATAGAGACGTGCAGTCTTGGTTTACAGTGTACTTCTTTGATAAACATAATTATAGCTGTTTCAGTGGTGCCCTATACTCATATAGGAAAGAAAAGGAAACCATGAGTTGATTTTCTCACGGATTATCATGGCTAGCGGGTTTGCTCGTGTGCGCGTACGCACGACAGCGACGGCGACGACGACGGAGTAGTGCAAGATGGCGGTCACTCCAGATAATTGATTGATAGAGACGTGCAGTCTTGGTTTACAGTGTTCTTCTTTGATATGTCAGTGCTAGAATGCAACATGAAGCATTAACATCCATTTTAAATATCAAAATGCTTGTGTCGTTTTACAATGTCTAAGCAAGGTTAATATTATTGTGAGGCCGTGAATGGCATTTGTTTCATCTCTGCTCCTAGGCATTTCAGATTTTGAAAGAAAAAATCCTGAATGCCCATGAATACAGAAGCTAGCATACTATCATCATGGGAACTTCAGAGAACAGAGGGTCGGGGTGGTAGTAAAAATTGGTTTGGAAAAGTAGGTTCAATTTTGAGACAACTGATCAAAGTGTACATTATTTAAGTATAAATATTATTTGGACCTTACTTATTCCAAAAACTGTTTAGAATGAATTTCATACAAACTGTTCAAAAATATTTTCAGTTATTCAAGAAATTATAATTTCACATCAATATTGGGTATTCAACAGTATTTCAATCAGGAAATGATAACTTTAATATTTTCTGGTACAAGATTAAAACTTGAATACAATATTAAAGCATGACATAAGAAACAAATTACAAATTACAACAAGTTGTAGTATTCCATTGTTGGTGTGCATGCCAATAGTAAATGTGTGTAACTCATTATGAACATACTTATTGTGAAGTAATAATTCTAAATTTGGTAAAAATTTCTGACATTTAATAAAATTTACACTTCAAGCTGTCACTCATCTTTCTTTAGCAAATTTGACATAAGTTGAGCATGCTGTTGCATCATAACCATCATCTGATGTTGCAACATGGTAAATTGTTGTTGCTGCTGCTGCTGTTGGTGTTGTTGCTGCTGCATTTGTTGTAGCATCTGTTGCTGGAACATTTTCATTTGCTCGTTATTTGCAACTTGGGTGGCTTGCAGCTGCCCGACAAATTGCTCATGCTGCATCTTTTGTATTTCCCTCTCTTGTTTCTTATCCTGTAATTCTTTTTCCTTAAGCTCTCTTAAACTTTCACCCTTCTCTTTTAACCACTCCAATGCTCCTCCTCCTGATCTTCTTCTTTTAGTTTCCTTTTTCCCCTCCTCTTTCTCTGTCTCAGTTTGTCTCTTCCTTGTCTCGCCAAACCTCTCCAAAGCCCTTTGTCTCATTTCTGTTGCTTGTTTCTTCTCTTTTTCTGCTGCTGCTTTCTTTTCCTCATTCTGCTGTTCTGCTACTTTCTCTGACTCGGACTCCAATTCCACCAACTCTTCCAATAATACTTCTACTTCTGTCATATGCTTCTCTCCTCCACCACTTTCTTTCTCTTCTGCCCCAACTTTTGCTTTCCACTTCCTGGCCAGAATATTGTAGCGGTCTCTTACTGAACGTGCAGTTACAGTAAGAGATTCTGCCACAAGGGCAGAGGCAACATTCAGCCAGGCTGCACCTCTTTCCCTGCTTCCAGCCTTGGTATTTACGAAAATGCCTTCTGCTGCAATTGTTCTCAGTAGTGATAGGTCTTTGGACTCGGTCCAAACCATTATTGACCTATAAATGGAATGCGATGCAGCATGATTATTACATGACAGTACCATTCATATGCCAAAGGAAAAAAATAATTCTACTACCAATAATTTTATGAATTACATAGCAGACTGTCAACAAATAGCGCAAACTGTTTAAAGTAACACGGACCAAAACCCTCAATTTGAATCAACAAGGTGTAAAGGAGATATGGTCCATTTGGCTTTAAAAAAATCTTCATTTTACTATCAGTACATGTACTGGTACTTTTGTCTGTTTCACCTTGAAGAACAATGTTTGCCTTGAATCCACTTATATTGGGGAGTGTTTGATTTCTTCTACAGCTCAACAAACACAACTGCCCATCAATTATGCAGTAATTTAATATGCCATGAAGGGGCATTTGTTGATATTTTCTGCTGTGATGTCTGCGGGAAGAGATTAAATGCGTTTTCTTCCATAAGCTGGCATAATTTAGGAATTGTCGTGACCTGCATATTTTCTTCTTGAATTAAGTTAAGTATAGATTTCAGACTAAGGTGTTATTTATGCTGTTTGGTCTCAAGTTGATGTATTCATTGGTAAACATCTACAACCAATAAAATTTTTATTATTCCATACAAATTTTCAGTAGTTCATTAATTTTACCAGTGGGCTGCCCTACTGGAATTATTGGTTACATAACTAACTTTAAATAACCGATACCCAAAGCCTCCAAAGTTGAAAAGTTACTTGTAAAACGGGTACAAGCGGGTTTGATGTGCGGCTGGTAGCGTAGAGCGTTTTTTCTTGAACAATGGTAAATCCTTCGCAGGATCACTCGATAAAGACTCCAGGACGGGGTCGAAATTAGAGCTTGTGGCTTTAAGAAATGTAAATCATTTCAAACACGTACTACTTACTTTTTCTTGGTTTCGTTATTTTCAGCTTCCATCATAGAGTTCCTTAAGAATCAAAGCGAAAAAACTGAATTCAGTTCACAAGTTTTAAAAACATGTAAGCTTAGTACATCATCGATCGTGTCAACTGTTTTCGCCAAAAGACAAAAACAAGTATAAAACAAAGAAAAACACCGTCGTTAAACCGGAAGTTAATTAAACATATGAATAGCTTAGAAATTAGCACGATTTGAATCTGAAAAAGAGGCCAGGTTAATAAAAGCCGGAGAGAAAACCAACACAAATAAAACTGGTCTCGGGAGAAAAGCAACTCAAAGCAGCGTCACCAAAAAATGGCAACTTTTCGTCGAGAAGAGTCTTTTGGAGGAAGTCTAACACTTTCAAAACACTGGCAATATATCTAAAAAATGATTTTAATTATTCGGAAAAAAATATTCCTTACCTTTTCCAACTAAAATATAGACAAAAACACGGCGCTGTCTTGCCTCCCTTGACGTTGTCTTCGCGACGGGAAAACACTGAAAATGCCGTCGTGAACGTGACGTGAACTTGACCCGAGGACGTCAACAAGCTAACCGGAAGTCGGGTCCAGACTATTCCGCGCGATATCCCGTCCTCAAATGCCGTTCCCGTTCTGTTGCTAAATCTGTCTAATTGATTGATAGAGACGTGCAGTCTTGGTTTACAGTGTTCTTCTTTGATATTGGACATCCATGTTATGGTCAATTGACACCTGTCAAAACAAGGTATCCGCAGGTCGGTTTGACGGGACCATATCGGGGGCTCAAGTTTAGGCTTATCGAGGTCACGTGTTTTCTGAAGTTGACCGCTGATCA
Organism: Micromussa lordhowensis; assembly: GCA_964020085.1. NCBI lineage: Eukaryota > Metazoa > Cnidaria > Anthozoa > Scleractinia > Lobophylliidae > Micromussa > Micromussa lordhowensis. Next base: position 31,422,779 of record OZ026599.1, on the reverse strand, counting down.
AGAGCTGGTTTTCGATTGGATTGCGGGCTTGTGCCAGGCTAATCTGTTGTATAATCAGAGCCAAGTTGTTCGGAAAATGGTAAACGTTAACTCAGGATTAAATGTTAACCAAAGTATAAACTTTTTGTATAAAAACGTTTTTCACTACTTTTGTTTTGTGTTGTTTGAGATTGCTCAAGCTCAAAACAGAAGGCCAAACAACATAAACAGAAAATCTCACCGCAAAGTTAGAAAACTCAGATCCTGGGTTAGCTTAATCGGGCTTTGAACAACCTAGCCCAACTGTAACTGCCTAACTGTATCCTTCTGTAACTTATTCCAAACATGGTGGACTAGCAAAACTAACGAGAATGTCACATTAACAGAAAGCATGATTCTGTACGGTATTTTCGACAATAGAGAACACCTATACTCCTTGAATTACTCACTTCTTATAGCAAAGTACTTCATATATAGCAGCTGCTTACAAGAAAAAAAGCTTTGTGTTGCCTGTTTTCTCACGCTTCTAAGAGAAAAAATCAATATACAACGGGAAATTGCTGTGCGTAATAACAACCTTACAAACTTCAATACCATATATAGATTTCTTTTGTAACTTTTTATTTTCTGTCTTTTTTTTTCTGTAACTGTATTCAGTATTGTATTGCTAGCATAAGTAACCCGTATTGTAAGTAACGTAAGTAAAAAATAGCATAATGAGACTTGCATTGTAAGTAACGTTTGTAGCATTGTGTTTTGTAATAAAAAATTAAATGTCTTTCAAAAAAAAACAACAACAACAACAACCTAGCCCAGGAGCTCCGCTTTTAGGCTTGGCTAAATCTATATATTAATTCTACTCTTCACAGGATTGATTGAAGCAACCGTAGACAGGGGTGAATGCTGAGACTGAAGACCAAATCTGATAGACAGAGGTGGTTAGTTATTTAACGCCTCTTGCATCCAACCAGAGACATTCGTGTATTTAAAGCATGGACCTTGGTAACAACGAAACAAACCTCAGCTCATCCAGGTCAACGCTTTATTGCTCGTACGCACCGCCCGTAACACGAGAAGACGGTAGTTCAGCTTTTAACTTGATTATAGGCCTCATAACGGTTATGGCTTCATTCCCCACCGTTACTTTGAACACATTTATAATCCTAGCTATAAAACAAAGAAGTGAGCTCCAAAAACCATCAAATGTTATGTTGTCAAGCCTGGCAGTGTCAGATCTCCTAGTTGGTGTTATTGTCATGCCGATATCTGCCATTATTAATTTCTTTTCAATACGGCATCCAGTTTCGTTTGAGTATAAATGTATCTTATATGTGATAAATATGTTCTTCGAGACTTTACTCTTCACGGCTACTTTGTATCACTTGACTGTCATTGGTTGGGAGAGGTACGTAGCGGTCCTAAAATGGATGGACTACATGCGTATCATCACAAATGGCCGCATCAAAAAGATTGCGATAGCTACCTGGCTCTTTGCACTCTTCCCAACGGTTGCAAACCTTATACTGAAGGTACTCGTTGTAGATCGTAGAATTATAATCTCCTTTTTGACCGCCAAGATAGCTGTAGACACTGCTTGTTTATTTCTTGTCGTATTCTTTTATCGAAAGATTTACCTTGAAATACGCAATCGTAAACTAAACGAGATCTCTCAAATTGACGCTCTAATGAAAGCAAAAATGGAGTCTAAAGTTGCCAAGACAACTGTTTTTTTAACCGCTGCGGTAATATCCTTTTATAGTCCATTATTTGTAATAGGTTTCCTTGGAAGGGTTGTGCCAGTCGTTCGTTCAAATGCTGCTCACCGGTTTTTACGGATGGTCACGCATTTGAACTCTCTATTTAATCCATTGATTTACTGCTATAGAGATCACCGTTTTAGGAACGCTATTCTTGAGCTGTTACGGATGAAAAAACCTCAAGCAATTTTGTCAGCAGCTCGTGCCGCTCAATTTACCAGGCAAAAAGATCCATTTAGGTCGTCAGAGCTGCAAAAAGTAGGAAAATGTACCCAACGCTTGACGAGATCAGCATCTTGCAATCTAACTGGTGCTTTTAATTCTATTCATGAAACACACAATGTGATTATGTTGAAGAAGTCTTTGTCTGTTCCCACGCTTTATACACGCAGCAGCTCTTTAGAGGGCTTAGATCTGCAGCAGCCTCCATCCATTGTGGAAACAAGTGCGACGATCCATGCTGACTGCAGCGTGCAAAGTAAAGCGAAGTTTCACAATCCTAAAGGAAACAAAGATGCAACCAAGCCTAAAAATGACACCAAGAGCTACCATACCAAGATCGATATCCTGTGATTCCAAGAAAACACAGTGAAATTTGCTAACTGCTAGCTGCCGTGGAATGGTTCGAGGAACAGAAACGTTGACAGCGACTATAGCTGCCCCATATGACGCATCTCTGAACAGCTGTAAACTCGACTTGAGATTTTGAGAAAAAAAAAATTTAGATTCGTGTGTAAATTTCACCAGGGGTTCTCAGTTATCTGAGAACCCAGTTGAAGGCGTTCGTGGGAGGAGTTTGTTAACAATGATTTCCAGTCTGTACGGCGCACTGTCGAAAGTCTATTTTCGTTTTGCATTGTGTAAGACATCATAAAAAGGGAAACATTTTACAACTACTTACAAGAAGTTTCGAAACAAGAATTTGAAAGGCCTTAAGTTAATGTATGTGGCTCGTAACGAATAACATTGATTCGCATTCCATCGAGTAGGAATTTATAATGTTTGTAAACATTAGGGTACTTAGACTTCGCAGTAAAGACTGGAAATCATCTTTAATCTTTGCGAAGCATGCAAGAGATTTTTCTTAGCGCTGTTTTCTCGAAGACTTTTTTCGCTTGAAGCGAACATGGACTTAAGAGTTACAACTCAGCGAGAATTCGTTTGATTGCCCTCAAATTTGGACAGTAGCTAGGTTGACATATAAATAACAAAAGGGTGTCTGCGAATTGTTAATTTGGAAGTATTTTTTCTCCAAGAGCGATTTTTGCACGATCATATTTGATATTTTTTGATCCCATTTCGAAAATGTTCCGTAACTTTTTACTGCAAACTGCGATGAAATATGGCAAAACGCAGACAGGTTTTTTAGCGCTCTGGGTCCTGAACCTGTGGTTCAGAGCCACCTTAAATTTTCCAAAATTTAAGGTGGCTTTGAACCCCCTCCGTGGAATTTTATTAAACTTTGCAAAAAGTTGCATCTTGTCATGCTGATTACAATTCAATAATAAAAAATTGCGGTCACTGAGCTCGTTTCGAGTTATAAGCGCTTAAAGGTAAACTTAAGGGTGTTCTTAGCAGGTCATATTGTTCCTATGGTAACCTATTGTGCCATAAAATTGAAAGCAACTTGCTCACCAATGATTGGCCAGTGTTTTGATAGCATGATTTTGGTATCAACCGATATAGAGTGGTTAGAATGACCCATCAAACTCTAAGTCTTGGAAAGTACTGGAAACTGTTTCGAGCCACCTTAAATTGGCGATAAACAAAATTCGCATTTACAGGTCGTGGACAATTCGACAATTCACTTAAATTTCAAAATTCTTGATATAGTTTGATAGCCAGCTCTATAAGCTTTAATTTAATATAGTTTTTCGATGCTCTTGACTACACCCCAACCCTTGTGTGAAGAGTGTAAAGTTTTCATTTTGGGTACAAATAGGATAGTCAGCTTATTTTTCACATCACCATTGTAATTGTGCTTAGCTTTCTTCTTGACATCTCCTTAACATGTATATACACGATTAACACTCAGATAAATGAATAACATATTAAACCTTATTTGTGCAAGTTTCAAGGTAAATACAAATACAGCCCAACCTTCTGTAAGCGACTACTCGAAATGTCAAACTTAGGAGGTCGCTTACGGGACGTTGTCGTTTACGAGAGGTGGTCGCTTACGGGAGGTGGTCGCTTACGAGGAGCTTAGACAATATTGGGTAAAATTTTGCCTCATTAGCATAATGCAACTGCAGAGACTTACCCTATGCACCAATGCCTACATTACTTGCAAAAAAATTTCGGACGTTAAAATTTCGAACGTTTAGTTTTCGGACACTTTTTACCTCATCTCGGACAAATTTTAGGACACTGCGCTGAAACATGCCTAAAGTAAATTTACGACTAAAAAACATGAATCAGACTTAGATAAAATCTGCGAAAACGATAGTTTTACTGTACATTCAAGGTTTTACTTTACAAATAAAGAAGCCTAAGCCGTGTATTACACTGTGGTAAAATACGACGGGCTTTTGAGAACTCGAGGGAAATGTAGAAAACACGAGCCGCAGGCGAGTGTTTTCTACAAAGCCGGATACACCAACGAGAAAATAACAAACTCAATCTATGTTTTTGTCTTTCATAAAAGAAACAAATATTTTCCTTTCCAGTGATAAAAAGAACGACTGACCTAATTCGAATTCTAGCCATATCATGTTTATTGGCTTTGAATATGTGATGCCGTCGCCCAGAAAGTACATTTAAAGTTTTATACTATACTGCAAAAATTTTGGACGCTTAAAAATTTCGGACGGTTTTATTTTCGGACACTATTTTCGTCCAAAATTAAAATCGTTTGAATTCTTTCCAAGTAGTATATCCAAACCTTTGTAATAACTTTTAGAAGCCCCAAATTTTTGAAAACGGAAGGTGGCTCAAAATTCCGTTCACAGAATAATTTTAATCTTTGCTAAACGTAGCATCTTAACATGCTTATTACAATTCGATTATAAAAATGGGGATCACCGAGCTCGTTTTTAAGTTATAAAGCTGACATTAAGGGTACTTTTTAGGCGGTCATATTGTTTCTATGGCAATCCCATTGTAACACAAAATTGACAGTAACATGTTTAACAATGATTGGGCAGTTTTTTGATACCACGATTTGGGCATCAACCGATAGAGGGTGGTTATAATCACCCATCAAATTCTAAGTCATGGAAAGTACTAAAAACTGTTTCAAGCCACCTTAAGTGATTCCTCAGAAGTAATTTGTTTTTAAATTTTCCCCAAATTTTCCCTGTCAAGCATCATTTTATTATTATCATCATCATTTTTATTAAAATTCAAATTTAACAGATTTTTAAATTTACACAACCCGCATATAGCATCGCTAATCGAGGCGGGCTGTGTAACTTACAATAAGATACATTACAAGTACATTATATTACAAACACATTACATTATAGTAAAATGCAGAAAAAAATATATATATATAGATAGATAGACGAATACTCAGAAAGAACAGTGGGGCAAACTTCTAGCTGGTCCGACTCGATTTATTAAATCGAGTCGGACCAGCTAGAAGTTTGCCCCACTGTTCTTTCTGAGTATTCGTCTATAAATTTACGTGGTGGTATTGCATCCTTTGGATCCTTCTGCTGTGAGTACATTGTTTGTGTAAACCTTTTTATTCTGTCTATATATATAGATAGATATATCATTATTAAAATCAGTTAAATAAATAAATAGAATAAATAGGTAGACACTTATATTCACAAATAGCTAGGATTTACATGAGATGAGAAAGAACCTATAATAAGTCATAGAACTAAAGAAATTAATAATAATAATAATAATATTAATAATAATTAGTTATTTTTAACATTAGCATAGAGACATCAACATAATCATCCTCATTACCAAGTACCGCAAGTAAAAATTGATGAATTTTATTTTTGAAAGGTTGTTTCCTAAGTTTACGCAGGTCAGGCTTCAGGCAATTCCATAATTTAGCTCCGAAAATGGAAAATGAATTAAGCTGAATTCTCAGTCTTGATTTATTAATATATAAATTACCAGCATCAGAAAATCTAGTGTTATATGTATGAAGGTCAGATGAACAAGTAAAAAGATCACAGATATTCTGAGGCGCAGAATTGGTAGATATGTCGTGCATAAGGGAGCATACTGTTTCAAAATAAAGCATATTGAGAGGTAAGACATTAGCAGAGACAAATAAAGGAATAGCATGAGATCTGTTACCAGCAAAGAACATTAGCCGAAGAGCTCGTTTTTGTAAGATAAAGACTTTCCTCAGATAGACCTGTGCAGCTTGTCCCCAAGCAGCAATTCCGTAATGTGTATATGGGAAAATCAGAGAACGGTAAACTTGGATTAAAGTATATATATTCAGAGGGATAGAGTGCCTTAATCGTGATATAATTCCAACAACCCTGCTAATTTTAGTAGTCGATATGATATTTCCAAGTTAAGTTTTTATCGATGAGCACACCCAGGAACTTTACGTAATCTTTGCATTCAAGAAAAGTATCACTATTTGAGGCATTATTGTATATCCTTATATTAATCTGATAACTAAGCTTCTTTTGTGATGGTCTGAAGATTACAAAATTGGACTTTTTTGCATTTATGGTCAGCTTATTAGCATTCAACCAGTCACAGACTTTCTGCAGCACTGTTTAGAAAAATAAAATATCAAGGATAGATCACCATTATCGCTAAAAAGATATGATGAGCCAATCCTACATAGCCTTGAATCTCAACAAAAGTGCTGACATCAGCATTTTTCTCGAAAAAAAGGAAGGAAAGGATATTTCTTCACAAATTTCCTTAGAATTCGCCTTTACATACAGAAAAGCTAACACATTTGTATAGATCTTAAAACCAAATGGTAAATAAAAGGTAACACAAAGACTATTTTTGGTATTTTTTTAATAACATAATCGTTGCAACATCTGACAGCCTTTCTCTGGTTCAGCTAAAATAAGTTCTAAATTGCTTTTTAAAGTTATTCATCTTTTTTGACAACGTTTATAGCTCTACCCAGTGAAAGCTGATGACATGAACTTCATCCTAAATTGTTTGGCGAGCGTTGTTTGATTCATTTGTGGTCTTTCTTTGATGGATTTCAGACCTTAACTGTGCCCTATTTAAGAATACGTAAAAAAATAGCTCTTTGCTCATTGCTGTTGTTGAGGTGAGATGACATAACTTGTTCCAGTGGTAATGCTCCGATTTCCTAAATCTGTTAAGTGTTATAATAATAATAATAATAATAATATAATAATAATAATATTAATCCAGGGAACCCACTCGCCTTGGCGGTTTTCAGTGGGACCCTGCAAATTATAATTTACAAAAATCAAGACAAAAATAAAAATTGATATTACAATAAAAACTAATTAAAAACTTATAACAATAATTAAATATTACAATAAGAAACTAATTAAAAAGCTGATAACAATAATTGGAAACGTCATTATTTAGAAAATTATAAGCTTTTAAGCTTGGCCTTAAAAAAGGACATCGATTCGCTACTTTTAATGTTATTGTCTAGGTTGTTCCAGTCCTTAGAGGCTTGATAAATGAAAGTTTGTTTACCCGAGTAGGTACGCACGCGAGGGAGGTGTAAATCATTGCTTATGCGAGTTTGATAAGAATGAAAACTACTATTGCGTCTGATGTCAAAATTAAAATCAATTTTCCCCGACAGATATTCATGCATCATAACACAGCGATGGAAGTGTCGTCTCTTTGAGAGGGTCTTAAGGTCCAAACGATCTAGTGCCTCAGTAGATGAACTTCTTGGTGGTAGATTAAGCAGGACCTTGGCTGCCTTGTTTTGAAGAACTTGCAGCTGACCCATAAGTGTATCGTTATTTTTGTCACCCCACACTGTGTCTCCATAGTCAAACAGTGGGATGATTAACCAGTTGTATAGTGTTAGCTTAGCATGTAGAGGCAAAAGATGTCGTATTCTCTTTATCATTCCAATCCTTTGATCGATCTTTGTACTGATAGAATCAATGTGCTCGGACCAAGACATAGTTTGGTTTATAACCACTCCCAAGTACTTAAACCCATCAGACCTATCAATAGCAGTGGAATTTACTTTAAGAGAAACGTCATTAACCAGTTTAAGCCTCCGTGAGTTACCAAAAATAACGAAATTGCATTTGGAAATATTTAGGGTCAGCAGATTACTCGAAAACCAATTGGAAATAGTAGCCAAATCAGTATTTAACTTGCTTTCGAGGTCTAACATGTCAGTCGATGAGTAATAAATCACAGTGTCAACAGCGTAAAGAATAATTTCACTAGCAAGCTGGCATGGTGGTAAATCATTCACATAGATAAGAAAAAGAAGCGGTCCTAATATACTTCCTTGTGGGACCCCAACAGTAATTGGTGCAGCAACAGATAGTGTATCTCCGACAGACGTTTTCTGTTCACGAGATATGACTGGAACCAATTAACAGTGTCTTCTGAGAGTCCCACTGATTTGAGCTTATGGAATAAAAGATTGTGGTCAACTCTATCGAACGCTTTCGAAAGATTCAAGAAAACAGCTCCTGTAAGACGATCAGAGTCCATGTTCAGAAGTACATTATCTGTAAAATGTGTCACGGCTGTATTAGTTGATAGCTTAGGTCGAAAACCGAATTGCTTGGAAGTAATGATCTTGTTGTCATTGATCATGAGGAAAAAGTAAAGTTGGTTATGTACCGCCTTCTCCAGAATCTTGCTCATCGTAGGTAGCACAGTTATTGGCCTGTAATTGTTTGGGTCACAACGATCGCCTTTTTTGAAGAGGGCAGATACCTTACCAAACTTCCATAAGGAAGGGAATGTACAAGTGACCAATGATTGATTGACTTTTACTAATTACACTAGCCGAGTCTTTCAGAAGACGAGCACTGATATTATCCAGGCCTATTGCTTTGTTAGTTCTAAGTTGTTTTAGTTGACCGTGTACAAACTCTTCCGTGATTGGTTTAAAAGCAAACTTTGGCAAATCAGTTGACCTTACAGGAGGAGATGGTAAGGTAATGACGGATTTTAGTTTCATCGCGAGCTTTGTGCCAATTGTCGAGAAGTGGATCTTTAGGATCTTAGCGATAGATGGATTGTCACAGTGTGCTACGCCATCGGTTTCGATACAAGAGATTGGGGAGCTCTGTTTACGTGATGTGATATCATTCAAGGTTTTCCACAATGCACTTGGATTGTTCTTGTTTTCCGATATTAGGTTTGAGTAGTACTCCGCTTTGCACTTTTGCATTTCTTTGTTTACATAGTTCTTAAGCTTCTTGTAGCGTGACCAGAGGTAACGTGAGTTAGATTTAATGGCTCTGCGATGGAGATAATTGCGTTGGCTCATAGCTTGTGATAACTGCGAGTTCATCCACGGACACCGCCTTCCACGTATCTTTGCTTTCCTCACAGGGGCGTGTCTATCAGCAATATTAGTAAACAATTTGTTCCAAGTGGAGACGGCAGAGTCGACATCTTCTTTGTTTACAACAGATTCCCAGTCAACAGCCTTCAAGTCATTCACAAAATCTGCTTTGGAATAATTTTTAAAAGAACGATATTCAATAGTTTTCCCTGGTGCTTTGGTGACGCCTGACTTAACGACACAGAATATCATGGAATGATCACTTATTGTTACATGAATAACTCCGTGATCAGTCACTCGGTGCGTTGTATTCGAAAACAATAAATCAATCAGAATAGATGATCTTTCTGTAATCCGTGTCGGTTTGTTGATAAGCTGGTCAAGTTCATGGTAATTTGTATAACTGAATCAATTTACGTTTCATGGCTTTATCAATATTCAAGTTCGAGCCTGTGAAATATTCAATATTCGAGTTCGAGCATTTGCCCATAGGAAATGTACCACGCCACTTAACACTTCTATGGCAACTATAATTTCATAGGATGGTTTACCTAAAGTTGGTAAATCTGTATATTTAAAAGCATTTTGGAATTAAGATTTGGAAAAGAGTTTTCATTTGACGTGGTAATTAAGGGGAAAAGTGTCATAAATATAAAGAGTAAATCGATTACTGCAAGGGGAAACTAAATATCGTACAGCGCAATTTAACAAATTGACGTCAGTTTTTCATGCGTCTGTCCTGTTATTGATCATAAATTTCGTCCTCACATTGTCAAAGTAGCTTACTTACGTCAATTTGTTTTTTACGATAACAAATGGTCGAATTGCCCGTTCTCGCTCGCTGACGCGTCGCACGAATTTCAAATTCATGTGTCTGTCCGCATATTGACGATAACAATTAGCCAATGAGCGCGCGAGAATTTCTGAAGTTATCGTAAAAAAAGTACTTGTCAATTAAAAGTACCAAACACTGCTTGAAATCATAAAAAATCATAAATACAAACTGGATGAATTGTTTGTTTCAATAAAGGTGTTTTTCACTTAGAAATAATGAATATTTAAAGATGAGCAAAAACTTAGGTAAGTTTCCAACTGATGTTATTTTGTAAATCACATTCTTAACATCTAGAGTTTAGAAAATCATACAGCGAGCCGAATTCACGAACTTTAAAAGCGGCAACAACTGATTGGAAGAAAGTAATCGAAATTAAACCTGCAGTCGACAAAAATTGTATTCAATTTGAAATTTCTGCAGAAAATATAACTAAAATGAGATCATTAACTCTTAAGCAGTGCTTCCTATAAAACTGTGTTTTTTTTTTCAGATTTTTGGAAAACAGGGAACCCAAAATCCAGAAAAATATTCACTCAATAATGGATGGATTCCTCAACTCAGTTACTTATGACTTATCAGGAACATATTGAAAGGAAAAAAATAAAACATTGAAATAAAGAATAAAAGAGATCACGCTGTAGTTATCGTCTGCATTCTTGAAAAAGGTTGTCGATTTAGTCAGCAAAAATTAACGTGAAAGTTACCAACACCAAAAGGTGAATGATAATCTTGGGTGTAGTCAGTAAAAAAAACATTTGCCACTGACATATTTGATATAGAAATTAGAGCAAAGAAGTTGGAAATTCCAAGTAGTCCATTGTTTGTAATAGGCCACTTCCGAGTTCAGTTTCTTTTGATCTGTGTTTCAAACGAGTCCTGGTGAGCAACCTGGAAACGAGTTTCATTTGCAAGACAATGAGCGCGTAAGAGAAACTCATATCAATATGAAGGGTTTGCACCAAACCCACTTTTAGACAGAGGTAAAAGCAACTCGGAAATAGCATGCATGTTAAATGGTCGCTGAATCCTTCAAGTAAAAGCAACTACTCACATCGCGAACAATTGTTGCCGCTTTCGATAAACTTAGTGTGTTAATGGAAAGTCAGAATAAAAAGCTCTTTGTGTGTAAAGTTTCTCTTCTCGGAAGTCCCATTCAGAAGTAGCATTTTCCTGGCACCTGAGATTTTATTCAGCTGGACGGCAATTTCGACAGACAAAAACAAAATAAATAAAAAGCTAACGATGCAATTTATTAATTTATTTGGGTAGTATTGTAGTATTGGAAGGCCCCTCTAATTTTTTGCCCCAAGTTCAATGAAGCGTTAATTTGCATTTTGATTCCTTCACCTATATTGCAGATGGAATTAAGATAATTATTTCTTTCTGCAACCTGAGTGCGGGAATTTCTCCCAATCATTCAGGTGCGAAACTCGTTTCTCACTCGACGTTTCACGAGGGCATTAAATAGCTAAACACAGTTTGTATATAAATCCCTGATAAACCGATACAATATACAAGGAGAACGACTGGGGATAATAATCCCAAACAATTAAAGTGAAATATGAGATGGGAACTAGATCCCAAAGGACTGATATCTTCGTACTGCCGTCTAGCCTGTTACTTGCAGTTTCAAAATCCTGGCTCAAGTTGAGTCGCAGTTCGAGAGACTCCTTATATGGGGACGTGATGTTCAATTTCACCGTTTCTGGTCATCGAACCATTTCATGAAACTGACGGTTGGCATTTTTTACGGAGACTTGTCGGAATCGGAGGATTTCGATCCTAATTTCAGCATTTAATTTTAGGGTTGGTTACATCTCTATTACCTTCACCATTGCCTTGCCTCTCCTCACACACGTGACACTTTCACCATGGATCATTGCCCTTGTTTCCTTGATGGATGCATAGGCTGCTGCGGATCTAAGTCAGAAGCTGCTGCATGTATCAAGCATGGGAGCAGACAATGACTTTTTCAACATAACCACACTGGCATGGGTGTTCCATGAATAGAATATAAAGCAATATCAGTTAGATGATGGCAAGATCGAAAACGTTTAGTCAAACATTTTAACAGTATTTACCTTTTACTATTTTATAATTTTACCGGCGAAATGCACATAAATATCAGTTAGATTGCAAGATGCTGATCTTGTCAAGCGTTGGGTATGTTTTCCTACTATGTGCTGCTCTGACAGCTTGAAGCCTCTTTTTGCGTGATAAATTGAGCGGCACCAACTGCTGACTGTATTACTTGACGTTGTTTCATCCCTAACAGCTCGTGAAAAGCGTTCCTAAAACGTTGGTCTCTATAACAGTAAAGCAGTGGATTAAATAGAGAGTTCAACTGCGTAACCAACTGTGCACTGTAAATCAGAAAGATCTGTTTTAGCCCTAAAAATAGGGCCGTTTCGGTGAGTAAAATACAGTCCTATTTTTGAGTCTAATTTGGCTCCCTTAAATCAGGGCCAATACAGTCCAATTAGCTAGGGCTGATTTGGTCCCTGGGCTGGAATGGGCCTTACCCTGGGCTGGAATAGCCTTTTGATGTAGCTTTTATAGCCCAGATGGCGCTCAAACGGCTCCAGGAAGGGCTGAAACAGACTTTGGCCAGCAGGGCTGAATTGACACTTTGGGGCTGAAACAGATCCTCTCAATTTTCAGTGTGTAAGCCGGATAGAAGCATTTGTACGAAAGTTCCTAATACAGCAAAAGCAAATAGTGGGATGAACGAGGATATTATCGCAACGGTTGAGCAAACCAGTTGTCTTGGCAACTTTAGATTCCAGTTTTGCTTTCATTAGAACGTGGATTTGAGAGATTTCATCTAGTTTACGATTCCGTATCGCAAGGTACACCTTTCGATAAAAGAACGCAATAAGAAATAAACAAACAGCTTCTGTAGCAACCCAGCCGGTTAAAACGCCCTTTAAAACTGTACGATTCCCAGAGACAACTGCCATAGAAAAGTATGCAGCCGCTGGGAAGGACTCAGAAAGCCAGGTTCCTATCGCAATCTCTTTGAGGCGGCCATTTGTGATGATAAGCTTGTAGTCCATCCATTTTTGAACCGCCACGTACCTCTCCCAAGCAATGATCGATAGTCAAGTGATGCAAAGTAGCTGAGAAGAGTGAAGGGAAGAAGATACTATTCGCCCCAAATAACATACAGGTATACTCAGGCAAAACTTGACTAAATTGAAAGAAATAAGTAATGGCAGTTAACGGCATAACTATTACGCCAATTAGAAGATCTGTTACGGCCAGGCCTGACAACATAATGCTTGAAGGTTTTTGCAGCTCGTTTCTTTGCTTTATTGCTAGGATTATAAATGCGTTCAGAAGAATAGTAGGAATTAGAACCTTGATCGCAGTGAAACCTAAAACCAAGTCGAAATCAGAATTTTTGAACGATACATGCGGTTCGAACGGGCAATGAAACGTTGAGCTGGAAGAACCGATGCTTGTGTCGTTGTTTTTCATATTCATGTTGAAATTTCATGAAGAATGTCTCTCGTTTGGATGCATGCACGGGCTGTGAAATAACCAACCACCCTTGTCGCGCACACGTGGTCTTCAGCTTTAGCTCTTATGCCTGTCTTCACCACGCTTGTCTTCACCACGACCGGAGGTATGGCCGATGAATGCCTGCGCTACCACGCTCGTCTAGCAGAACTGATTTCAGCAAAGAAACACGAGGACTATGCCACCACAATCTCCTGGATTCGTGCCAAAGTCTCCTTTGCAATCTTACGCAGCGCACTATTATGTCTACGAGGATCTAGGACAAGACGGAGAAGGATAATCGATATCCAAGACAGGGACTTAGAAGTAGAAAATGGACTGGCTGGACTGAGTTAATTTTTTTGTTTTTATTATCTATTTCTTTTCTGTCAGGTTGTTTTTCTATATTATTATTACTATGACAATTGTTTTTATTACTATGTCTTGCCGACACTTTTTACTTGTAAATACATTTTTATTAATACTACACGTACAAAGAACTAGCAAGATTTTAGTATTTTTAGTTTTTTAATTTAAAAAAAGTCTGCAATGGTGTCAATAAGTCCAATTAATGACGTAAGATTTAAACAGAAATAATTATCTCTAAAATAGGCCTATGGTTCCTGACTCCTGTTCAATCCCCTTAACCTGACTCTCTGACTTGAAAGCAAATCATATTCCAAAGGGACTAATGAACAATTTTCTATGAAGCGACTCAAGAGAAAAGTTAGCAAAGGTACAGACGCTACGTTTTTTAACACCAGTTTGCATGGGTTCCGAAAAGAAAACAGTATACATGTCTGAAGAGTATATTATAGCGTAAAGTTTTGTTTCACCTAGGCATCACTGACTGTTTGCCTTACTGGGTTTTTGATCGTTCAGTTTCTTTTAAGAAAGGTATAATAGGCATTGGCCATTCAGATAAGAGATTGTCTGCCTGGATTCCTTCGCCATTGCAGATATTTGCCAATGGTGCCTCATCTACATAATCCAGCAAGCGTATAAATACATTAGGTTGAGTTCATAGTCTTGTTGATGTTTTCCAAGCTTAAAATCACTCAAATATTGATATCAGGCTAGAGGAGACTGGGAAAGAGTGGATTGCTGGAAATTGTTATAGCTGAAGATGTGTTGCATTTAGAACTATTATCCTAGCACGTTTCAATGGTTTCTGATGCAAATTGACCGAGATAGCGCTATTTATATACTGCATGTAATATTTGGTTGAGTGTATGACGTCATGAAAATGGGCGAAAACCCTGCGGGGGCAATAAGCTTGAATACGGCTTGTGTCCTGATACGTGTTACGTTCAGGTCAATCGTACAGGGCGCTTTTTCCATTGAACAGCACTGAATTGGTTTAACAGCCTGTGAGAATTTCATGCTAAAAAACATACGCTGTCGACCGTGGAGAAATGATCCACGGCTAAGAAACATTGCCAAAGAAACAAATCACTTGGTGAATAAATCTTTTCCGACTTGGGCGCAAGCGACTGCCACCGCTTTATATACCGGTCAGCCAAAAGTTAACAGGAATCGATGGAATGAGTGCCCTGTTCCACCTATACCTATATCCGAGCTAAAATAATTGTCATTTGAATTGCTCGCTGGAAGTTCGCTATGCAAATTATTTTACCGCGCTGTGGTGCTATTTATATCCTAACTGCTTCATAAATAATTCATATTTATAATTCAGTTATTTTCCTTTCAATTAAGCATAGATAACAGAGTATAAATAAAGGTTACACGGCCTTATGTGCTACATGGCACGAAGAGGACTGAGACAAATACAGGTTATGAAGGCCAACAAAGTTTCGTTCGCTAGCATAAACCTTATCACTTTGCTAGTGTAACTTGATGATGATGATGATGATGATGATGATGATGAACCTTTATTTTATGACACTTAAATAAAGGTTCATCATCATCAAGTTACGCGGTTAGCAAAGTGGTAAAGTTTACCTTACCACTTTGCTTTTGGGCTTCATAACCTGTATTTGTCTCAGTCCTCTTCGTGCTATGTAGCACATAAGGCCGTGTAACCTTTATTTATACTCTGTTCTCTATGCTTAATTGAAAGGAAAATAAATAAGCTTCAGGACATTGAAATCAGTAATGTTTCAATCATCATTCACACCTGATTCTTCCTTCGATTCTGGAAGTTACAATACAACGATTAAGCCAAAGAGTCGGCCAATTCCTTTTTGGCCGACTCAGGCAGAAATTCATATTCTGGGCAAAAAACGAGAGAACTAGAACCTTTCTTATTTAATCACTCAGCAATAAGGTGTGCACCTTGCTGAATCATTTTAACATGAAAACTCCCAAATTCTTAGAAGGTCCTTATGTTATTTGAAGCGTAGCAGTGTCCTTCAATTAAAACTTTATACAACCTGATCATAACGTTTTGAACTAAGTGCACACGTAATTGAAACAACAAAAAATCTTTTTCACTCAATATCGTTTTAATAACATCTGACAAGAAATTTTAAATAAATGGTAAATTAGAATCTTTATTCATTTTTATTTTTTGCTCAGGCAATCAAATAACGACAATAAAAAGTGAAAATTGTTGCCGTCAATTATGATTGAAACTCGAGAAACGCAACCACGCGCATGAGAATAGGAGAGCGAAAATACAAATTAAAGAAATTGAATCAGAAATTATTGGCAAGAAAAGTAAAGCTTTCAAGCATTGAAATAATATCTGCTTCTCAAAATTGCACTTACCTCAGATTCGCGAAAGCAAGACAGGCAAGATACAACAATTGCCCTCAAATAATTGTCCGCTATCTTGTTAGGGTTTAATGATATCGCCAGAAATTAACATTTGTACTTATATAGTCTAACAGTTGTCAAAATCCTGAGATGACTATACAAATTACGTTTGCGGTATATATAAGATTAATAATGTTCAAGGAACCAATCACCAATCTAAAGGCGGATTAAGTCGAAAGCGTTTAATAAATGGAGAAAGATAACCACGAACAAGATGAAATGTTTTAACATTGTCTTCATTTGACATGAACGAGGAGGGGGGCTTTCTTCATATCTTATATGTGCAAATTTCGAAATTGCAGGGTGACATCGCCACATACATATAACCTTTCCATTTCATAAGATCTTTGTCGCATAAATTGCATTTAAACTATCTTATTACACCTGTTCATTACCCATTTAATTTTCATAACTCTTTTAATATTCATAGTTCAGGAAACCAAACCTTGGGTGGTGACATGGAATCTCGAATGTAAATGTGGATTGTGTTTAAAATTTTCATAAACGGAATATGTTCTACAAGAGTAAAAATAGTGGAGGCGATGTTTGCGATAGGAATTTAATAGCGGTGTCACTTGCTATAGAAGAGATGCTATGGAAGAGAAGACAAATGAATTTATCCTTGGACTTGTATTTACTTAGCACCATATTTCAATGTTTACCAAATTGGTGCTATCGTAATTTTGGTGTCTGTAGATTAAATATATCTGCTATTCTAAAGTGGTCCGAAATTAACTATTTGCGCGTTGGCTACTTTTCCGACCTCTGGTCTCTTTCACATGCTGCTTTGTCCGTGTAGCCTGGCAGTTCGGAGGCTGGGGAGAGGGAACAACAGAACGCTTGATCGTGTCATTATTGCACGGTTTATTTTTCGCACCGTCTCTTTGAAGACAGCACTGAAGGCCACGGAATCAGTGTAAGCATCCACTCGGGAGTGATTAACGAGAGATTTTCCAACCTTTAGAATATTAAAAATAGCACGATCGGACCGATTTGACAGTATAATTGGAAGATGTTGCATCTCTGCGGTCCAATAATCACGGGTCTTGAAGGATGGACTTACCAGGGGCGTTAATTATTCCACCCCAAGCAAAATCTGAAGCATCGCTAAAAACCTTGTGGAGAACATGGTACTCCAGCAGCGATGGGAGATGACAGACCTTCCAATGAATCAAGAAAACACCGCTATTCAATGTCCTTTCTTATATCATCTGAAACCTTGAGTACACGGGACAATTTGATAAAACCTAATTAGGCGCGTAAATATGTTTGGACTGGACTGGAGGAAGTTGAGTGCAGAAGGCTGAAATTTTTCCCGTCTTGATTGCCACTGCCTGTCCAGTGGGGTAAGATGTGCTCCTGCACTCAACAATGGAGATTTTTCTTGTCCACCAGTAAAATGAAAGCACACAGTTCGGAGTTTACAAGAAATCGTACAATGCGGGACAGGATTAGGGATTACTTAGAAAGACCCAGAACTTATCCCCAGGTGGGGGGAGAAACTCCCAGACAAGTTGGGTGGGGGTGTGCGTTCCTCTTCCCAAAACTCTTACCCTTGTTATGACCGAAATCTCCGATTGTTGCTACCCTATTTGTTTCGACGGTCGCTTGATGATTAACACTAACGCCGTCCGAACAAAGCAATGCATGTTTGAATTTTAGTCTTACTGATTTATATTCGAATGGGTCGCGTCCTTTAGTTAGTTGTCGTTTAGCAGTAGCATAGTTTGAACTAAAACAGTACGTTTAGTCGCTGCGTCTTCTTTTTCGATTTTGTACTATAACATAACTAAAGCAAAGCGCGAGTTCTGATTGGCTAATTCAGCATCTACTATTTGCCCATGGGTGTATGCTGCTGATGTACTCAATGACTAAAGCAAAGCGCGCGCATCGTGATGTAGCTCAATTTTGACCACTGTGATGACGCAAACCGTTGTCGATAACCACAATATCAAGGATAACAAAATAAATATTTGTCTTGACAACTGAAAACACCGACGCGGACTTGAAAGTACACGGGCTACATTATGCAAATGAGTGGCCTCTTCGTTTTTCCACTTTTAACAGAAATTTTAATCTTTGGTATATAGTGTGATAAAAAACGGATAACCTTAAGCTGATTTAGCGTTTCGTGATGGGACAGGAAGATTTTAATTCGGAAGATTGTGCTCAAAAAGTGCAAAGGCCTAGTAGCGATGCTCTTGAACTACCATATGTGCTTTGCTAAAAGCTTTTGGTAACGATAGCTCTTTTTCTCGTCTGCTTCCGGCTCGAAATGTTTGCGCTACATTTCATGAAACTGGCTTGCATTTTCTCCAGTTTCATTACAGCTGGCGCTTGGTATCTTTATTGCCGCGGTCATTGTTATCCCAGGCTGCGTGACCTTCAGGATTGTCTTACCTCGCTTAACATTGCAAGCCGCTTTCAGTATGGATTGTTGAACTGGTTTCGACCATGGCTGACGGTTGTTGCGGATCTAAGCCAGGAGCTGCTGCATGTATCAAGCGTGGGAGCAGACAAAGACCTTTTCAACATAACCACACTGGGTGTTCCATGAATAGAATCTAAAGCATCAGTTAGATTGCAAGATGATGATCTCGTCAAGCGTTGGCTACGTTTTCCTACTTTGCGCAGCTCTGACGATTTAAATGGATGCTTACTCTTGAAAAATTGACCGGCACCAACTGCTGTCCGTATTGCCCGATGCTTTTTCATCCCTAACAACTCGCGAATAGCGTTCCTAAAACGCTGGTCTCTATAACAGTAAAGCAGCGGATTAAATAGAGAGCTCGTATGCGATACTAACTGGGTAAAGCGGATAGCGACATTTGTACGAAAGACTGGCATGACATTTCCTAGGATAGCAAAAACAAATATTGGAATAAATGAGGATATTACCGCAGCAGTTAGCAAACCAGTTGTCTTGGCAACTTTAGACTCAAGTTTTGCTTTCATTAGAACGTCGATTTGGGAAATTTCCTTTAGTTTACGATTGCGTATTCCGAGATAAACCTTTCGATAAAAGAAAGCAACAAATAATAAACAAACAGTTTCTACAGCAGTCCACCCAGTTAAAATGCCTTCAAAAACTGCTCTGTGTTGAAATACCACTGTCGAAATAAAGTTTGCAAACGATGGGAAGAACGCACAAAGCCACGCACCTATTGCAATCTTTCTGATGCGGCCATTTGTCATGATACGCTTGTAGTCCATCCATTTTTGAACCGCCACATACCTCTCCCAAGCAATGATAGTCAAGTGATGCAGAGTAGCTGTGGAGAGTAAAGGCATGATGAAGATCATAACAGCATATAGCATACAAGTATGCTCTACCGAAACTTGACATATTGTAAAGAAATCAATGGTGGCATAAATCGGCATGACTATAACACCAACTAGAAGATCTGTAACGGCCAGGCTCGACAACATAATGTTTGAGGGTTTTTGCAGCTCTCTTCTTTGCTTTATAGCAAGGATTATAAATGCGTTCAGAAGAATGGTGGGGAATGAAGCCACGACCGTCATGAGGGCTTTAACCAAGTAAAAAACTGAGCCGTTGACTTCAAATTCCCATGATATATGCGGTGCGTACGGGCAATAAAACCTTGAGGTGGATGAATTGATGATGGTTTCGGTGATATTTAAGTCCATGTCGAGAAACATGAAGAATTTCTCTGGCTTCGATGAATGGACCTTTAACTAACCAGCCATCACTGTCGATCACAAGTGGAATTCACTTTCAGGCTTTACGCCTGTCTGGGGTTCCTTTAATCAATCCTGTGATGAGTAAGATTAAAACAGTTATAAATGTCTTAAAGCCTATATATTCTTATTCATGTTCGATGTAACTAACGTCCCGTTCACACGTATCCGGATATTTTTGAATCTGCAACTTTTTTTTCCGGATTCCAAAATTTCCCCGTCCATACATGGCGTATTCAAATCGAATTCGACTGTCAACACGTATCCGCATGATGGTATCTGGATTCACTCCAGTACCCAGTACTACCTAGTTTTCAGAGCAAGCGCCATAGAGCTACAAGACTTGAAATGAGTCCAAGAAGAAGAGAAACTAGACCTACACGTTGTGTCGCCATTTTGGTTTATCGTTCAGTAAGAGACACGATTTTGCTACGCCATCGGATTCGAAAATTAATGTCCGGATTCACTGTCCACACGTTATCGGATTCGTTGATTTATTTTTTTCCACTCTGGAGAGCAGATTCAAATAAAAAATATCCGGATACGTGTGGATGGGACCTAAGCTGTCTAAAAAGGTATAAACAAAGGTACAAATGTTAGATTTTGCCAAAGAGATTGATTTATTACGGGGAAAGGGGGTTACATTTGTACAAACATTCAGTAAGTAAATTTAAAGAGCATTTTGCGTAGAGAGTACGATGGTGAAAATGTAGCCACAAGTTCAATTTTACTTTAGAAGCAATAATAATGATATTTTCGCTGTGCGTTAGCATTAGCCAATTAATCAGCGTATTTCGTGTCATTTTCAGGAAACGTTTCTCATCCAATTCTGCTATTCTTCAACTTGATTAATTTAAGAGATGACGTGACACACTGTGCGGCTGTGAATCTTGAAAACCTTCAAAGCGTATACATGCAAGGGAGAGTGTGAAAGCAATCAGGAACATAATTGTAAGAAAATCAGCTTCACGAAATTTAAGTAACATTTCGAATTGTCTTTCAACATTGTTTTTACCTCGTACTTGCGTTGATTAAAATACTAATCTCAATCTTCCAAGTTGAATAGAAAGACGCTCTCTTGAAAGTGGCTGTCTATTTAATGAGAAAAGCACCTGAACCATTGCATGACAGTAAAAGGGTTTTGAAGCCCGGTAAACTTCAAAGGAGCTGATAAAAATTCTGAGCTTTTAAGTTGAAAGTTTCCGAAGTGAAAGTGTTTTGAGCTCATACATCTCTTTCGCTTTTTAGGGTTTATAATAATAAAAAAGTGTATAAGAATATGTGCAGTGTTATTTTAAAATCTCTCAGTCCCCCTTTCTTTTTCTATTCAACTGAAAATTGAAATTTACCCTTCCTTTGATCTAAAATGTTTAAAATACGTATCGTTATCTATAAAATATGCTCCCTGACTGAAAAACCTTATTGCACTGCCCCTGGTTTTTAGGACATTATAGCAGTGTGAGCTAAATAAAATGATGGCGAAGTAAAAACAACTACAAAAATAAAGAATTGTACAAATTACAACTGAACTACATTGACTAATGCCGAAATATTTTGTGCTTATTTAACGTTCTTCAGTGCAGCGGAGAACTCAAGAACTGACGGTCAAACTCGTACGGACAATATCTAGTAGAACCTTTGGCGCGTCTTTGCCGCATATGGGTCTCGTTTGGTATTAAATACGAGCCATGCATATGGCTCGACCAAACTCGCTGGATATAACACTGAAGTGTATTAAGAAAACCATGATAGTGTAAGGTAATTAATTATTGTACCCAAATTTAGCGTAACAGAACCAGTGTCTACTGTCCGGATGCCCTGCAATCGATATCAAGTTCGGTGGCATGTGAAGCTCGTTCAGTCTTCCCATGAGTACTTTGGCTCGATTACGTCTCGCCAAAATACAAACCATGGCTCGACCAAGCTCGCAGAATCTGTCGACGATACGATTAGGTACAAATTCTGATGCTGACCTATGCTGATCATTTCACTGGGAACGACATACTGTTCGTTCGTTCCTCGACGAAATTAATTCAACGTCGAGATGAAATCAGTTTCAAGCTAGTTAACTGTCGATTTTATGGTTCACAAGAATTTTTTAAGCCTACTAATAGGCAAGGCAATAACGGAATCAATACTCAGGAAATAATTTTAAAGAAAACATAACTAGAATTTAGAACACTGAAGTAGGATTTATCGTTGAAAATGGCTCTTACCTCTGATTCACGAAAATGATACTGGCGACAATGGGCCTCTATCTAGGAAACGTTTCCTTGCTGTCGATTTCGCCAGAGATTATCGTGTAACTGACATTCATAAGTCGAAAGTCGTCCAAAGATCATTTGTCCCTGGAATAAGGAATAAAGCCAACTGAGTCAAAGTCAAACTGTCTAAACTTTAAAGGGAATTGGCCACTGTAAAGAGATTCCAAAGCTGACGTTTCGAGCCTTCGCCCTTCGTCGAAGCGAATCCAATATTGTAATACTCCCCACCGACGCAGCACCACAGTTTCTTTAGAAACCTACACCCTCTAATACTTAAAGGGTTGCCGAATCCTTTGGAGCAAAGGGAACTGCCTTTAACGCCAACAATGGTTACCGCCGTCAATTAAGTGTCTAAATAGTGATCAGTGCAACATCTCATGTGAAAATTCTCGACACATATAGGAAAAGCCGCTCGATTGACATTGTTACTTATATACGATTTTTGAGGTAATTTATAACAATTTACTTTGTATGTCTATCTATGAAATCCAACATAGCTGGCTTCATTACACATTTCAGTTCTTTAATTATGTTAGGTTGATTTCTTTGATGGCACTATTAATATTTAGTACGCTTATGGTAATATATTCCATTGCTAGGCCTAAATTGATCACGTGGCAGGCCGTCTCAATTAATAAAGCAAACTAATCTATCAGGAGGATTAGGGTCGCCTAAGTTTATAAAAAAGAAGGGGTGGTGAGGCCGGGGGGGGGGGGGGGGAGGGAAGGGAAACTCTTAACATCTTCAACAGAGTTTTTCTCCAGTTAAATCACTCTGGAAATGTCCTTTATGCGAGTTCCAGGAATGGATGTTTAGAAGAGAAAGTGACTTGGTTCATACCGTCCTAAAAATCTTTCTTTTGATTCATTGTGCTGACACTTTATAAGACCCTCGTCAGGTCATTCCTACTCCCCCAGATAAGAAATGACAGCTACAAAAAACTCATTTGTGAACAGATGCCTTTTCAAACTTGTGTAGATTTTAAATTTTACTTATATCATTGTTATACATAGCTTTTAAATTAAATGTAGATTTTAAAATGTGTTCATCTTGCTCTCATTTAGGGTTTGATTGTTAAGACTCACGTCTGCCGAGTCTGACGGTTTTTTTTTTCAATAAGAAATAAGGAGCTCACTCATCTCGCAGGGAA
Source organism: Micromussa lordhowensis (assembly GCA_964020085.1). Classification (NCBI taxonomy): domain Eukaryota; kingdom Metazoa; phylum Cnidaria; class Anthozoa; order Scleractinia; family Lobophylliidae; genus Micromussa; species Micromussa lordhowensis. The sequence goes on along the minus strand of OZ026599.1, from coordinate 31,399,393 downwards.
GGTTTCCCACTCAATTCTTGGTTATTCCTAAACTTAGTTTTAAATTTAAAACTGTGCGGCATTAAATCTTGGCAAACTTCAAAGCGTAAAAATGCAAGACGACTTTAAAAAATTTAAGTAACATTTATTTTTCATCATTGTCCTTATCTCAGATTAAAATAAATTAAAATACTCATGATTAGGTTCAAACAATCATCCACTTTCTTGAAAGAGGCTGTCTATTTAATGAGAAACGCACCCGAGTCAGTACCTGAGAATAAAAGGGTTTTGAAGCCCGGCAGACTTCAAAGAAGCTAACAAAAACAAAAATCTACTTTTTATTCATCTATCACATTTAGAAAAAAATTTGTTACACATTTCAGCTCTGTAATAGTAAATTTAGTAAATAGCAGTATTAATATTTAGTGGGCTCTGTTTGTCTTATGACAGTTTCCCCTTGCTTGGCCTAAACTGATCACGCGGCATGCTCCGGGAATTGATTGATCAGGAACATAATTGTCTGGAAAAAAATAGAACATTGAAGTAGTTTTAATGCTGAAATCCCTCTTCCCTGAGATTCACGAAAATGAAATACAATGATTGGACTCAAGAAATCCTCGGCACTTTTGAAAAGGTTGTCGATTTAGACTGTAGAAATTAACGTGAGACGAAATGACATTCAGGACAAGATGCAAGATAACATTTGCCCCTGTATTGACAAATAAGTTGGAAATTCACCCGTGTAGTCTTGTTTGCAATTGAAGGGTCGCTCCATCCTTCAAGTAATGAAAACTACTTACAGCGTTAACAAAACTTGTCACTTTCCACTTAGAGTTTAAATGGAAAGTAGCAAACACTTCGAGCTCATTTCTGTGTGGAAAACGTGTGGGTAATTAACCCACACTTCTTTACTGCATTTGACTGCTATAATTGCCATGTTTGCTTTTTATGGCGTTATTAAGGCTACTTTAATAAATAACCCGAACATGTGCTAAAATTCCCAGACAACTGAAGTACGAATTTTTTTAGGAAAACTCATTACCTGACGAGGGAATTCCACGTTACATTTCACGCGAAACCGATATCGTGCGATATCGATCGGTTTTTCGCGTGCAATTTAACGTGCTGGTAATGAATTTCCCTATAGAAGTTTTTTTTGTGCTTCTTCTTTAAAGCGGATTTCATGCGAGTCAGTCTTCAGTTTGTGATTTTAAATATTGCCTATTTAATGAGCGGTTGAACCTAATTGCATTTTGGCCGAGCTAACCTAACGAAAGTAAATACGTTTGACTCAGAGGCCAAAATAAACTGAAGGCGGACGAGCTTAAAAGACAGTTCTTAAACTCGGTTTCTTCTTTGCCGGTGCCGTTTCTGGTCTTAAAAGGCAAGAACTAATCCGAAAAAGTGACGAGAGTGATTTAAATATTCATATCTCAGGCTTGGGGACCATAAAATCCGAAATTTTCAGATTGAAATGTTAATTTTTTTATGAACTATGTTCAGAGTATTAGCTTGATCACATAAGTTCGGTCTCTAAGCGGAGGCTATCAATAACGTACGCACGTCCACGCGTATCGGATATTTTTTTAAATCTGCAACATTTTCTTTCGGGATACGGCTTCCGTTCACACACATCCGGCGAATCTTGATATTTTTCAATCCGCTCTCTATGAATACGCTTCATGTGGACGGGGCCTAAGTTGAGGCATGACGAATATTAGCTGAACACCTAATTTGGGGAAAATCGCGTCAACGTGTCCGGGTTATAACTTATGTGTTAGTAGCGTTTAAAAAATTTCCTTTGCGGAGTTGTCGAGTGTTTAGCTTGTGGTTAAGGTGGTCTTTGTCATAGGAAATACAAGAGAGCGACTTTTTTTGCAAAAAGGTTTAATCTTCTTGGCAAATTAAAAATGCGTGGGAAGTGAAGACCTAGTCCGCTCGGTTTTTAGCAGTAACTTTGCAGAACATTCTTCCTTTCATTTAGATATGAAACAGTTATCTGTAATGTTCAAAGCTAAAAGCTATTTGTATAGTGTTCCGTAGTTGCACTAAGAACAAAATGTCTCAATCAAAAATGAGACTGACTTTAATAATATGTAATAATTAAGATATCGATCCTCTATTTGCTCAGCTTAAAATTGAGACAAATTAACTATTGGTTCAATGGCAGTTGTCCCTTGTACTAATAAGTGTTAGTTATCGTATGATATTTCAGTGAAAACTGAAAATAGTCAACTTGATATTTCGGAATGCTTCAAGGTCCATCATTTTCAGCGGTTCAAATGCCACAAAGCCCATAATGATAGTCATAGAGCATGTACAATAAAAAAAACAGTGATCAAATATCATTAATGAGAAACCATGGAAACAAATTAAAATGTTCGGAAAAATGTATGTTTTTTGCTAATACAAGAAGGGAATTTAGCTTATAGTGTAATTAAAATTTACTTTGCGTGTGTTGGAGCCGCTACCATGTTGGCGATCGATATCATCTTCTTCCTTGTTTTTCGCTGCAGTTCGTACTATGTTGTTTGTATCACTTCCACTTGTTTGGCGGCCGTTATTCTGTTTCTAGTCCAGTTTTGGCCCCGTTCTAGTGTGTCCTTCGAGAGTACAGAAATCCAGTCCAGTGGCGGTGGAAGACTTCGTCGTCCAGTAGGACCTCTGGAAAAAGGGCTTATCAATGGCTTTGACAAACGACACATTCCAATGATCGTGGTTCTTCTGCGTCTTAAATCGAAAGTACACCTCGATCCCGACATGGTCAGGCAGGCATTGGTATTGCTCGCTAAACGCTATCCACTTTTGAGGATGAAAATATCCAAAGAGTCGCGCAATAGAGAAGCGGTCACCGAATACTTCACTGAAGTGGAAGATCCTAGTGAAGTCCACTTTAAAGCAGTCAAGGAATTTAACGCCGATGACCTTGAATCTGTTTTTGAGCGAGAACTAGAGACACCTTTTGACCTTAGCCTTGGCCCCCTATGGCGCGCCGTTCTTTTGGATGAAATTCACGTTGACGGAGCGAAAGACGCCTACAAAAACTCGATTGTCTTCAGCTTCCTGCATGTCATCGCAGACGGTCGTTCAATCCTGCTATTGTTGCAAGATTTCTTTCGCCACCTGACCATGGTGTGCGAAGGACGAGAAGCTCAAGTCACCAGCATGCCATTCCGACCTTCCACTGGAGTCCTGATGCAACACCATTGCAGACCGTCTCTGCTGGAAAAAGTGTTTTTTAAAGCCTCTTCATGGATGTCAAATATAAAATCAGCCTTGAAGATTGCAAGTCCGGAAAACCTATACCTGGCCAGCTATCCACCAGTGTTCATCCGCGACCCGGTAGCTTCCGACAAGACGTCGGTTGTTTATCGGGAGTGGTCCCTGGAAGAAACCCTGGGATTGACCAAGACATGCAAGTTGGTCAAGTGCTCGGTTCATGGGGCCATCATGGCAGCCTTGCATATGGCCATGGCAAAAATCCTACACAAAGGAGAAGCAGCAACGTCGATAGGTCCATTGTACCTGAAATCGAGCTGCAACGTTGACATTAGGAAGGAATGTCGTCCCGAGATTGAGAGCAGCGAGTTTGTGTTGTGTGTGAGCAGTTTCCGTACAGAAATCGAGGTATCACCCTGGAACAAAGATTTCTGGAGGTTTGCTCATTATTGCACACGGTATGTGCAGTGGGCGTTCTTCACTGGACAGCATCACAAATTCCTGAGGCAGTGCCACCTTAAATTTACCGCGGGCGAACAGGGAAACTGGGCACCACGTACCCAGCAAGATC
>OZ026599.1:31375624-31390624 GCA_964020085.1 Micromussa lordhowensis | reverse complement strand
GAAAGCTTAGCGTGTGACCACTCAAGTGCAAGCTACCGGGGCAAGAGTTTCTGGCAGATGCAATTTGTTTTTCATTATTCGCAGAACGAAGTTTACATTCCACCTCACGACGATAGTATGCTGACACTAAAAGCGCTCTTCTCATCTATGATCTCCTCGATAGATATTGAGATAACCGGTTTAAGTTTTCTCCTGTTTAATCATCCACACTGGATCATCAGTGTTCCTAGCTGTCACTCTCTGAACTGCTAGAGTCATTTTCACTTGTGTTGCGTCCCTTCTTTTTCTTCTTGCGTTCGCTGCGGTGTTTGTGTTTCTTTTTGGATTTTCGTCGATGTTTGTGTTTGTCCGATGAATGGTGTTTTCGCTTCCGGTTTTGTGGCTTCTCGGATGACGTAAGTACGCGTTCACCCTCTTCGCTGTCAATCACTTCGCCGTTGTCTTTGCTAACGTCTGGCGAGAGCCTGCAAGAAAATGATAAACAGTATCATGTTAAGAAGGCAATCCCCCTTACTAATGAACAAATATTCATTCAATTCAATGTCCTAAAAAATCGGGAGTACCCCAAGACGATGACCATTCACGTTTTGTATAGTTTTCATTAACAGAAAATTAGTCAAGCAGTGATTTGAAAATGTAAGGGAAGTAACACGTTGCGAATCTTTTTTTTTCCATTTCTGGTACAATGACAATATTGGCGAGGGAATCTACTTTTAATGCTATTGCTTCTAATTTCATTGTCGGCCGTCTTCTACCTTTCAGACAAATGCCTGTGCTTTGTTTGTCTTTCGCTTCCCTCGTCGCTACTGTAGCTTCTTCTCCGATTCCTTTGTTCTCTGTTCTCGAGTCTGTCTGAAGTCCTGCTATGTTCTCTCTCCTCACTTCGTCTGCGATGCCTTCTTCGATCTTCATCTCTTTCTCTGCTCCAGTCCCTCTCGCGTCGCTTTTTGTATCTGTCTTGTTCCCAGTCTCTATCACGCGATCGATCTCGGTCCGGATCCCTTCGTCGGCTCCACTGATCTCGTCTCCAGCTTCTCTCGGATCTTTCGGAAGTCCGGCCACCGTCGAATGGCGTGCGGTTTGGTGAGCGGCCGTCCCTGTGGCTGAACTCATTTCCTGGATTTCTGTACACGTGCAAGAAGTTGCAGTTCTTGCCTCGTGGACAGCGGTTTCGCTCAAAGAGACCTACAAACAAACACAACACCACGACAACTGAGAGTTTTCTAAATAGTGCTTTCTTAAGCCTCCGAGCATTTTCTCCAACTTATCGCCCTAGACAGTAATTTCAAATACTGTGTCCCTCACTCCGTCTTTTGACGATCTGTTTTTAACCTTTTTCGACGTGTTTTCTGATGTTACGCTTTCCTATTACACTGAGCAAGCATCCTGCTCCAGACATTCTGTGACATACACAAGTATAGTTATCATTGACTTGAACAGTCTTCCATTTGACTTCTTGTCAATAGACCCTTCCACAAAATTTAAGGTGGCTCGAAACAGTTTCCAGTACTTTCCAAGACTTAAATTTTCGAAAATTTAAGGAGGCTCTAAACCCCCTCCGTAGAATTTTTTAAACTTTGCAAAAAGTTGCATCTAATCATGCTGATAACAATTCGATAATAAAAAGTGGGGGTCTCCGAGCTCGTTTTCGAGTTATAAGCGCTTAAAGCTAAAATAAAGGGTGTTTTTAGCAGGTCATATTGTTGCTATGGTAACCTATTGTGCCATAAAATTGACAGCAATTTGTTCACCAACGATTGGGCAGTTTTTTGATACCATGATTTTGGCATCAACCGATATAGAGTGGTTATAATGACTCATCAAACACTAAGTCTTGTAAAGTAGTGGAAATTGTTTCAAGCCAGCTTAAGGCCACCATCTCGGACCACTTTTATTTGTTGTAATTGTATTCCATTTTATTCAAGCTTTCCCTATTTATTTTTGTATCTAAATTTTGTTTATTTAGTCTTGCACTCATGCAACTGGGTAACTTTGCAAAACTTTTCCAGAAGGTAGGGGAGGGCTGGGGATGGAGAGTACCGGGGTGGGGGTGGGGAGAGGTAGTTGAGTGAATGGGAAGGAGAAGTGCTGAACGTTGGGTACAAATCATTTTGAAAACATACCACATATTGCTGACTTCCAATTGGTTACAGGAGAAAATTCACAGGAAAGCTGCTTGGATGCATACCATCGAGCATTAAAGTGTGCAAAGGCGCTTGCGCATTCTTCTTCACTGCAAAACAGAGAGTACTGTACGTATTTTAGAGTAACAAGGTATAAAGAAGAAAGACATTCATTTTGGCTGAGAGAAAAAAAAAAGAGTCTATGTAAAAGACTATAATGCGCACCTGGCAAACTGCACGTAGACATTGCCTCTTAAATGTGGTTCATGGTTGCAGCAAACCTGCAAAGAAAACCGATTTTTGCTACTAAAACCGTGGTACTGTTTATTACATGGCTAGCTCCGTGAGATAAACCGAATCCTGCGCTGATTGGCTGCCCGGGCGGTCAAGATGGCACTATTTTGCCTATTCGGTTTACCCGCTGTGTCCCGCAAGAAAATAGTGTTGGTTTTTTTCGTAAAAAAAGTCCTTCAGTATTGACCAAGCTTGTTCGGTCAAGGTGGTTGGAAATCCCAACTCTGTCTCGGTCCATAGACACGCAAAAAAGAAATAAATAAACTTGGCACAGATGATACATCGTGACCTCACGCTTGATTAATTAACAATTAGACTACGAGCCCGAGTTTTCTACGAGCAGATAGTCAACGAGGCGCAGCCGAGTTGACTATCGCTCGTAGAAAACGAGGGCGAGTAGTCTAATTGTTTTAGTATAAATTTACCGTAGTCTCATTGCATAAAAAGAAAAAAAAAAGTCAAGTATCGCGTACAAAAGAACTGTTTTATTATGTTACATCAGGTTGAAACGTGACGCGCGATGTGCACTGATGCGTAACTGTTGACTATCAGCAGATAGTCGACGGTAATATAGCCAATCAAATTCACGGATTCACAATAGACTACGGTAAATTTATACTAATAACTCATATATATCATTTACAAAGACACCTGTAGAGCAACTAGAGCAACCTTGCAAAAGATGCTTACAGATTTCTATCCCAATGCCGCATACAGCGCTTGTATAAGTGACGGCTTAAAATTGCTCGCGTGTTCTATCTGTTTTCACCAATTACAGTGACCAGCAATGGAATTTCGACATACATGTATCCGACCGCATTTGTAAACGTTACTGTATCTTTTTCGAAACATCAAGACAAATATTACCTTGAACTGAACAACAGTGCCAGCTTTCTTGAACTCCGGCAAGGTGTCTTCATAAAACTGCTTGAAATTTTCATATGCATCCTTTTCATCGTACTGGAAGAAATATAAAAAGAGAAACGAATATTACTAACACGTTTAGAGCGGTTTCATGTGAGTATCGAGAATAAATCCCGTTGCTTTGGTGTTGCAATATTACTTCGCCAAGCGATTGGCTAAAACAAAACTCGCGCCACTTTGTAAGCCAATCAGAAATAAAGCCAAAGCCAATCATGCCTCGCTACATGCTTTTCCCGCTTTTCCCGTCAGCTTGTATTTACTCCCAGTTATGGCTGGTTCACTGGATTGCATGTGTCCTTTTTGATTGCCAACGTGATTTACATGTATTTGGTTTTCCTTTTAACAATCTTAATTGAAACGCACTCTGAAGGCGCCAGCAAAAGAGAGGCACATTTCAATTTTAGTGTGTCATTACGCAGGGTTCTTATTCTCTCTGACTGAGAACATTTTTCCGGACCTTTCCACGACTGCCGTAAGATGTTTCGGTTTAAGGCGACCATTGGTGAAATCTTTGTTCACATTTTGTCTCATTAGCATACGACTTTGCACAGAGAAGGGATCATGTTGCATGGGAATTGACTCCAAAAAAAGTAAAGAACTTGTGAAACTTAGTAGTACACGGTGGACGTTTCTTTGGGTGTAACATTAAGGCTTTCAAAAACTGCAAAATTTCTGGGGGGTAAAAAGCGATGGGCCCATACATTTTTAGTAAAATTTTGAATTTTTAACCCCGCACGGCAAAAAGCATCCTTCTTAAATTCCTTGGAGTAATAAGCCGTGCTATGACCTTTCAATATTCAGAACTGATATCTTTGTAGCTACAATGGGTGACAAAAGTAGTTCAGACAGTTGACTGAATCGAGTGCCAATTGCTACATTTTACTGATTCCATTTCAAATCCTATTTACATTGAGAGCCATCCCCATCTCCCTTTTCAATGTTGCACAGGAAAGAAGCAAGTTCTAGAGACAGGAAATCCAACATTGTTTTGTGGGGAGGGAGGGGGGAGTGTATCGTGTAGTTTAGGGAAAATGAGCCTTAAGTACTCCAAAAGGGCAAAATGTCTCGTCAGTTTTGTCGCTCATTGTAGATCAGAGACCGAATCGCTTATGCTAATGACGCAAATGACTGTCAACAAAGATTCCCCAATACAAAGCAGAGCTCACCTCGAGACTTGTATCTTGATCAGCTTCATCAAGCATGGACTGCGACAGCCGGATGTCATTATACATGGCTGGAATCATTAGCGTTACACTCGAGCTGGGTCTAGGATGCTGCCTTGAACACCTACGGACATAAGCGACAAAGAAATTCGGCTGTCTCTAGACGCCTTAGCAGACAGCAGCACCTACCTACAGAGGAATTAGATCATTGCTCTCCTCTAAGAAATCGACCACAGGCTTTCACGGTCTACGCTATATCGACCCTTCATAAAAGGTTCAAAAACCGACGAGGAACCGTGGGCACTATGGGTGTTTAACCACAGAGTTTTCAACAACAATACAACACAGTGATCTGGCTAGCGCTAGCTGTGCACCTAACCCGGATGCCACCATGCTAAAAAGAGTTTCCACTACAAAAAGATGGTCGCCATTTTCCCACACCATGTTAAGTTTACTGGTCAGTTAGAGGAATGTAGTGTGAAATTGCACGCGTCTAGCTAATTGGAACATGAATGTCATGGTCTACTGTCAGCGTCAATAGATCTCGACCAATAACCGTACAGGGACTCTGCTAGTTGCTGTACAGTATTGGTCTGGAACTAACTTGCAATCAATGAAGGCAATATCATTAAAAAGAGAGTGTTTCCATTTGCATTTGATAAGTCTCCCTGCAGTAGTCTCAGTTGCAAGGTAGGCCCAGTCTGTTACCGAGAATCCGAATATGGTCTGTTAAGAGTGTGTCCGCGAGAAAACCAGGCAGGAGGTGATACACTTCAAATCACCGATTTCGCTCCAACTTGCTTCAAATGTTGGGTTTGTTGAGTAAACGAGTTTGGCCAAACATTAGGTCAAAAAGTTTTATTCCCTTCAAGTTAGGGGACACTAATTTATGCATATTTAATTAGCCCTCTTTTTGGTTTGGTATTTCTATAAGAAAGGCCATGTGAAAATGAAATCCACTGGATCATGTTCTATTATTATCAGTCTCAAGCAGAGATATTCATTTGAACTAGACAATTTGCTTTCTCTGCATGGTTCCATGTTATGTAAGGTGAATATTTCGTAGTGTTGTAAATAGCCTTTAAATAATTGATGGTAAATATCTGCACTGGGCAACAGCAAATACACATTATGCCAACATGGATAGTGGGAGCAATCACTAAAGTTCTCAAAAAAGTCATAAAATTTGGGTTCCATTTTCAAATGGCCTTTTTTGTTGTAGAAATACTCAACAAAAGACAGCTAATAAAATATACATAAACCAGTGACAAACTGCCATTTTTGGAGGGGGTCCCACTAACTTGAAGGGAATGAAGTATTTTGACCTAATTTTTGCCATAATCATTTACTCACCAAATCCAACATTTGTGCCAAGTTTAAGCGAAATCGGTGATTTGAGCTGGATCACCTCCTGCCTGGTTCAGCCTGGTTTTCTCAGTCATGGGAACACTCTTAATTAAACAGTGATAACAAGTTCCAGTCGCTCTTCGCTTGCTTTTCATTGCGTTAAAAGCTTGGCTGCCTCACTTACCTATCGCCAAACCTACAGGCTCCCGTCTTCAGGTAAAACGAGCAGTTCACTGTGTCCTGAAAGTTATCGACGTGATAAAGTTTCGTTAACATTTACACCATTTTCGAGCTACAATATGTATGGCTTGTTATTCATTATTAAGTAATGGTAATAGGACTGAGTGGAGTCTAATCCAGTCTGTTCTCATACAAGTGATAACAAAATCGGACGACCGCCCAGCGGGAGTCCGATTTGTTTATCACGAGTATGATTACAGACCGATATGGACGACACGAAGTCTTATTACCAATTAATCATAAAAATTACAATTGCCAAGAAAAGAAAAATAGCCAAGTTATGGAAGATAGGGAAAGTTTGCATTAAAATACTGACAAATGAGAAGTAAATTGTTTCAAGTCACTCTGAAATTGAGATTGGTTGATTTAAACTAAAACTTTGAATGTGATTAGTTGATTTAAACTACAACTCCGATAACAAACTGTCCGATAACAAACTGTCCGATAATAACTTGACAAGTGAATTAGTGGAAAATAAGAGTTTTTATACCAACCACAATCGAAGAAATTGTAATTTTTATGATTAAAGGTGTTAAACTACCGTATGGAAGAAGCTTATTGCGGGCAGGCTTGAAGAAACCGACGACAGGAACGAGCTGGACGAGAACTGTGATGCTCCTTTGGCAATAAGCAATAATAGAAAGCAATCCAAATTGAAAAAGTCGTCTTCGGTTGATTATTTCTAAACGCATCTGGAGTTGCCTTCTTCGGCTTGTCCTACCCCCTCCTTGATCGCACTTGAAATAAAAGCAAGCTCTTCATTTCTACAATTTGTCTTTCCCACATTGTTTCCGCCATTTTGGTCAGCAATAACCGCCGTTTGCAAAAGTGTATCTTTTATTTTTGCAATTAAGTTCGACTAAAGTAGGTTCGATGTTTGAATCAACTGCCGAACTTAATTATTTGGGTCGACCCAAATTGGTATTAGGTTCAGCACATGTAAAGTTCGACGTTTAAACCGAGCTTTACTGTTTTTCCTTCATATTTCTTTCTGTTATTTTATTTCATTCGAGCTAAACTCAATTTTGCGCGTTCCAAGGATGCGACGGTCCCTGTGTTTGGGGTTATATACATTTCAACACAATAAGACGTTTTTTACCTGTTCTGTGCCGTAAGATTTCTTGTCATTTGAAGGTGGTGCAAGAGGATTATGCCATGCTTCATTATTCTATAAAATACAAAAGAAACATACTACCTCTTAATAACCCAGCACGAGGGCCGTACTGGGGAATATTGACCTAAGGTCATCTCAGGTACTGAGATTTACTCACGAAAATCATACTGAATAAAATTCGTACTGATTCTAAATGTAGCCAATCAGGAGCACGAACGACAAAATTTCACCGTGAAAAAAATATCGTTAATATCGTCCAACCAGCAACGCAAACCACCAAATTTCACCAACACGAATGAACGTGCTGCAGAGAACGTCATCTGAGAGCTACTGCACAAAACCCGCACGCTTTGAAAAATGGCAGAGGAAGGTCTGCTTCTGTTTGCTCAGTTGAAGAATTTATTTTGGAACAAGAAAATAAAACTACCGCTCAAAAAAAACTGAACGAGACGTAAGATTGCTTGAAAGATTTTTGAAAACGAAGGACAAAGACAGGAAAATTGAAGATATTTCAGCCCTCAAGCTGAATGAATACATTAGCCAATTTATCATCTCCATCCGCACCAAAGATGGCACTGAGTACTGACGACGAGCCAACTTCGCTTCGAAGTTCAATTGCCAACCTCGAACGACACTTCAAGAGAAAGGGTTATTCTGCCAGCATAATCAACGACTTGGTCTTTGAGAAAACCAGAAAAGTTCTTCAATCCAAAAAAAAAACAGCCCAGTAGAGAAGCAAGGAAAAGGGAATAAACCCAACACATCGGGTAGCTTTGACAAGCGAAGAGTTAAAGCTATTGACTACGACAAGGGTTTGCTTGGTATGTCTAGTCCCGTGGCACTTTTAAAGACGCGCCGCCTAAAGTAAACACTTCACTTTCGACTCCGTGGGAGGAAAGAACATCGCGAAATAAACACATTACAGCATGGAAAAAGGTTGTACGATTTTTATTCACTCGTTGATACGTATCAGAAAACTCAACTCCTGAATAAAAATCGTACGCTCGCATTTTCCATGAAGTAGTCTCTATATTTTGAATTTACCGGCTTTCGAAACGGTTTAGGACCGTAAAAACGGGGAACGTCTCTTTTCTTCTCGCACACTTACAGGTCATCCATGTAGAGATAATTTGTAGAGGCTTTGTTAACGTTTTCAGCAGGAAGGCAACCGGCTTTCACAAACAGGCAGAATTTTTTAAACTGAAATTCTTTAAAAGTAAAACGTTCCTCCTTCGTCAAACCAGGCAGGCAAAATTATCCTTCTTTGGCTGCTGCCTGACCCTCATTAACACCCCTGGTCATGGGATCCAGATTCACCCTGGGTGGAGAGACACCTTGCCATGCAGGCCACATACTGTTTGATACAGAGTTCCTTACAATAACCATTAAGAGACAGTGGTCCCGGCTTCAAGGTCTCCACTCTGCCACTAGCGGGATTTCTTTCTCGGTAGCCCGAGTTCAAATCCTCGGTCACGTAACTATGTTACGTTTATTTGAAATGAATTATTTGTCTCCTTTGTTTCAGTGGCATACCTGTAAACTAGCTACATGTAAGCTTCATGCTTGTATAGCTAAATACATGACCTATAAATAAGATTTACATTTACATGTACAACCATGAAGCTCGCCTCCTGTAGCCATCTATCATAAATGCATGTATTTACAGAAACATTCATATATCATCATACCTCTGAAGTTCTGGGTTTGTCCAACTCCCTGAACAAGGCGTCCTATTGGAATTAAGATGCCAAACAAGGTGCTTGAGGCAATGTTAAGAGTTTTGTCACATAACGAATACATTACTGTAAAATACACAGTACTGTACTATAAGTAATTTCTAAAACACAGTTAATCCACAGTATTTTCTGTCAAGCAACCACACCATAAAAGTCTTAAACTGGTCTACATAAAGCCTATCCCAGTTAAACAAAATAATATCATATCATATAACTTAGGGGAAATAAAATTCAGCCATTACGTCTGGTGTGCCCAAAAAAAAACAGAAATAAAATCTTAACATTATTTATTCAAAATTAAATACAAGCTTAGAACAAATTAGAAATGTTTAAAACAATTTAAGCTACAAATATTTACAGAAGATAAAAGCTTTGGAAACTGCAAGTTTGGATTTTGAAACCCACACAGAATACCAGTTTTAAGCATTGGTACATATACTTCTTATTTCTGATTGAAAGCATCTCTGGCAGAGAACCCCACCTCTTCCAAAGCAATAAATCAATTCAACAGCCAGTGCCATAGAGAATTCTACCTACCAGCTACACTAATCTGATCTACACCATAGTTTATCTGAAATATACTATCTTATAAAAGATACAAATTATGTCTTTGACGCAATGGACCCAATGTCTCGAGGACCAGAACTTGCACAAGAACTTCAATGGCTGTGTTGTTCCCAGTTTGTTAAGGATTGTCAGTTCTAAGCAGATTGTCAGTTCTTATATTTATTATAAATGACTTCAAGAATAAGGTAACACATGTTTGTATATACATGTAATATTAATTTTTAATGTTTCAAAAAGGTTTATGTCTATAAAGAGAAAACTTTATGCAAGTGAGTTGTGTCCAAACAGAATGCAAGAATTGTACACATACAAATGCAACAAATTATTAAATAAACGTAATGTTATTTGACAAAAAAGATCACCAATGGCAAAGGGAAATATACTAAACAAGAATCATTAAATACACTCAAAATCAAGTGGTTTTCACAGGCTGGCAAAACATTTTGAACTGAGCTACTTTATAATAAAGCGTTTCCTCTAGGTGGTCAAACATTTCTCACAGCCAGGCAATTTGTTCAGTGCCCAGCCCATTAATGAAAGGCCTTAAACATTCACCAAATCCTGATCAGAAACATTGAATGCTCATAATATACAGTGGGATAGTAGCAATGAAAATGAGTCAAAAAATATCAGTCTGGTAATTTTTCTGGCATGCTAACTTTCCTGGCATGTTAACAGTAATGATCAGTGCCATGAACCCCAATGACTCGCTATTCACTGTGCATATGACTTTTCCATGCAGTACTCTACCCAATGAGGTACAGGTACAGTGTATGGGCCAACTGGGAGCTACACTGTAGTGACTGTATGTACCCATGAAGCACCAAGGAGTTCACAAGAACTCGTTCAGAAATGCCCATGCATTCTAAATTCGAATTGGAATTTGAAAATGCTGGTGTTTGAGGAGAGGGGAAAACCCGAGTACCCAGAGAAAAAACTCTCAGAGCAGAGCAGAGGACCAACAACAAACTCACCAAACATACGAAGCCGTGCCCAAGAATCGAGCCTGGGACACATTGCTGGGAGGCGAGTACTCTCACCACTGTGCCATCCCTGCTCCCCAACTACTTAAGCCTGAGCTAATAAAACCTGATTTTTTTTCCATGCTTTCATACATGTACATGTACATGTATACATGACTAATCAATGATCAACGACATCAAAGGGTAATCAATTAGTAATCAGCTGATTGCCCATTGATTACTCATTTATTTCATTGATGTCATTGATGTCATCAATAAGTTACGTCTGAGTATTTGCAACTGCTTAAGGTGTGTACATAAAGCAATGATCTATCAACGAGAGCAGTATTTTTTTTGTTTTAAGTGTTTAACATTAATTTCTAAATAGTAAACAAAATGTATGACATGAACTACATGTAAAGTGTGTTGGGATACTGCCATTTTCAGTGAATACCCATTTCCATCAACAGTGATATCACCTCTTTTTCTTTGATTGCCTTTTGTTTTCTTTCTTCTCTTTCTTTCTCTCTCCTCTGTTCCTCTTCCCACTCGTTCTTAATTCGTTCCTACAACATAAATTAATGCTATAAAATAAAACTAAAGGTAGCTTTAAATTGTTTGCACTGTTTCAGTTGAAAACTCAGCTGATCAGTGAAAAAAGGTGTCTGTCCTGAACAATTTTCCAAAAGGTGCTTGTGATTGCCATTTTCTTTCTTCAATTTTATGCTGATTTGTTGATTTAGAGAGATGTCATTCATTGGTTTACAGTAATCCTACATTTTGACACACATGCAAGTATATTGTACAAAGATCAATCAAATGCCACTCCCGTACGTGCATGACTAGTATTGGTAGATTCTGGCTTGGCCTTTCTCTTAAAGTCACAGAGTGAGAAACACTCAACAAGGCTTTGAATCATGTACAGTTACATCCATACATACATTTTACATTTTGTCCCAAATACTGTTTTATACATGACAGATGTATGCAACTTCTAAACTGTTCCTGCCTGATTCTGCAAATGATACATGTACCTGCCAAAACTTCTGTGCAGTTACATATACAATCACCTCTTGTTCCTGTTTTTCTCTTAATTTTCTTTCTTCATCTTCCTTCTTCTTTCGAAACCTCTCCTGGGCAATGGCTTCCCTTTCCAGCCACAAGCGATGTTGCGTTTTCCTAGTAAGCAATAAAGCTATCAGTCAGTATGCTTACTATATAACTCCTTTTAGTCTGACAAAGATGAATAAAGTGTTGATTCTCCTCACTGATTGCTACATATTTCTTTTAAATGTTAATTTTGTGAGTCTGATGATCAAGAATTAAATCTAAAAAAAGTCCAGAATCATTCCAGAATCTTCAACAGGAGTTTCCTCACCTCTCTTCCTCCTCTTCCAGCAATAGCTTCTTTTCTGCTATTTCCCTTGCTTCTAACTTGGCCCTAAACAAAAAGAACAGAGTTGAACTTCTCAACAACAGCCACTCTAGAGAACAGAATTAAGTAGCCATTGGAAAAGAGTAGCTCTTGTAGGGAGGCTTTGAATTTTCATCTTAAAAACATTTTCCAGGGGTCTTTAAAGTACAGGTACCTTGATGTAGCAAGAAAGAATCAAAAAGGATTCCTTCATCAAAATTTTGAACTTCAAAAGTCCTCCACTTTCAGCTGACATTGCTTCAAATTAGTCAAGCCTGCATGCTGTACCCCCAACTCTAGCTGCTTCTTTTGTTTAGTTTTTTTCTTTCTTGGCAAATTATTTTAAAAATGCCTGGTGATTCCTAGGTAGACTTGTCTGAATGGTTCTCAGGTAGAGATTCAGAGCCATTCTCTGGGTATTCAGATCCCAGCTTTTAGTCAGAAAACTCTCCATCTTACAATGACAGTAAATCATATCACAATAATGACACTACAACAACAGCTTGTACACCCTGTAGCTCTTGAAAAATTGCACTTTAAAGAAACCCTGTCTTCCTATGTGATAAACAATACAATAACAACATGGTGAGGATTAAAGCTGCAAGTTTGAGGGGCTGAGTAGAAAATAAATTTAAGAGATAATTATGTTAAAGCCATGGACAGGTCCATGAGATCTATATTACATGCATACAGATTAAGAAAAACAAATGTGGGAGGTGTGGAGGCCTCATGGTTAGTGCACTCATCTCCAGATCAAGCAGTCTGGGTTCTAGCCCTGTCCAGGGACATTCTGTTGTGTTCTTGGGCAAGACACTTCTACATGCACATTGTGTGTATTACTCTCTCCACCCAGGTGTATAAATGGGGATAGCAGATAATTTATAGCCCAAAATAATTTACCTGTTCAGTGACTGTTGTGGGAAATAAGAGTTCCTCTCTGAACAAAAAAAGATGTGTCATGCCTTGCTAGTTAAACAAGACCAGAGACTGAGAAAGGTAGTTGGTACATGTAGTTTGTTTCTGGGTGGTTTTCACAGTACTATACACGTACATGTAACTATGCAGCTCAGATTTTACACTCACCTCAATATAGGATCATTTTCTATTCTCCACTTTTCTGTTATAGTAAAATGAGACAAACAAAAAAAAAACAAAGTTTAACAAGTTGCACAAAGTGATAGTCAAATGATGGAACAAGTATAATTTCATGTGCAATTTTTACTTTGTTTTTAAATTTGATAATATAAATTTAATAATTTATACATCTGACATCTAATGTTTTGGGTGGTGAAAACTGTGCTTGGTTTGAGATTCTTCACACATATCCTGATGATTTTATTTAATTCTCTTATCTGAAATTCATTGGAATAATCTAACACAGAGGAAATTATAACAAATGAGCAGTTTCACAATAAATTGAACAAAATAATATTACATGTATATTAAACAACCAAACAAAGATCAAAAAACTAACTGGTGTATTTAAAGCCTAAGAATAACTTGGCTTAAATAGTACATATTTTTTATATGGACTGCAAAATAGTCTCTAAATTTTTGTGCCTAGATAATGTTTATGTAATGTTTTTTTTTTTAACTACATGTATTTTTATTTTTTATTATCATGTTTGCTTCCATTTGGCACCATAGCATATTTTAAATACAGTCTGAGTATGTTGTCTTTACCTTCGAGCTCCTTCTGTTCTCTCTCTTTAGCTGCTTCCTGTCTCTTTCGGCGGCGTCTTTCCTTCTTCAGAAGCCTTCTAAATTGTTTGTGGCTGAAACATTTAATTTAAGATCACTTAACCCAAATCCACATGAAGCTGAGTTTTCCCACATAATTCATCAATGCATGTGCAGGGGTTGAAATGTTGCCTGTCTACCTGTCGATTTCAGGTAATTTCAGAAAGTGACAGGTAAAAAATATTGATGCCTGTCCCTGGCGACAGGTAAGAAAACCTTAGTAATACAGAATTTATTGATTTGAATAATATTTTCATCCATTTTTCCACCCAAAGTCATTCTCACTCATGCAGCTCTCACACAGTATTTACCAGAAGCAAGATGACGCAATCTTTGTAGTGTGCATGACAAAGACAGCAAGTGTGTCTTCTCCCGCAATTCTTTGCCGATCAAGCGTGAGTTCGCAATATGGACCGTTTTCTGACCTGTAAGTCATTGCTTTCTATCAGTTTATTATTAATGATTGCACAACCCCAGTTGAGTTTCAAAAAGTGAAAATAAAATAATATTAAAATAATATTGTTCACGTTGGATGTTGGTGGAGACAGGTAAAAATACATTGTGCCTGTCACTAGACACAGGTAAACAGTCTGGAACATTTCGACCCCTGATGTGGCTTCTCTTCTTACTGATATTTTACTTTAACATGATCATTATATTTTGGTTTCGTACGTGTTGAGCTTAATCGTGACACCCAACATGATTATTTTTGTTTAAAGCCAGATTGGGAGTCAGTCAAACACAGTTTGCTAAAACAATTGGCAATTGCTAGGCATATTTGAACTACTGGTGTAATTTAAATTTGGCTAAATTTTCATCAATTGATGCATAATTTTCTTGCTGTAAGAAGGGCGTTTAAAATTGAAATTTGGTTCATCAAAAGATTGCACAATCCTGTACATTAGTCCCCTCACAATCAACATTTTCTGTCACAATTTGCCTCCAAAATCCTGCACAATGTTAATTTTTCCCCACACCCGGTCAGTAGGCCAGAATATATATTACAAATTCTGTTATGAAGAGACCACATGCCATCTGACAGGGAATGTGGAAATTTTTGGTGGGACGGGGAGGGAAATGCATTGATTATGTGGAAAACAAACTGGATTATGCGCAAATTTCAACAGTTAACAAAACTGATAATGACGCCTTCCCAATGTACAAACAACAGTGAAATGAAAAGCACTTCAAAGTCTTGCCCACAGTTTAATTTAAAACTTCAGGGACCAGACCAGACCAGGGACCCGCAAAATGCATACTGAGGGTAAAATGCAGACTGCAGACTTAAGACTTTTAAAGTACATAAACAATCATGTAGTATTATTTCCTGAATGGTACCGCAATACCATGAAGCACCTTCTTTTGCCGAATACCGA
>OZ026599.1:31298124-31370624 GCA_964020085.1 Micromussa lordhowensis | reverse complement strand
CATTTAAAATATCTTAGAAAACGTCTCTCTGATTTATTACACGATCTAAATTTCTTCACATATTTTCTATGCCTAAACGAACATACGCATTCCTTTTCATTGGTAAACAATTGAACTGTCACCCATATCTCAAATGTATTTCACACACAGTATTTTATTTCTGAAATGTGTTGCACTGAACTTCATTTTCAATCTCTAGAACCTCGTCCCCAATCTTTAAAGAACGAGAAGGCGCCTTGAGGTGAAGTTACATTCGGCTGCGTTATATAAAAGTAGCCTTCGTTCATCATTTCGCCATAAAATATAAAAATTTCAAGCTAGCGTATATTTCTCCACAATATTTTAGCGAAAACTTTCCCGATAAGAGGAGCAGATAATAATAAAACATAGAACATGTACAAGTCTCAACCTTGAGTATGTGACGTGATAAAAACCAGTTTCAACATTATGTCATTTTATAAGTCATTCTGTCTCTATAAACTGATTCTGTAAATAACAGATGAAATGCAACACACTGCTGCAGACGAAGAGTATATATGTATATCTATGAAAAAGGCGGATAAGAAGTCTAAATTATTTTACATTCAAATAAAGAATGTCGCAAAGTCTTAGTAAAACACTTACAGGAAAAAAAAACAACAACAACGAAAAACAACGAGCACCTAACGACTTGTAAAAATTTTTCTCAGGCTAACTTGTAAAAAAAAATATTGTCCGGGAATCTTGTTATAAAAGGGAAAAAAAGTATTTTTCTGTTTGCTTGGGTAAAATAACATTTTCATTTTGAGTTGCTAGCACAAGCTATAATTACGTTTTTTTTCTGCTGCATTCCAGTGCTGTAATGTAAACACTACAGTGCACATGGTGCATAAAACTGATATTAAAAAGAATTTCAACTGTCTGAATTTTATATAGTGTAGGGTCATTTGTTAGAAATCCCCACTGAGTTCTTGTGTTCAATCCATCGGTGTGTTAATCTTTTAAGTCGCATCAAGCAGGTTGTGGTTCCTGAACGTTTACTGACGAGTTTCCCCATGGCGACTTGAATGAGGCGGAGTAAGATGGGTGTCGCCGGAAACAAGCTCAGTTTCTCTGATCAAGTACGTGAGTGGTTCAGTTCTTCAGCAGCTAATGCAGTCGAACGAACAAGTCGGGCATTTTGACAATTCCTTGTTGAGTCACGTGATGACTTGGAATGGGGGCACAACAGAAATTGTAACAACCATTTGTCGACGTTGACGGCTTGTTGCTTCGCAATATTGCGCACTCTGACCACGAGTGGAAAAGCTGACTGCAGTCTCGCCTGCAAGCCTTCTCGGGCTGGGTTTAGTTTGAACGTATGTCGTGGTGATCTTTTCCCCACGTTATCTCGGAAGTACCGAAAGATAAAACTCTGGGGCGAGACACATGGATCTGTCTCTGTTAAAACACAGAGCTGAAGCGTTTTTCTTTACTCCCCTTTTTTGAGCCTCGTAAGCCAAAGCTTCTTCTAATGACCGACGATCTTCCGAACTCTTTGTCTTCTTCGTCTTGTTCCTTGAGGTCCGCGCTTGATACCGGATCCGGCAGCTGCAACGTGGGGGAAGGAGGCGCCTTGATTTCTGTGGTGGACTGAGTTTTTTGGAATGGCTTCTCTTTCTTTCCTGATAAAAAGGAAACAAAATAACTCAAGGAGACATAGACTGCAAGTACACCGAACTAATACCTTACCTAGGGCAGAAAAAAAATACCGGCTGCATTCTGATTATTTTTCCCCAAGGGTGGCATTACCCCGAAGGTGTTTAAAAGATTTCCGAAGATGGCCGAAGATTTCGGATCACCTCAAGACTTCCGAAGATTTATGAATGCTATTGACTTTTCAGCAAATATTTGTGTTAGTTTTCCAATGACTGCAAATATCTCCCTATGTCTCGATCACGCCAACTTTGCCCTCGATCACGCCAACTATGTTCTAAACAAGCCAGCATTTGCATCTCTTGTGCTATAAAAAAAACTGCTTCCCTCGTCTAAATTCTGAAGTTAAACGCGATATTTACACCCGCCCTTGTACATGTATCCTTTTGTAAGCGGAGACCAATAAAATTAAAGCAGTCGGAAAGTTCAGATCAATAAATGAGTGAAAAAAAAATCCTGTATACGCAAGGTTGCTTAGCAACCTGGGTGACGAAGAACGCGGCCGCAGTGAAATCTGAGAGACGGGATTTCGTCACAACGGGTACTTGTTCGAATGTGGGTTTACTGAAGTTAATAGCATCAGAGCAAGTGAATTTCAACTAACTCACCGTTGACTTTCTTGTGTTTGACGGATGCTTTTGCTGCTCGCATGGCGGCTTTTCTTGTGTTTTGTGATATAATGAGACCTGAAACACAAACACGGTAGGTATAAATTAAAAATTATAAATTTATACCGGTAGGTATAAATTAAAAATTATAAATTTATACCGGTAGGTATAAATTACGTTAAACATCAGCTTGGAGTAAGCATGGCCATTTACGTGGCTCTATGTTCTTCCAGACAATTAAGACACAATTTGCGACTTCACATTGCCGTGACGTGTATCTCGTAAGGGAGTTTGAGTGAAAATAAATCCGATTTTCACAGACGTGTCTTCTCCATTGGTAAGACACTACATCATTCTCTGCCTAACCCTAAGCTAATAAGATTCTAAGCTAAGCTTGAAACGTTGCTTAGACCAATAACAGTTCTGCCATGTGTCGATAAGGTGTTTGAACAGCTGCTAGGAAAACAAATATCTGATAAATTTGAGAGCCAGCTTGCTGATTGTCAATCAGCATATCGAAAATATCGTAGTTGTGAAACTACCCTTGTTGGTCTTGTTGAAGACTGGAAAAAGTCAAAAGATGAAGGCATGTCTGTCGGCATTTTATCTACGGACATGTCCAAAGCATTTGACTCAGTTCATCGGCCTCTATTGTTAAGTAAACTCAAGTCTTACGGTTTTAACGACAGCTTCGTTAATATGCTAAATAGTTATCTGAGCGATCGCTATAATAGAGTTAGGCTGGGATCTTCTGTAACTAGTGGTTGGAAAAGTGTTGTTCGTGGCTGTCCTCAAGGTTCTTCTTTAGGTCCACTGATCTGGAACATCTTCCAGAATGATCTTGTTTATAACATTGATGCTAACATCTCGATGTATGCTGACGATCATCAAATATATCAAATAGGGACAGGAATCAGCACAGTCCATACCAAGTTAGAAGAAAGTGCCAGTAGTGCAACTGACTGGTACGAAAACAATCTCTTGGAGGGTAATTTGAAGAAATATCAGACTATGTTCATTCAAAATAAACATGGTCATAAGAAGGAACAGTTCAGTCGTACAGAACATAACACCAACTTGAACCTAAATGGCAAGATTATTAGGACATCTGACTCATTGAAAATCTTGGGAGTCACAATAGACAATAAGTTAAATTTCAACGAACACATCAACGATGTATGTAACAAAGCCAGTCAAAGGGTTGCAGTAATTATGAGATTGAGAAACCTAATTCCCACCACGGCAAAGTTAGTACTTCTCAAATCAGCTATCTTGCCATACTTAACGTACTGCCACCTTGTTTGGCACTTTTGTAGGGCAAGCGATACTCGTAGACTAGAAAGAATCCAGGAACGAGGACTTAGGGCTGTGTATAAGGACACTAAGTCCAGTTATCACCAGTTATTGAATAGGGCTAACTTGCCAACACTGTTGAATAGACGTCTTCAAGACATATGTGTCCTAATGTACAAGGTTAAACACACTAAAATGTGTTCCGAAACCATCAACAACATTTTTAAACCTCGTGATTCATGCTACAGTTTTAGGAATTCGGACTTTCTTTTACCCAGGTTTAACACAGTTTCATTAGGTAAGCATTCCCTTCGATACTTAGGTCCCATTTTATGGAGTAAGCTGGACAAAAATGACAAAACGTGTAAATCATTAAGTGAGTTTAGAAACCGAATGCGTAACAAGGATCTAACATCTCTTATTGACGATGGATGCAAAGGATGTCCTCTGTGTGACAGTTGATTTTTTCATTGGAAAAATTTTAGCATTTTTGTATCTAGTTTTAGCATTATAACATTGAGTATTATAGTATTATAATTTTAGCATTTTAGGTGTCCCCTATTAGTAGAGGGCCTGTCCCTCGGCTAGCTTCCTCCAGACACGTAAATAAAGTTTCTATCTATCTATTAACCCCAAATACTTAATCCCCACTCCAGCCCCGCGAGTTAGTATTTCCGTGACCATAACGTTCGAATGGAATTGTCTCGCAACATGTCATGTCCCAGTCTCCACTGCCACCTCCTCGAGGGATTTTATTACCTGTTTTTGCATCTTCGTTGACTCTCCGCCTCTCGTCGTTAAACGCCTTCATCCACCTTTCTCTGTGAGCTGCTTTCTTGGTGAAGAATATGTACCACTTCTCTTTCTTGAAGTTGTAGATTTTCCACGCGTTATTAAGAGGTGATCTATCGAGGGTTTCTTGAAAAGAAAAACAAAACATCTTATTAAAAAAGCTTTCTTTAAATGAGTTGCAATCTTGTTTCCACAGTCAGTGTATTTTCGCTCTGTTGTGACCGAACGCTCGACGCTCAGAGAAAACAAACCGGAAAAAGACAACCCCGGAGGGAATTCCCCCTGAAGGAGACCGATCTGGGCGTGGCTCGAGCTTTAATTGACCCCTGAAAGATTCCGCTTATAACGGAATAGGCTCCGCTGTTCAGGAAAGGAGCCTGCGCTAGTTCGCACCGGCAGATATCAAGACTAAAAACGGAAATAAGAGTAATTTTTAATTCTTAATTTCTTTGAATGCAACCTAAAAGATTCTTTGAACAGATAAACATTGTGGCGTTTCGTCATGAACATCCCAAGTGACATCAGAATGCTTGATTTATACTCCCAAACGAAACGGCGAGCATCCCCGGTCTTTTCATATGGGAGTCCCGCCCCCGGAAGAAAATCTTGGTTTGTTTAATATGCGCACGCGTTCAAGTTCAAAAACGGAGTTCTGGGCATGCGTTCAGAGAGTAACCGCTGTGGGTAGTGCTGGCTCGAATTCCAATTTCCCCAAGAGGTCTCGATTTCTTGGTGCTGACCAAAGGGATCGCGGCCTCTGAGAATGAGCTTGACCGACTTGCGGTCATTATGTCTCTTACCGTCTAACGCACACGCTCTTTGAGCCTGTCACGAAATTTGTCGAGGGTACAATTGCCTGACAAGCACAAAGCACGTGTGCGTGACGCTAACGTAAAGTAGAATTAGAAAACCTTTTAAGGTAGATTTACCTTCTCCGTCTCTCAGCCAAATCACTGTACAATCATCCATGTCTATTCTACCTTTGTATGTGAGGCCGTTCTTCTTTAAGATGTCCTAATCCAAGAATAACAACGTCCATATTAGCAATTTCTAATCACAACAAAAGCTAAACAAGGTAGTGGCCTTTTTTTAGTAACACCTCTAAAAAGATGGACGAGACCAACGGTCTTTGTTTTGTTTTTCTAGTATTTTCTAGTCGCTATGTATGTACACATTACACTGTTACTTTGTTTTTGGATACTTGTAGTTTTTCCTGTCGTTTATTTGCATCTTTTGTAATTTTGTTGTGAATTATCATTACTTTTTTTCTTTTTTTCCTTTTTAATATAAGCTCTTGCCCCTGCCTCGATTAGTTCTGGAACTAGTTGCGGAGCAAGCAATTGTAACTGTATGAAATAAAACAAAATAAAATTAAAGTTCAAGTTCAAAGTGGTTGTGTACGTGTCAGTAATCGCTTTTTTCACCAATCACAAAGTATAGCAAAACAAAACAAATCCATTGCAGAACCTAATGTAATTACAAGAGCCAATCACAGCAAACCTTAGCAACACAACGGACCAATAGGAACTCGAAACAAATACACCACCGGGCAAGAATCACGCGCAATTGTCATTGACAGCGTTGTACGATTTGGTTTTTCGTCATTGCTTAAACAGGTAGCGCAAGTTTGTAAAAGGACGTCTCAGCGAAGCAAGGTCAGAACAGTAATTGAAAGCAATCGACAGTACTATGTTATAGTCGAGCTGTTTTTATTTGAGGGTAGAAAAGTAAAAATATTGGCTTTGCATGAAATACGATACACGCTTAAAAAAAACTCATGCCGCTTTTTCATCCAATCAGAAGTAAAACCAAACTCAATCGTGACTAGCAAGAACGCGTTTTCACGCGCTTTGAGTTAGCTACTTCGAGTTCTGATTGGTTCATATAGTCTGTGCCCTTCTGTGATTGGCCAGAGTGTCTACTTTGGTTTTAGTTTTACGACACTAAATGAGACCCATTTGGAATCAGTTAGATGTCGTAGTCGTAGATGTCCGCTTACAAGCTCGGGGTTTAATTGACTACTTGTACTTTCTGGCAAAGAAATTCTTACACGCTGTGATGGTATGCTTTGATCTCAATCTTCTCTTTAGCGTTAGCCATCGTTATTCTTTTCCTGTTTATTTTTCTTGATAATTTGACGTTTTTTCGAGCTACCTCCACTGTTATTTTAAAGGTCCCTCACCTTTTTACAATACACAAGTTGATGATCGAACAAAAACATGACGCGATCTTGAGAGCTTCCATTTGATGTCTTGATCACATCTCCTGAGTGAATCAGCTCCGAGCTTCTCTCTAACACGTTCTCTCCCTTCAATGGAGGAAAAGAGAAAGGGTTATAAATACAATAGATTTCCGAAAAAAGCAATGTGCAGTGATATTAACTCAACTCTTCTCCCTTGACAAGTTGCATGTTCTATCCGTCCCACCCCACCCTCCTTAATAAGTTATTTCAACTCACCTCCCACCCCTCGATAGTACTTTGCCACTTGGCGATCTTGTTGATGCTTTCAACTTTTCGTTTTCGTTCGTTAATTAACGAAGCCACGTTTTTCATGGTTTCTAGGGCTTGGTTGACCGTCTGGAAATCTTTGTGAGCAGGGCTCGTGTGCTTCTTCAGCTCCTGGAGAGAGGAAAGGGGAAAAAATCAACTTAAAATTCTGGACATTCGACGAGTTAACAATTAGGCCCCAAGACCCCTCCAGAAACGAGTTTATGTCATGTTTCATACGCCGAGATCTAAATGAGCAAAAGGAAAGAGGGTCATTGAGAATAATGAACAGACAAACAGTGACGAGACTTACCGCTAACTGCAAGGGATATTTACAGATCTTCTGTACCGGTGTCAGCAAGAATCCATCCAGCGATATGCTGATCATGTCTCGAAGAAGACGGCATGCCTGCAAACAGACCACAAAATATTATGCTCATATATTTTACTGATACTCGTCCAAACATACCTTAAACTTATATCCTAAACTATTGTTTATGTCCTTTGCGTGCGACCAAGGCAAGTTTGTAAACTCAAACGCTTAAACAAGCGAGCTTTCAACTGTTGAGACCGCGTCGAGTGTGAAGGTCTTTCCCGCCAAGTTGAGAGCCACGACGCCATTACAACTAGACAATCACGGTTTAATGATTTTAAAGACAAAAAAGTTCCGTACCTCAAAAAACTGCTTGTACTTGTTACTTTCACACAGGGATTTAAGCTCAGCCATTGCATGCGGATGGTTGTTACAATACTCAGAGTAAATGTCGAAGCCTTGTTTCTGTAACGAGTAACAGACGAGAGTAATTAGCTTCAAATATTACTATCTTCTGGCACGGTGGAGCAATGGGACGGGCGGGGTATCGACAGGTTCCCGCGACTCGCAAAATACTTCGAAGTGGTGAGAATTTTCCACGTCTTCCGTACACTTTTCGCACCCTTGACTTCCGGGTTTCCCCCACCTCCCACCCTCCCAATATAATGATCACAATAAAACTTACGTTATTTAGAAACATGGCGCCAATTTCAGACGCATGTGGGTCGTCCTCCACAAAACACTCCTCGAGCTGTCTCAAGATTTCCTGGTGAAACAGATAAATCTGCTCGATGTTAGAGAATATCTTCGTAATCTGCTCCTCCGAAAACATGTCGGTTCTTCTGCGCGCTTGTTTCAGATAACCCTGTCAGAGGAAGAGGAGGTAAATACTTGTTTAATTTGAGTTTCATCAATAGGTCGAGATAGCCTAAGTAATTACTCGTTTCCCTTTGAGTGCTGAATTCCTTATCCCCTCCCTTTCGGGATACGTCTACGAATTGATAGTCGTGGGTTCTACCTTGAGTAACTAACATATAAGGATCACAGCCACGCTTTTTGGACGCTGAAAAGTTGTTTTTTTCAGTCGCTTTCTCCAACTCGCTCCACGAACAGCCGAATCGATTGTATGTACGCTTTGCCGGCCTATGATAGTGGGAAGTCACTACACAATTGAAGGACTCTCTCCAGCTCACCTCGACCACATCCTCAAGGTTCTTGACGTAATCTCTCTCGGTGCTGAGGATCTCTAGCACAACACGTGACCTGATGACATCGTCAGACAGGAATCCCTCAAAAGTTCCTTTTCTTGTTCGCACAGGGGGAGCAAGTTTGGTCTCGTCAGCGGCCAACGTCTGCGACACACGAACCTAAAGAAAAGACATTGGAAATATTCAAACAACAAGCGAGTGAAGATTCTGGCGAAGGTGGGGTTACGCGACAAACTGATTATCCCAACCATGGCAAGTTTGCGTGACACGACAACGTTCATCACGCAATCTGAGTTTCCGGAGCGTTCCTCTCTAACTGTGACGAGTTAACGTGACGACGTTCGTCACGCCATCATATCACCCTGTCTACTTACCCGAACAAACGGCGCGGGAAACCAGCCGACCTGATCTCCAACCTGACCGAACCACCAATCACATGACGTCATGGTCAGCACAGTGATGATGTCACCCGCTTGGAAACTCAGCTCCTCTGGGTCCATGGTCACGTGATCCCACAACGCTTCCGCAAAGGCTTCTGGTACATCCATCTGCCACGTAAAACGGAAGTAAGAAAAGAGATAATTTGAAGTGAGTACGTGCGCGTAAAAAGAAGCGACTTGAACTTCTCGGCTAATATTGGTCTGCAGGAAACTAAGCCCGATATTGCGCTGGTGGTGTTCGTGTGTGTTTGGCATTTCTGTGTCAACTAACCTCTATTTGCGTAAACTATGACGCGAGCGAGTTTCTTTCCATGAAGCGCTCTCAAACGGTGACCGAGTACAGATAAGGCGAAACCCACAAATATTTCCACGTAGCTAATGTTTCAAGAAAGTGCATGTTTAGTATGTTTATGTTTATGTGCCTTCTAAGATTAACACACATGTTGTATTTTTTGTCTTAGCTCTCACCCCACAGAGTGAAAACCACTAATTAACTTGTCGGCTATTTGGAAGTATATTTTTAACACATTATATTGGAAAGATTTCTCGCATGGCAGAGTAATTATAGGCCAACTTGAAGCCATTAAAATGAAACGAATGCCCGTTAAAAAAAAAAACAAGGAAATACTTCTGAAGAAAATCTATCTATGTCTCTTGATTTAAATTATCACTCCTTAGTGAAAAGGGTGAGATCGGCGACTGTTTTGATCAAGCTTGGCCCTTTTACTTAATTCATTTCAGTTGAATAAGTGCCTACACAGTATCGTTGGGAACTCAACGTCACGAAAGTAAGAAGTATGGACAGGTATGCAGTTTCTTTTTACAAGGTTTACAGTCAAAACGTCCCAAAACAAAAAGATAGAAACAAACATGCCTTTGTGAATTGTGATACATTTGTTGGATTTTTGACTAGCAGAAAGGCACGTTTTCGGTGAAGCAGCTTAAAATAGATTGTTTTTCTCAAGACTGAATTCCGTGTAGATCACCGGATATCTACGAAGAGCGAAGAGCAAAGTAGAACACCGAGTTCTTAGCAATACCTAAACGTTAAGCACAGTCCTGGTTTCAAAATTGTAATTCTCTTTACAGTTCTCGGTATATTTCCTGTAGTTTAGTTGGGAGAATTTACCTTAACGATTGTTTTTCCTTTGTGATCTATTTTATTATTTTTGGAAGCTCCGACTACGAATTGATTATTTTGTAAAATTTGCACGCTAATTACATTACTCAGCCAAAAACATTTTAATTAACAGTTATTATAATTAGATTAACGCAACCAAGACTAGTTATAACACGCTACAATAACAAAACATTCTACACTGTTTGCAAACACAAGGCAGAAATTTAGATTCAAACAAAAGGCGCACATAAACAATGAATACAAACGCATTTCCGTGGTTCGGCACTTTCTCAAAAATAACATTCCCACGGATATTAAATAAAAGTTAATGGATAATAATGAATTAAATACTCGAAGTGCTGTAATGAGAAATAACGATGTTCTCAAAATCACCGCGCGGATCTCAACAATATGAACGTTTCACCTCCTTTTCTCGGCTTGTTAAACGCGAATACAAAGGGAACTTGTTCGGTTATGCTCAATGCTATTTTGAAATGTCTATTTATATTTCTGCACCAAGCCTATATAAAGTTGTTTTGTTTACACACCAATTTAGACGCCGGTAAGCTTTTAGCACCCAAAAATAACTGTGTTTTTACTGCATCGGTAATTGTAAGTTAATAGCCAGACTCTGGCAAGGCAAATATGGTACAAATTGATTTAAAAAAGCGTAGGTCAAAACGAGGGGACGATTAAAATGAAACGGTGCGACGTGATTCGTCGTTCAGTCACTCACATCACCTCTTAGAGTTGTGGTTAATTCTGAACGCATGAGAGTTTAAGTTGATTTAAATTTTGGAGAGAGCAATTCAATTTTATATGACCGACGAGGTACATAAATTCAGACATTCGCGACTAATTCGGAAATTATGATCTTTTAACTGACAGCCTTTTGAGAGTTTTTTGAGTGCGTCATTTTAACCGTGAAACATAGTATAAGATATCACCATCAAGTTGATTGCAAAAGCGTTCACAGCCATCTGTAGTAACAGTGAAAGTGCGAAACCTTCTAATGAACTTTTTATAGATCCATTATCGACTTCATTGAAATAATAAACAAAGAAAGGTTCTTGCATGTATCGGTAGTCATGAATCAAAAATATATAACCATATCTAGACCTGGAAGGTGACATTTTCTAGCATATCTTTCGCTGGTATCGACTGGTAAGAACCAAGCGTGCAAGGGATACGTAAATTATTAATGCAATGTCAGACCTGGATTAGCTTAAAGACCAATACTTCAAAAATGACTGCGATTGGACAGACGATGCGAGAATTATCTTACCTCCTAAGCTTATTCTGCAATCAGCAACAAATCCAGATAAATATGTTATCAGATATAAGAACGGCCATGTT
The DNA here is from genome assembly GCA_964020085.1 of Micromussa lordhowensis. Taxonomy (NCBI): domain Eukaryota; kingdom Metazoa; phylum Cnidaria; class Anthozoa; order Scleractinia; family Lobophylliidae; genus Micromussa; species Micromussa lordhowensis. Next base: position 31,359,332 of record OZ026599.1, on the reverse strand, counting down.
TTGCCTCGAAATTGTGTGACTTTCTTGCAGGAGGTCGACGGAGAGAAGTATGCTTTTAGGCAACACTTCAATCTCTAAGCACTGGTCCTAATGGCTTTTTAACTTGTGTAATTGACTATAACAGCGGCTTCACTCGCTATCGATTCCACGAATCTAAATTATTTCCAAACTGGTCAACAAATGGTTGCATTGCATGGCTCTAGAAGTTCAACACTGAAACTCGATCTATCCATGGCCCGGTTTGTTTGCTTGGTCTGACGAGATCCCTGACAACACGTCAAGAAATGTTAATTTAGCTGTAGCATTTTCCATGCCTCGGGCTGTCAAAAAGCAATTTTGCGTGCGCGCGTAATCTGCCGGTGCAATGTCAGAATTAAAGTAACACATCTTCGAGTGTCTAACGTTGATAAAAACGACTGAAGTTGTCTGTTAAAAAAGTTTACCTTTTAGGTTTTGTTTTTGCTTTTCTCGATCTGGATCTGCAATGATCATCCGGGCTTATTAATTAAAACCTTATTTGTCCTTTTTGCGACCTTTTCCCATACCTTTGTGAACGCAAATCCAAATGAAAACACTACTTATTTCACGCGCCTAAATTCCTGCTTTCCGGTGGAACAATCGATAACTCCTCGAAATAGATTACTAAGCAAAGCCAGATAACCCTATTGAGGATTACAAGATTAAGTGAATTTTTCATACAAATAAAAAGTGGATTAGCTGGTCGGTAAACGTCAAAAGCGGTAAAAATGCAGTTTAATTTACAAGTACGGCTTTGTGTTAACTATTATAGTGCATGGTCACACATTTTTTCATTTCTGATAACACCTAATTTTGCAACATCAGTATTCTGCAAATATTTCTTGTCTCACTTTTTATTCTAAAAAACCCTCTTGTTTTAGCCACATGCTTTTGATTTTAACACCTTGCAATTTTTGTTCACTGTTATTTTCTGAATAATCAGAAATGATCCAAAAACGAGTTTCATTCTTTGCTAGTTTTCCTTCAAAGGTAAGCATTTTTGTTACGAATCCTTTCATTGCCCAGTAATAATTCTCAATTAAATTCAATAAATAATATTTCCATTAAACGAACAAATTGGGTAACATGACAGGGGGAGGGGGAAGGGGTGACGTTTGGAGTACATCTCCTGTAGTACCCTAGCACGCAACTGTTCAACCACAAGGAACTCTGGGCCATGTACAAAATGTAGATGAGGGGTACATTGGGGCAGGGGGGGGGGGGTTAAGGTGAGACTAAGACGAAGTTTGGATGTGACAAAGTGGGGTGGAAGGGTAAGGGAAATCATGGCTGTTATTAGAATACTACTGTAATATTTTAGCAAATAACTTGGAACTACAATGCTGGTCAAAATGTCTTGGGACACTTTGCACTTTTGCCAGCATATGGTCTTTCTGTCAGCCTTCCCCTCCCCAGCCCCAACACAATGTTGATGCTGATTCATCCAAAGTAGACCCACTTTTCCAACATTGCTTTAGGGGTGATAGGGGTTCTGGTAATTGAATAATGACTTCTCACTTTAAATTAGTGCTTCACCAGTTGGCATTTTGTCCCAAGGACTTTCGGCCAGAATTGAAGTTCCAAGTTATTTGCTAAAATATTACAGTAGTATTCTTCTAATAACAGCTGTGATTTCCCTTCCCGTCCACCCCACTTTGTCACATCCAAAATTGTAAAATTGTAGGCCAGAATTGAAGCTAGGAATAAAAGTTAATGTGGTGTTGCCAGGGGTGTAGCCTGTGAATCATAACACTCAAGTTTTAAAAGAGAAGTAAGTATTAGGCAATGGAAATGGATGAAAGCTTGCAATCAGACCAAAACCCACATATACACTACAAGTAACATATTATTTTTTATAGCATGAATAGCTAAGAGAATTACTAGTTATCCCTCTGCTCCCCCAAAAAAATTGAAAAGAAAAAGAAGTAACAAAAAAAACATTAACAAAAACAAAGCCCCTTAGTGGAAAGGACCCTAGTGTCACATAGGTCACCTTACCCACCCTTCCCTCACACCCCATTTTTGGGGGTTCCCTAAAATGATTCTGTCACCAGTTTGCGCTCCATAGTGGAGAGGGCTTGACATGCATGAACTAAGTCACAGAAAACAAATGACAACAAACAGTTTAACAACAAATAGATTCCATGTAGCATTGTAAATCTAGTTCAGAGTAAACCATCAGTGTGAGAACAATTCCATAACCTTGTAATAACTAAGAATGATTAAAATCCAAATTCTCCTTTGAAAAGAACACGCACTGACAAACAGACAGCTAATTAATGAGAAATTATATAAGAAAATTGTCAACCAGGAGATATTGTCTTGATAATTACCGCCACATTCTCAGAGCTTAAACATTGAAAGAAGTATGTGGCAATCACTGAGAGAAGATCTGAACATTTCATTTAATTGTAAATCACTCAAGATCTAGTTCAGATGAAACTTCAAGACTTTTCATTATAGAATAGAAAAGCAGGTGCATTCAAACAGTCTCTCAAGACATTTGGTAGATTCTCAAGACATTTCCTAACCCTAACCCTAACACTAAAATATTTCTTGACAAGGTCTACAAAATGTCTAGACTTTTTCTAGACCTAAAACAGACAAATTTAGATCTAGCTGTTTTGTAAGGGCAGCTACAAGCCCCAAAAATCATCTGATTTTAAAAATTACTGGTGCGATTACTCCCTAAAAATTGCATTCCACTTAGTCCAATCACTGTTGCTAAATTATATTTCACTGCTAATTTGATGAAACAATTGCATAACTATATGTTGCAGGTCAAAGTTAAAATGAAATTAACCTAGTTTGAGTTTCAATTCCTTTGTCTTCTAACCATAATCATTCATGATCCATGAATAATTAGAGTTAATAGACAAAGGAATTTCATTTTAACCTGAATTTCATTTTGACCTGCAACATATATACATGTACATAGATACATATACAGTAAATGAGAAACTCAATGAAAATGTAAAATAAGTTGATGACATATTATGGCATAATAAACATAAATTTCATAAATTTCAATAGATTTTGAGACAATATCACTAAGGTGATGAATCTTGGTATTCTGATCATCTGTCTGGTCCAGAAGACATTCGTGGTGCAAAGGGGAAAAAGGTTTCTGAAAGAAGTTGAAATTTTTTTCTTGCTTCCGAATTTCATTGAATAGACATTTGGAAATATGTATGCACGGAAAGTCTGTATTCTAGCCCAGTGATAATTACCAAAATTTCAAGATACATGTATATTCTCATTTGTCTTCATTTGGGTTCAATGTGAGCCATTTATAGAAAAAAAAAACAAAATGAATGTTCCTACCTCGCCGTCCACATCATCATTGTCATCATCACTGTTCTCTGCGGACTTGCTAGGCCACTCCAATTCTGAGACTGAAGCACGTTCCTCTGGGATGGGTGAGTTCTGACGGATATCAGCAATACCAAGAAACCCAGGTACACTGCGTGAACGACCCAAGCTCGTGTCCAAGATGCCAGGGATGGAAAGTTCTGACATGATTGAGAAAGTGCTTCCCAGCTCGTTTTCTGTGAATGATGATGACGAGTGGAGAGATTGCAGTGAACTGTTACAACTGTCTAACTGGCTTTCAGCACTCTGGGATCTATGCAGAAGATGTGGGAGCTCAAGAAAAGTTCTGTCACCATAACCACCATATGAATGGCGCTTGCCCTTGTCAATCATATTATTAAACTCATTGTCAACAAAAGATAGGGAGGCAGTGTGTTTCATTCTAGTTTTCCTGATTATGCTTTTCTTCTTTCTGAGGATGACAGCTGCTGTACATGGTGGCAGCTCCTCAAGGCTCTGAATCCGTGGTCTGACATAAGGTGGGCTGGTGCATATTGAACTGTCATCGCCATCCTTGTCCAATTGTGAGCAAGATACAGAACGGTTCTCTGTCTGTAAAACCTGATGTAATGGTGACTTAGATGATATTCTTGCACTACATGAACGCTGCCTTTCCTCAGGAGATGCCGGGCTCAAGTTAGACTTAACCGTACCTCCACGTTTGGAAGAATTTGAAAGGCCATTGGAAAGCAATGGATTGTTTATCTTTCCACCTCTGGCAATACTTGCATTGTTTTCAAAGCTGTTTTCCACATGTAAACTACAGGATGAATAACTATCACTGCTTTCTGAGAGTTTTGATGACAAATGTTGAGAATGCAATTTTCTAATATCTGGGAAACTGCTATGCATTGTTTCAACGGGTACTACAGTTTCTCTTGGAGTGCAAGGTAAACTATTCACTTTGAGGTTTCTAGCCAATCCCTGACCGCTATTGTAAATCTCGCGTAAGCCGCAAGTGATTAACTCCCGTGAGATATGATCACGCAACTTTTGTTCGCTCAATACACCAGGATTTACTCCTCGTGACGACGGATCAGGAAATACGGGCGAACATCGCCTCAACTCAGTATCTGTCAACTTGTTTCTTGTTTCCTTACAAGATAAACAATCTCCTTGTTTCAATGAGTCGTTGTGCCCTGTTTGTCCAAAGGTCGAAGAACAAAACTTTTCTTCGCAAACTTCTTCTTCTTTGTTTACTTTTTCACTCGGCAAACGTTCCGTGTTTTCACAAGAACATTTTTCTTCGGCAGTTCGGTTCTCTTTGGTTTGATTTCCACTACTGTTCCAGTCAGCTGTTGATTTAAGATCGGAAAAATTCTGCGCATAACTATTTCCTTGAAGGGCATCAATCATATGTTCACTGATTCCAAGCGCTTCACTACCCTCGTACAATGAACTAGATTTGTCTTTTGTAAGCTCATTAGCCGGGCTGACGTCTTTGGTGAGATAATTTAGTCGCCCATTTTCAAGTTCTCGTTCAAAACTTTCCAGGTAGTCAGTCTGCTCTATGATGGGGTCCTCTTCGCCATCGTACGACTTGACGTGGAAAGTTTTACCATTTTTCTTGATGGATCGAAGGATCGCTGATTTAAATTTAACATCTTTCGAACTGAATTTTTGCGATTTGTGCATTCCATAGGACAGGTTGTTCCCCATATCTGATTTGAAAATGTCACTGCATTCGACGGTTTCTGAAGACGAATTTCCCTTCTCTGAAAGGTTGGAGTGACCTACATCGGCTTTACTTTCCAATTGACTCCTCTCAACCTTTGAAATATCCGTTTTTAATTCATAGAAAATTGGCGATCCAATATTTGATGAGCTTTTATCAGCAGAAAATGACAAAATAGGTGGAGCCGACTGTCTCTTCCATGCGTCAGAACTCTTTTCGGCAACGTGGGTGATATTTGGCGCTGTTTCGGGTTCAACACCATTTTTTCGAGCACCACTTGAATGCGAGTACGAGTCAAGCACTTCTGCAGTGCGTGATTCCGAACATCCTGACAATTTTTGATAATATTCATGTCCCGTGTCGATTGTTACAGAGCCAGAGGACCCTGGATTAAATTCTACCGTAAGTGACCTCTCGAAACACCCGCGATTTTCGCGATACTCCTCTACTCGGATGCACGGTGGAATCGCTGCCAGTGTTCTGGATTTTTCCATCAGAGAGTCGTTGCAAGGATTCAGTGAATTGTCCAAAGAAAATGATCTCGCGAGGTAATTCTTCGGGAAAACCAAGGATTTTTTAGACCGTTTCAAGGAGTAATATTTGCCTTTGAAGCGAGAATCGTTATCACCAAAGGAATCAATAGACGAGGAGCTGACAACAGCATCTGTTACCAAAGCATCGAAATCAGCACTGTTAGCTGTTGATGTAAAGTCTTTCGATAGCGAAGTCTGCGCATCCGCAACTGACGAATTTTTCCCACGGTTATTTTTGTCCTTTGAATGACTGGATCGCTTGAATAAATTCGTCAGTATACTTAAGCTCTTCGATTTCGTGAGTGATGTCCTTTCTGTGTTTGTGTTAGCTCTCTGTCGTTTAGATTTGTGTGATTTTTTCTGCTGGGCTGATCCAACTTGACTGCAACCTGCCAGCTCACTGACGTGTGCAGGACTCGAAGTCGACTTCGTGGCATTTTTCTTTTTGCTCTGGTTGTTATTGCCGTTTGTTTTGTTTTGCTCAAATTTCCGCTTATCAAAACTATAGCTGTCAAGTGATGTTTTTCCATTCACGTAATGCGAGTGTGAAGTTGTTTTCGTGCCATTTAGCTGTTTGGTTGGCGCGCCATTGTGTTTCTCCTTGACCAAAAATTCTGGCCTCACGTGCTTGTCGGAACAATTCGCTAGACAGTAATTTTCATGATCGTTCTCGAGGACAGCCCGATACTCGCCGTCGACAACGAAGGCTGACTGCGACGAATTTCTCTTTTTTAATCGCACTGAACGCCTCAAAGAGCTTTGAAACCTCTGGAGTCGTGATTTCCAACGTTTCGGGAGCTCGGGTAGCGCCATGTTTATATTTTCAGCGTCTCCTTGTGGCGATGACATTACCTCGGTTTTCATCGAGAGTTTGCCATTTATTCCTCCAGTTCCTCTATTTTCTCAAAGGCAGCACTTAACCACAGCTCCTGCGTAAACAAATGTCAAAGTTTACAATGATATCTGTAAATGTCGAGGTAATGAAAGGTCGATCTAAATGTAAACGCTGCCGGCTTTCAGGCTCGCTTTGAAATCCGCTCACCAGCTTCCGCTGTAACAGATCTTGTCAATTTCATTAACTCCTGCATTATTTAAACGTAAACATATCATTGCCTGAGCAACAAATTACGTTCACGTATTTTCCTTGCCATGTATTTCCACATAAAGCTGGACGAATTATCGATTTTATGACTGACAACTTCGATTATGTCAAAATATACTGTCAGTGGTAAGGCTACCGCTGCACAGCAAATTTACATCCGGTGTAGGTTACAGAAGTTTTTTGATGGCTTCCAGCTCTATTCGACTTAACTGTAGTTCTGGTAAAATCTTTATCGATCGCAATTATGAAGAGGCGGCATAAGTGATTTCAAACGCAGTGTGCTAGTCTTTTCTCGTGGACAATAACTCTTGTAACGTTTGCAAATTTGCATTCCACGGGCCATTGGAAACAAAAAGCAATTACTACAAAGGGTTTGCTTTTATAAAGCATGCATCGCAATTGGTTCTAGCGAGGTGTAAATAAAAGAACGAGTAGCAGACCGTAGCATGGATGCCAATTGGAACACGAGATCGCTAAATAATGTAAGGTAAATAAACAGGCGGAAAGTGCGAATCATCGTCATTAAAATAATTGTTTGTTTAAGGGCTTACAAAAGCTTGTCATAATTCGTCACCAATTTCCTTTCTCGCTGGGAGTTCAGGTTCACGGCAGAAAAGTTTCAGACAAAGATCACCTGTAAGCAATTTTCAGCGAACAAAGCGAATTACAAATGGTTGTTTTCGCGAACAATTTGATCACATGGCATCAGAGGGCAATCGATGACCCCTTCAATAAGCAGGCTGTGATTCACCACACGCCCCCCTGGGGATATTTTGATGACCAAGGTCAGCCAATTTGTCTTGGCAACAGTTATCCGCGATGGCAAACAAAAAACTTTCGAAGGGAAACTTTATCAAGCGATTGCTAAACTCTAATTCTCACGCGTCGCCAGTCAAGAAGCTTTTTAGCGAGAATAAATAAAACTAAAAAGAGAGCGGGAACGGGAAGATGTGACGCCGGAAATTGGGAGAGAGCCGTGTGTGTGAACATTACTCTCGTTTACAACAATTCTTAATTGACTAGAAACCGTAAAAGATGTTTCAGATCGACAAAAGTACTGCGTTGTTGCATAATTCCTTCTCATCAGTACGTGACACTTTGAGAGTCATAAATGCAAGTGTGACATAGGCTCTTAGCTGTTGTATATGCTTACTGCCGTATCCCTTAACCGGATGTGAAATCATAACGTAAGGAGTCGATAATGACTGAGAACTAAAAGCTTGGATTCATTTATGTTTCGGAGTTCAAGCATAGAGTGTGGCCTCCTACGGAGACGCACATTGGGCACGTCACGCAATCTCGCCCTTCTCTTCCTCGAGACAAGCCCAAAGAGCGTTTGCGTAGGAGACTAGCATAGAGTCTGAATTATCACTTTTTGTCGCTTACATCTGCAGTGCAAGCATAAGTAACTGCTCTCCTTTTTTGTCCACATCCTAATGGAGCAAGTACCGCCCATCTGGGTCACCCCCCTCCCCCCTGTCGATCGAAAGGGTATCCATTTACTTTTGCATCTCTCTGGAGAGGAGATTTCTAACATTTCAAACTTCCACGCGGGAGTTGTGAGTGTTAGTTTTAAACAGATATTCAACTTCCACGACTTCCACGCGGAAGTGGAAGTTGGGTTTTAAACGAATATTCAAAACGGTGCCTACTTTGTCGACTTTGGTAGCTTTTCCTTTATGATTTGTAAAAACAATTCAGAACTTTGACTGGCTTATTACAGCAAACTTGCATTTCTTCTTAAGCAAATTTATTTGCATTGCTTGAAACCAGTTACGCTGTTCACAAGTTTGGATTGGTCGATGGTTCTTTTGCAGACATGACTGACATGTGACAAAGTCTAGTCAGTAAAAAGTACCAAAACAAAGATTTTGACACCACTTTCCATACAAGTAGTCTATTTTATAAGATTTTATGTACGAATTTTTCATTTTTTCCGCCTTTTTAGGCGTCCATATAAAAAGTTGAAAGACCGGTCCCAAAATTGGCAGGTTTCAGTAAATTCTCCAGCTCTTCACACTCTCTTTAGCGTTCTTTGGAAACCATTTTATGCAAAATTACTCTCATATTCTCAGCCCAAAAGCCCATACAAGCGAGCGCACGACTATTTGTTTTAGATTTTTAAAAGCTGGCCCCAAAAGCTTTAAATTTGGATTGTAAATTCAATTAACAGGTGACACAACATTTTGGGGATAATTGAACTTTTTTTGGCGATTCACTTTAGATTCCTGTGACGGCCAATTTGGCATCTTGCAGTCGTCCGAATTTGTATTAACCATTTATTCATCCCAGATTAAGGTTATTCCCGAGTTTTCCATTGCGCATTCCTACTGCGCACGAATTTTACGTCATCAGCGCGCGCACGTGAGCGCGCGCGCGTACAAAACATAAGAGATTTCCTTCAAACTAAGCTCGATAGCGAGATAAAAGCTAATTTCCTCTTAAACGAGCAAGGTGACCCCCACTTTTTATTTTATAAATTCAATGAGAACAATATCCGCAATAACTGAGAAAAAATTTGGCAGAAATCTATGGCTACTTTTTTGGCAAATGAAATAAATGCTACAGATAGAGACGTAACGGGCCCATTAGAGCAAGTCCAAATTATGTTTCCTTTAAAGGATAAAAATATCAGTTAATAATGCAGGGTATTTGAAGCCATTTCTTCTGGGACGTAGATAAATAAGCAATCAAAGACAGTCGAATTCTGTGTGATATAACACGCCGCATTGAAAAATAATCGAGCTTATTTGTTGCGCACTGAGATAACCAAAAGTCACCAAAATAATCATATTTGTCAGCATCGTGGCATGAAAACAAGCACGGTGACCCCCTCTTTTTATTACGTTTTGAACATCTCCTTGTACTGTAATGACACCATACCAAGTCTCATCGGAAATCTATGGCGGGTTCTTTTACCCGGGAATCACCTTAAACAGTGGCAGCACTTTTATATTTGCTATTTTACTAGATCGCTTGGCAGGCGATGGGGTAGTTTGTCCACAGAGGTTTTTTGTTTGCTTTGGTTTGGTTTTGTTTTTGTTGTTGTTAGTTTATTTTTTTCTGCAAGTGTTTATTTTTATCCTTCCCCTTGCGTTTTGGCTCGTTCGTAAATACTTTGCTTGCGAACTCGTCGAACTCAAGACAAAATAGAGGGTGTGCGGACAGACTAGCATATACTACGAGCGATGTAGCAAAAACAGGCCCCTGCGATATATTTGCCCCACATATGGTACTCTGAGAAAGTGGAAAACCTAGTCTACTTTAATTTTAAACTCTCCTTCACGTAATTTAAAACGTAATTCCACAAATAAATAAAGAGAACTTAATTTGGATTCAAAGTAACGGTATCCCAGTAAACTGAGGCAATTTCAACGGCAGACGCCATAATTATATCAATGTAATATTGCTATGTGTAAACCGTATGCATGCTAGACCAAGATATAATTAACACGCATGACTCGACAGAACTAGCCTAATATTCGCAGAAAATCAGTGCCAATGCAGTACAAACTATATACCGGCCTTATAGTGTATAATTATTCTCCTGAGAGAAAATCCGGATTTTAGGCCATGCCAGTATACTGGCCATCCCAACTCATAGTGTGATTTGGTTCCCATCGCCATTTTGTCTCTCCTGAAATTAAAAGTGTAAAGTGGGTCGTTCATATGAAAGGTTGCCTATCATTTCAAATGGCGTTTGAGGCCTTTTAGAAGGCGACTGCGATTTTGGAGCCAGTGAAGAGTGTATCAGTTATGATTAAAGAAATGGATAGTTATTGCAACACATTACCAAGGAAAGTAGGCAAATGCTCGGCAGTATTTTTTTTTCGGCTTTTTCTAATGTTGGGTCGCTTGGGCGATGACAATTCATACAACTGAGCCATCAAATGAAGTATCTCCCGAGATGAAAGAAAAAAACTCATCAGATTACTAGAAGTGAACTGACCATTGAGTAGAAGAGTCGGTTTACGTCACACCACTTTACAAACTTGTAAGTAAAAGGCTATGCCACAAAAGCTCGATTTGCTTGAAACCAAATTATAGGTCTCAATGACAGGTTTCTGGAAATTAACGCTGGTCACATGAAGTCTTAAAATGGCCAAAATGTTCCGATATACGAAACGGTTTACTGACTTTGGTCGACTTTTGTCTGCCGGTGCAGACAGACACCAGGACTCACGATCGGAAGCGACCTCCAGCCGACAAATAATTGTCTCTCATTCAATGAGTCAATCATGGTGTCTTGTCACATTATTAAATACCAGCCCTACTTACTACATGATGATCAAATTGGAGATTGTTAGGTACGTCACTTTACTGGTAGGATGTCTTAAGGTTTTCCGAGACTGCATTTCACTTCAAATTTTCTCTTGGTAAAAGACAAAGCATTTTGCCAGCAATCTACGACATGAGTGTAGTCTTCGCATCCTGGCCCTCGGTGATTTTGTCACCTTATAGCTAAAAACGTACATGTTTACAGTGTTTCGTCAATAATATCTAGACAGTTAAGCCTTTGACAAACTAAACAGCAACGTATCAACGATCAATTACAACAATTTGCAAAAACAAGCATCAAACGTTACTGAATAAAAACGTCAAAGACATTATAAGAAAAAGAATTTTTCTTCTTGATTGGAAAACCTCGACAATAGATCTCTTTGCAGTGATGTTGTAAGTGCGGCCAAGTAAATAAATAAATGAATAACTGAATATAAAAAGGAAAAAATGAGAAGGTCACGATAGTGTTGACCCTCTGTATATTAGCTAAGTGGAAGGGAGCCCAATTAGGAATATCCGACGAGACAAGAAAACAAAAATCTATATCTTGATTTATACATGTGGAAATGTCAATCTACCATCTGACGAACAAGGGACTGTTTATGTCGCTTCAGATACTTTTTGTTCACTGGGCCGGTAGTTTGGTACAGTTTCCCGCACACTGATCAAACTTGAAAGAGGAAAAAACTGACTCACGGCCATTTGATGTAACTTAAACATTGTCGTCGCGTGCTCACGTGCCCTAGTGCATCACGTGCTCACGTGCATCTTCACAAATTGTTACCTTTGACAGCGGTTATATGTAGTTATCGATACTGATCGCGGCTCTTGACTGCGACAGATTACTTTTCGAGCGATTAGTATCGTTTACCTTTTGTTAATAAATTATATACAAAGCAGCGAATACAAATATTTGCTGTAAATTGAAGGTTTTTGGTTTCCTCACCTTTTGCAAGCCGGCGCAGCCATAGCCAACTGCCAAAACGTAGGTGCGGGAAAGCTATGAAGGCCCGGTATGAAGTCCCAATTCTCACCCTGCTGTGCACTCACGGTTAATGATCTTAGGCAAAAGATATACTTAAGTTTTCCGCAGGGATTTATTGGCATACATAATATGTTAATTTTACTTTATAAAAGTTTATTTTTAACTAAGTATCCTATTTATATGCAGAATATGTTTACTCTCCGTGCTACCTCCTATAATTTACGCGGTAATTATATTCTGACACTTCCTGTACCTAAAACTACTACTTATGGCCTTCGTTCTTTTTCTTATCATGCCGCCAATCAATGGAACTCACTGCCGGACTTTTTTCGAACTACCAATTTTAATGATTTTAAAAAAGCATTAGCTAGCCTTGATTTTATGTACATTTGATAATTTTCACTTTAGTGCTCTTAAATTTTTTATATATAGTTCTATTTCTTTTAGCCATAACTTGTAAATATTGTACAGAATCGTAGTTAATAATGTTGTTGTATATTTTGTTACTTTTGTTATTGTTTTCTCGGAAATATTAGCTTTTATAATAGCTACTCTTAAATTCGAGGAAAAATAAAGTTTATGTATGTATGTATGTATGTCACAGTGTTAGTCTACTTGTCCAGCCAAGTATCAATAAACATAACCTTCTTCTGCTTCGAATCGCTTTGATTGGATTGACGATAACAGTTAATAGTTTTATGTACGATAAGAGAGCAATAAGTTCAAGTAGTGGCGATTTAACGGCTAGCATGTAAATAAGATATAAAATCTTGCTTATCTACAACTGATCGAGGTGATAGTAATCCGTCGGGACCTCATACAGGGACCTCATACCTTGCAGTCTGTTGTCCTCATACAGGCGCCGCCCGGGTAATTGAACTCCGCGGGCCATGAAATAGCCTAAAAATACCCTTTTTTGTGTTGATGAAAATTCAGAATAGACAGAAAAGCAAACTTCAGCACGACCTCCAAGTGACCTTGCCGTTTTCCCCTAAAGTTTAAATAACCAAGAAACAATTGGTTTAATCCACTGCCGATTTCTTTTTTCTTTAAAGAATGCAACCCGTGAAATGTCTCCAATTTCCCGGCAGATTTAAACCATATTAGTTTTGCTAAAATTTTACCACAAGATATCAGTTTCTCAAGGTATCAAATTCGCAAAGCCAAGTGTTCAAGAAAATTAAGCTGGATGAAAGATTGTTTGTCTTCGTAAACTATGAATAGATGTGACGTAACTTGAACGCGAACGGCGGAAACTGCTTTCTTCTTTATGTTATTATTTCACGATTTGTCCTCATAAGTGATTTTCTGGTCGAAGCGCATAAAAGATAATATCTAAATACCTATTTATGGATGAAAAAAATTATCGGCGGCGATTATCATGAAAACGCAATGAAGTCACAAGCCCACATTACGACTGTACAACGGCGGTGATAAACCTCGAGCTCGAATTTGAATTCAAAGGTTTAAATTTAATTTATATTAATATACCTAAGATTATTGAGTAGTCGATATTACTACGTAACTAGAGAAACTCTGTCACATAAAGTACGAAAAGAAGTAGCTGTGAGCAAGATGAAAAGCGCACTCTGAAGTTTCTGAAAGAGAAACTTAAACTATCTGGCATAATTAAAGTTATTACCTTTTTCTTTGATCGTGACCTCCTTGTCGACGTAGCTTTAAGGATTTCGGATTCACTCAGACAGGCCTTTACTGCCCAAACACAAATTAATCCCTGTATCTTTTGGATATTTCGCTACACGCTCCACAAACCATACCAAAAGGCGTATAAATCACTGGTTCTTTCGATGAGTAAGAATGTCCTATGTCAGACCGGAATTCAACCCATCAGTAAAGTTCAAGGGTGTTATATATCAAGTTCCAAAACGCCTACCATCATAAAACGCCAATCATATAGGCACATGCTGTTGTTGTGGTTGAGTATTCTTCCTTTGTATGAATTAACCTCGTCTGAAATGGATTATCGACTCAGAACAATTCAAATAGGAAATCACGAACATGTATTATAAGGGTGTCATGTATCTTTGTAACAGCTTACAATACGACTTATCAGTCCCCCAACTTTCTGGAGTGAAAAGGAAATACAAAGTTACACGAAACATAACGCTGTGTGTTATGTGATGATAAATAATAATTATGTAATCCCGGTAAAGTCTGCTGCTTTGCTGTTTAACTCATTACTGCATGTGTCAGAATATTTGGTTGATTCTGCTGATTCATATGAACTGTCCATTAGAGCTAAAATTTCTCAATTCGTGGCCCAACTTGTTTCGCAAGACGTCTTCCCTCCAAATGAAACTTCGTTTGAAATAATTTGTCTGCAACAGTAGTCCATGACTCCATATATGCGGCGACAAGTCATAGCCTGTGTAGCAATTCTTCAAGACCGATCAAAGTCAGAAATCCGGCCCTCCCTGATTAACATTGAAAAAAAAAAGCAAATAAACAATAAACGCAAATAGATGAGAAACTGACTGAATGAATATATAAGTTTCTAATAGTGATAGGACTAAATTCAGACTATGTTGTTATCTTGCATTGACTCTCTTAATCCTGTATAATGACTAGGCCCAGGAGATTTTAGACTTAACTGCAGAAGCCTAAAACCTGCCCTTGTTATCTCACGATATAATCGACTTAAAGGCGGCTCCACAATCGACTTGATCAGGGCGGCACGGCCTAGAGAACAAAAAGTTGGGTTTAATATGCCAAAGCAGCCATGTGGTCGCTTTTCATCAGCGAAGGAGCGGCACACAATCAGATCGCTGAAGTCCTCAACCGCGACCGATTATAAGAATTATAGCAAGGATGACGAATTTTCAAGATAAAGTTTTTTATCAAATACTTCATAAAAAATCTCCAAAGAAGTACCGGATTTGGAATATCCGACTATTTTCCTAAAGACGTCATAATAGATCTGTTAAAGACGGCCAAGCGCGAGAAGAGGGCTGCATCCTTCAACATCGCAAAGCTCATCATCGACGGTGCTCTTTCGATCCGTGGAGAAGAAACATTATGCACAATTACCTAAAAGCTAAAATAACACTTCGTGGCGGTATGTGCATTCTGGGTGGATTATCCAGGCATTCCTTGCAAGTAATGTAAGTATAAATACCTAATATTAATGCTGTAAGTAGTGTAAGTGTTTGTCCCGTAAAGAAAATTGTATTTGAAAAACTGAACTAAAACAATTTTAGACTGAAAAAGGTCGAGAGACGGGTCGAGCAAGGGAAGGACGATGAAGACTTGTCGCAAATAAATGAATACATAAGATGTAGAAGTAAGACTCTGTAGGGTAGAGAGCTAGAATCAGGACCGGACGTTCACTACTCTGGCGGTTCATGAGAGCATCATCAAGCTCAACTCCTTGCCTCTGCTTAAAAATGCAAACTTTCTCTGGTCAGCATCCCACCAGTTGAGATTATTAAAAAATTAATGTTTCGATGCACGCAAGTGACTGATTTCAACGCAAAATCGATAAAACAGTTACTGGTGGATTCATTGTATGTTGACCCGGCATACTCATGCTATTCAGCAGTGTTAGCGACCAAAAAAAAATTAAACGAAAGAGAAAAAATGACATTGAGCCGATCGAAAAAAAGAAGAGTAAATGTGAAATAGTTGTTATGCTCCATATCCAGTAAATAGGGAGCATATAAATAAAACAATACGAAACTATAAGATAAGAAGTTGGGAAAATGATCATAATTTTGTCATTTTGCCCGCTTCATTAGGAAATGTAACTTTAACTGACGAGAGAGGAAACAAAAGAATCCGTTGTATGAATATAGAAACACTTTTCAAGCCTGCATAGCCGGAAAAATATCATGCAGTCAGACGCAAGTTATTTTGTTTCGAAAATGGCGTAACGATTTGTCCAGTTTCAGCTGCGTGTCCTCAAGGAGTCCCGGGGCAACGTGCACCGCACGGCGTCCAAATTTCACTATCTGTCGCCTGGGGCTACTAAGACTACACTAAACTAAAGGACCTTCGTATGTTGGAAAAGAAATGCGCTAAATAACTATTAAAAGACTCAACAAGATATTCAAAAAGATACTCTACCTTTTACCGACCCCATAACTGTAGAACAAATATCAAGAAATTTTCGATCCTGTTTCAAGGTCCTACAATATGGAATTCATTACCGAGCAACATTAAAAACGCCCCGACTTTTAATATATTCAAGCGTGTGATCAAGCCATTTTTAAGAGCCAGACAAGATTCAACTTAAATACCATAATACTTAATACTTTATATCTATCTTCTTGTGTAACCTCACTTATATACTTAAGATATACGTCTTTATTATTTATTTTTAAAATGCCGCCTAGTATTTAAATTGCCCGTGGGGGGAAATCTCTCTTCCTCATAAGCCTTGCTTCTCGGAGATTTCCCCGCCACAGTCACTCCTCTCAAGCTGTATACTTATTTCAATTTAATGTCAATTAACTGTTTAGTATCATTTCTATTATATCTGTAACTTATTCTGTGTGGCAAGATAATAAATAAATAAAAAATAAAAGACTCGCCAGCAACTTATCAGTAATGCCTGAATTAATTGACACAACCGATTCAAGACTAACCTGCAAAATGCGGGAAACCAAACAAGTGTGGCGTACAAAGTATATCTAGAAACAAACGTATGTCTGATCACGAATCTTCATTGCGGTCTCCATAAAAATGAAACAATAAACATATTTTTGCATCCTTTGTAAAGCTTCCGGCCAGGTGGCACACGCACTGACGTCACAACACAGCGTTTAGCAATTTGCATCTTTAAACGAATTCTTGTGCGCTATAAGTTGCTGTCAACGTGACAAGTATGTGACAGTGGAACGTCGAAACCCTGTCAAGGATTATGCTGGTGCCTCGGGGGAGCCTGGAAAAGAAATGAGAAGTATAAATACATCATTTACATTAAGTGAAAAAAGATGAAACGAAACACATACAGAAACTACTTCGTATGGTAATGAATTACCCTTTTTCCCTCAGCGATTCCTCCATAACGTTACAGGCCTCGCAATAAACGCAATGAGAAATGACTTAGTTAACTCATCAGGATGAAGGACGATCTAGCTACGTCTTTATTTATTATTTATTTATTATTTATATATCTTCTTTTTGTCAACAAGCTTGTCTGGATTTTTGGTCCCGCAAGCTTTGAAGTTAAATTGATATTAGATTGATCCATTTATGTTCAAGGTTTAGGGGTTATAAGATCTGTATCCTTCTCGTGGAAGAAACTTTACACGCAACCAAGTAAATAGTCTCCTCCGCAGCCGTTATTAGGGTGAGAAGCGTTGCGTGACGACCCTAATAATAATGCCTGCGGAGGAGACTAATTAAACATCGACACACTATTAAAAAACGTCTAGTTGGAAGTTGAAAACGTGGTAAAACAATGTCTGAGAAAACTACAAATAACTAATTGCAGTGATATCAGTAGTGAAACATTCCTTTATTTATTTTGTACAGCCATTTGAGCGAAGATAGCAGGCATACGTATTGTGTGGAGGCACAGTGAACTCATAGTTAATGCTGTCGCCTCCGGATTGAGCCGTCCGGGTTCAAGCCCTGGCCGGAGAAATCAATTTTCCCATTATTTGGAACATGTTTTATTTGTCTGGGGGCAAGGAAGAACCTTTCATTTGTCCATTTTTTTGGATGGCGTTTTATTTGTCTGGGTGCGACGAAGCACCTTCCAATTTTCGTTTGCATTTTGTCTTGTCTTACGCGCTCGCAAAAATAGAGCAAAGTTGACAAAACAAACTATTTTTAGTAAGGAGTTTATATTTTATTTATAACAACTTTATTTGCATCAATTTTCTCCATTGCCTTTCAGTTTCAGTGTCTGCTGATGACTTTGAGTCATCATTTTGCTTGCTTAATTTAAGTTCCAGAGCTTCGAGTACTAATTTTACGATAACTGCAGAAATTCTCGCGCGCTCATTGGCTAATTGTTATTGTCAATATGCGGATAGACACATGAATTTGAAATTCGTGCGACGCGTCAGCGAGCGAGAGCGGGCAATTCGACCATTTGTTATCGTAAAAAACAAATTGACGTCAGTTTTTAATGCGTCTGTCCTGTTATTGACAATGAATTTCGTCATCACATTGTCAAAGTAGTCTGCGGATCCACTCGGCTATCGCCTCGTGGATCCACAGCTACTTTGACAATGTGATGACGAAATTTATGATCAATAACAGGACAGACGCATGAAAAACTGCCGTCAATTTGTTAAATATATCTGACGGTTTTCGTTGGTTTGCTGAGTTTTTATATTCCTCCGGCGTAGTGTGAAGGAAAACATCTTGATGTGTTTTCAGAGGTAAACCTCCGTTTTCAAATTTCTCCGGCGTTGTGTGGTCCTAAGCTCGCGTCTGTTTGTAATTCTCAGCTTACCACTGGTCCCTTTCCATGGGAAAACCTCGAACTACACGAAATCTAACTAGATCAGCTCACTTGTTGTCCATCGTGAAATGAAAACAATATTTTTAGTTCATTTAGAACAAAGAAAAGACTCCATCACCTGCGAGCATTGTAGACGAGCTCCTGGACCTGCTTTTGTCCAAGCACAATGGATCAAAAGACTAAAAAGAAGTCAGTTCTGATTAAACCCTTGATATACGAAACAGTAAACAATGCACTTTTATTGTTGCACTGAACGAACCAATTAAACATAATGTTTTCGTTTACGTAAGTTTATTTTTGCAGATGTCCCAACTGTTTCTTCAGCATCGCAAACAAGTCTTAGAGAGCGGAATTTCAGAACATAAATTGTGTATACTAAATGGTCAATCATGGCAGTCTCCCTGACTTCATTAATGACTTCATTGAAGTCAGGTTTACAGAACAATTCTGGAAGTATTAGAAACACCACAATTGCCTTGCTAATATTCGGCCTGAACGCTGTTGTGGAAAGTGAAGATTTCTTTCAGTGTCCGCCAGATAATTTTGCTTTTTATGCTAGCTGTTTCATTCTTATTCCTGCCCTTCTTTTATTTCTTGTGACGCTGTTTCTTCACAACGGATTTTGGAATTTTGTTCGCGGATGTTGTTACTATAAAGAACCAGAAAAACAAGGCTTAAAACGCTTCTGTTGCTTCTTTTATCCGCGGTGGAGATGCAGCAAATCTCTTATTGAAATAATCTTTCAAAGTTCCTTGGCTGGTTTTTTGTGGATCTTTTGGACTTTGTTACAGCGTGATTATTATATCTGCGCTGCTCTTGGAGCCACAAAGGAAGCAAAGTTGATCAACGCTACAGCGGAAGAGAGATTGCAAATTGAAGCCGACTACGCGAATGCGGGAAAAACCTCTCAAGCAGCTGCCTTGCTTTTACTCGGCGGTGCATTGGTTACGGCCTTTGTGTTTCTTTCCGTTCAACGTTGCTGCTTTCAACGGGAAATCGGCTCTTTACCAAGTCCATACCAATATCGGAAGCTAGAGTGCGAAGCGGCAGTTGACACGTTCAAAGAAAACATGGAGAAACTTGCAAAGGGACAAGGGAAAAGACGTGCGGACTTGTACTTTTCAACAACAAGCAAAACAAATCCATCCGATGAGCTAAGAAATGCTTATCAAAACCTCATCGAGGTAAATAAATTCGACGATGTGTTTTCCTCTTTGGAGGATTATCAGCATCTTCAAGCACAGGCGGCAGTCGCAGCATTTAAAGAAAGAGTTCAACAAGAAGGCAAACAAAAAGTCGAGCTGACATTTGTTGACTCGACTTGGCGTGAATACGAAGAAAGCAACATATTATCTCTGGTCTGCAACGCGTACGAAGGAATGACAGAGCGATATCCACGATCAACAGGGGACAGAACAAAGCCATATGTAAGGGAAAGTGTAGGCCAGAAGGATTCTAATCCAAATGAAGCATCTGAGGTGATAACTAATCCTGGAACAAGAGATGAACCGAACTGTTCCTAATAAGCAGAGACAATTCTTGTTATTGATATTGTTACAATTTGCAAAGTTGTAAAATCCTTTATTTATATGTGCAGAGGCCCACGAATCCTGAGTAAAGTCCACCCTACGCGGAGAAATTTGAAAGGGTCGCAGCTTAATGTTTACGGTTTGGCCTACCGTCCACACCATCTACTACGTCCAAACCGAAGCAATTTGAAAACGCCCGCTTTGCGTTTTCGTGTGGACGGAAAACATTTGAAAAAGAGCTTTTCGAAAACGATGAAGTCACAATAGTCATGTGATGTCTCTGCCCAAATCTTCCTCAAACGGAAATCCAAAATGGTGCCGGCATTAAACCCTTATTATGCACTTGCTCAAGGGCTTACGTGTTTATAACCAAGCATTACTGTCTCCGGCGATTGTCGAGTTTTTAAGTTTCTCCAGCGTAGTGTGGAAGGAAAACACTTGATGCGATTTTAGAGTGAAAGCAGACCTTTTTCAATTTTCCCCGTCGTAGTTTGGACGGGGCGTCATAGATAAAAGTCCCTGTATCGCAGATGATCTATGATTTCAATTTATTTCCAAAAGACTTACGTAAATAAATACCTGGCACTTCTACTCGAGTGATATTAAACGCTATATTACTGATCCCGAAGGAAACAGTTAGTTTTATATCAGTTCAGGGATAACAAAGTTAACTGTTACCCAAGCAGAAAACGAAGTGAATCTCTGTCAATTCACATTTAGCTCCACCGACACTGGCTTATGTGCTAACGATTATTTCGCGGTCCCAAAGAAAAAAATCAAGAAATTCTTGTCGATCATAGATAGTGATGATGAACTTAAAACACACTTTTATCGTTGCGGCCTATCAGAACTGGATTTCACAATGAATTGACGATACAGTGGACCCTAAATTGTAACTTGGGAGACCTACGTTGTAAATTATTAAACCCCCAGCATTATGGATCTCGAGCGGTCACGAATTTCTGTTGCATTTTCAACTTGACTCAAGTAATTAAACAGCCTAGAAGGAAAACAGAGTCATCAGAGACTTTAATCGACGTTATTCTCGCTTTAAACAAAGATCTCATAAGAGAAGCAAAAGTAGTGCCTGCTCCATTTAGCGACCACGATCTGGTCTTCATTTCACTGGGGTTAAAGAAAAAGCGTTCCAAGCCGGCTAGCTAACGTTACTACTACAAGTTATAAAGACTTCGACCCTGACTCCTTTCTAGTCGATTTGAATTTCGCTCCATGGTCAGTTATCGATTGTTTTGAGCACATAGATGATAAACTAAATGGGTTCAACCTATAGTTCAACCCTAGACTACCATGCGCCTATCAAGAAAGTTAAATTACGAAGCCGACCAAAGCCATGTGTCACTGATGAGATTCGCTCTTTAATTAGATCTAGGGACAACTGGAGAAAGATTGCAAGGAAGACTAACGATCCTTTGGCTTGGGCTGCCTACAGGAATTCTAAGCGGAAAGTTAAGGGTGACTTAAGATTAGCTGAACGGGAACATGTTGAAAACCAGATTAGAAACAATCCCAATAATCCAAGATGTGTCTGGAAAACGATACGATCATGTATTCCCAGAAAATCTGTGAACAGGAAGTCTTTTAGCGACAACGACGACGCAGTGGCCAAAGAGTTTAATGACTTCTTTATCTCTATCGGTCAAAACACAGTTTATTCGCTAGCAAATGAATGCAGTTATGACCTCACACAATCATCATTTGTGCCTAGGCGCTACCTCCCTTTGCAGCAATTTTCATTTAGACCTGTTAATTGTGGTGAAGTTGAAAAGGTAATTACATCAATGCCAAGTGATAAGGATTCCAAATGGGGAATACTATGTGCATGAGCTGCGCCAAACATCTTTGTCTCAGGGGATGTGCCACTCCTACTCTTTATTATTTCGTTTTTTTTTTAATTTCGATGCAAGAGATACTAGTATTGTAAGTAATTCTAGTATTGTAACAAGCATTAGTGGAGTAAGTAGTGTTAGTATTGTATGTAGTAGTAAGTTAATATTGTAAGTAATGTCTCTAATTGGAAAGTAATCGTAAAAAATAAAGAGTCGCTGGAAAGTGATAAGGCCCCTGGGATTGATAAAATCAGTATACGAGTGATCAAGCATAGCCTTCCTGCTACTTTGCCATGCATAACGTCCATAATAAATGAGTCTCTCGCAAGCAATACGTTTCCAATGGTATGGAAAACAGCTGAAGTGACTCCTGTGTTGAAAGAAGCCGATCATGAAAAGCCAAATAACTACCGCCCCATACATGTTACTATTACCTGTTCTTTCATAACGTATTGCGTATTGCTTTAAATCAACTCCTGCCTTATCTGGTGGAGAATGATCGTGATATTGAGAATGATATTGGCTTGTCATCCTCTGCCAACCAGTGGTTCAGGAGTTACTTGTCAAACAGGTATCAAGCTGTACGTATAAACACTGCTCTTTCCGAACCTCTGCTCATGAGGTGCGGTGTACCCCAAAGAAGCATCCTTGGGCAGTTGCTTTTTACAGTTTACACCAATGACTTGCCTTCAATTCCACAACACTGTTCCACGGACTGTTACGTTGATGAGACTAAACTGCTAATGTCATTCCAGGTTCAGGACTGTGAACCGACTATGGCCGCGATGAACGATGATCTTATCAAGCTACGTAACTGGTGTTTTGATAATAAGCTACCCCTGAATCCGGACAAAACTAGATTGATTGTATATGGTAGCCGGCAAATGATATCGAAAATTAAGGATTTCCGTCTCACCCTTCTGGGTAAGGAACCTTTACCCGTCGACTCTGTTAAGGACCTGGGTGTTGTGTTTGATAGCAAACTTTCATTCAACGACCACATAATTAAAGCAGTATCATCTTGTATGTCTGCCTTAGGGCAAATAAGCGGAGTTAAACATGTATGTGCAAATGTAAAGTATATCAACACGTCACTTTACATCCTTGTTGCCACGTTAGCCGAATACGTCCATTACCCTATGAGGCAAAGACTCTTTTCTCTTTCTACCCTTCCACGCACAGTACCCTCCAAGAAACACTTTGGACGTTTCATGTTTTTTAGATAACGACGCGTTGATTATGGTCGATGTAAATTGGTTTTCAAGATGTCGATACAAAGTCCAGAAATTTAGCATGCCAATCATGTCAGTCATATATAGCTCATTTATATGTACGACCCACCATTTTGGTCACTTAGTAAACTAACGAATTTTAATGCCACTATTTACCTCACCCACCCACTTCACTAAATATGCAATAGTTTGAATACGGGCCTTTAGCAAAACCCACCTGGCGAATAAGTAGATGTGTTTACTGTTGTTATATGTTTCCTAGCTTGCTGTACCTGGAAAAATATGGAAAAAAAAATTGATGTGCAACCTAAAAAGCAAAAGACTTTTCACAAAAAAATGTTACTCGTAGCCTTTCTCTTACTCCTAGCCTTTCTCTTACTCCTCTGGGTTGTTCAAAGTTTGGTTAAGCTAACGAGGATAAGCGAGAATTTTGATTTCTGCTTTGCAACTTTTCGGAGAGGTTTTCTATTTATATTGTTTGGCCTTCTCGTTTGAATTTGAAAAATCTCAAACTAAAAGAAAAATAGCAAGCGAAAAGTGTTTTAAGCAGGAGAAATTAATACCTTGGTTAACTTTTAATCCAGGGTAAGCGTTAATCGGCTTTCGAACAACTCCGCCCTGATGTTCATTCCTAACGGCTTTTTTCCAAACCCAAAACCGTTTTTTTCCGAATCCAAACCCAGTTTTTCCTTCGGCCCCAAAAGAGGATTTTTCTGACTCCAAAACAAGTTTCTCCGAACTCAAAACCGGTTTTTCCCGAGCCCAGAACCGTTTTTTTCCCAACTCAAAACCAGTTTTTCCGACCCCAAAACTGGTTTTTGCCGACCACGAAACCGACTGTTTTCCGGCCCCAAGACCGTGTTTTTCCAACCCCAAAACCCGTTTTTGCTGACCACAAAACCGGGTTTTTTCCGCATCCACACCCGTTTTTCTGGAACGTAAAACCGGTTTTTTCCGACCTCAAAACTGGTTTTTTTCGGACACCAAAACCGATTTTTCCGAAATTAAAACCGGCTTTTTCCGACCTCAAAACCGGGTTTTTCCGACCCAAAACTTGTTTTTGCCGACCACAAAACCAGTTTTTTCCGATATCAACCCGGTTTTTTTTACCCCAAAACCGGTTTTTGCCGACCAAAAAACTGGCTTTTGTCCAAGCCAAAAACCGGCTTTTCTGACCTCAAAACCGGTTTTTTCGACCTTAAAACCGGTTTTTCCGACCTCAAAACCGCTTTTTTCCGACCCCAAAAACCGGTTTTTTCCAACCCTAAAACGGGTTTTGGCCGACATTAAAACCGGTTTTTTGCGACCTCAAAACCGGTTTTTCCCCACCCCAAAACCAGTTTTTTCAACCCTAAAACCGGTTTTTGCCGACCCCAAAACCGGTTTTTTCCGACCTCAAAAACGGTTTTTTCCGACCTCAAAACTGGTTATTCCCGACCCCAAAAACCGGTTTTTTCTAACCCCAAAACCGATTTTTTCCGACCTTAAAACCGGTTCTTTCCAACCCCAAAATAGGTTTTTTTCCGTTTTCAAAACCGGTTTTTCCGACCTCAAAACTGGTGTTTTCCGACCCAAAAACCCGTTTTTTTCCGAATCCAAAACGAGTTTTTCCGATCTCAAAACCGGTTTTTTCGACCTTAAAACCGTTTTTTCCGTCCCCCAAACCGGTTTTTTCCAACCCCAAAAACGGTTTTTTCCGACCTTTAAACCGGTTTTTCCGACCCCAAAACGAGTTTTTCCGAATTAAAAACGGTTTTTTCAACCTCAAAACCGTTTTTTTTTACCCCAAAACCGGTTTTCTCCAACCCTTATCCCGGTTTTTTCCAACCTCAAAACCGTTTTTTTCCGACCTCAAAACCGGTTTTTCCCGACCCAAAAACCGGTTTTTTTCGACCCCAGTTTTGGGGTCGTAAAAACTTACATATGAAAGTGACAATAAACCCCTCAATTTCAGGTCTTAAAAACTTCTGAGAATAAAGCTTCTTAAATTCCTTGGTAGACGCTTCGTTGTTATTCCTGATATGCTTAGCCAGCTTTTAGTGTGGGCACCTGTAGAACTTAAAAAAAAATGCGCATGCCCAGCTGTACATTTGGCTGTACATTTGTCTAAAGTAGCCTTCCTAATATTCGCTTAACAAAAGATAAATGCTGGTCATTTATCCTTGTTTTAAAGACTTCGAGAAAAGCAGGACCGACAAAACAAGTGTGTCAAGACAAACAGTCATTCTTGCATTCCTGATGTCATGTTTCAGGCTCATGTTGCGCACGAAAATTACGATCAAAGATTACAGTTGTAAACAGAAGACGACAAAAGGCGACGAATTGGGGTCCACTTACCAAGCTTGTAATCTGCTGCTAGGGGAATTACCTTCTCAGTTCAAAAATGTAGTTTACAAAACTTGAGCTCCAAAAGAACAACACATGACAATTAATGGCAAACTTAATAAGTTACGAAGACAGCTTTTGTCACATTATAGTGAATTTCAAGTAAACATGTACGAATTTGATAATCGTTCAAAGTTGTAAGCCATTGCACGTTACCTACATATAGCAAAAAGGTATCACAACTCATCACGTGAAATAACCATTTTGTTGCTAACTAACTAACTGCCTGTTTTTTCTGAAATAAATCGGTAAGCGTTAAGAAATTGGTCTTTAGAAATAACCACCAAATTAAACTTGAGTTCCAACAGGATAAAAACGTGACTTTCAAAAACGACAAAGCATACAGCGTTCGTAAATATTGTTAAATTACAGTGACATTTACGGCAAACATGATAATTACCTCAAACAAATTTATGTCGAAATCAAATGCTTTTAAACTGTTAAGCCATCGATCTTCGAAGATAACCACCAAGGCACATAAGTTGGTAAAACAAAGCATATCAGGAATAACAACGAAGCGTCTACCAAGGAATTTAAGAACTTTTATTCTCAGAAGTTTATAAGACCTGAAATTGAGGGGTTTATTGTCACATTCACATGTAAGTGAAATTTCAGACAAACACGTTGTTGATACGCCCAAATTGGTATAGGGAAGATATTTGTTCAAAAACATCGTTTTTGTTATTTCAATGTTCCAACCGTTAAACAAAAGAATTCTTTGTTTTATCAGCCAATAGTTCTCTGGTTGGCATATTAATAACAATAGGCGACGTCAGCTATATCTTTGCTATAGAAATAGCGCTTAATTTTCCTATTCATCCCGTTCATTGTTTTTTAGCCATTGTATACTGCTTACATGGAGCAGTTAGGTATCACTACTGGTTATCTAAAGAAACCATTTTCCAAGTAACTAACGACTTGGTTCTTTGAAATAAAGCGAAAAGTGTCAAGAAATTAGCTTTCAGAAATTACCAACCGACGGGAATAAGTTGTTTGAAAAAAACATATTAAGAAAAGCAACGACTCGTCCATCAAGGCGTTTAATAAGTTCTATTTGCAAATTTTAAAAGACCAAACCTTAAACTTTTTTCAAGGATAATTCTTCTTGTAGCAGATGACAACATACCTAGTCAATCTCACTTCGTCGCTTTCTTTTTTTGTATTTTGTCTCCGCTCACCATTTTTATGCCACATTGGGGGTTTCTTACGTTAGCCTTTAAATTGATATTAGGAATAAGAAAAGATTGTTAGTCTTGGCACTCTTTCAGGCTGGTCTTACTGGTTTCTCAAAATTTCATCGTGAACAAAAGGTTTCAGTAATTCTCAGGAATTTTTCTCCCTCAGCAAAAAAATTAGTAAAACAATTAGAAGACAAATTTAGCTGAGCATGCGCTGTTTTGACAAATTTTAAGCGTAACTTGAATAATAGTTTTTTTCCAATTCACTGCTGTCATTGCATTTCAGTTGTGATACCTTATTGCTACATATAAGTAAATATGCAATGGCTTAAAACAATGAACGATTATTAAGCAAATTAAGCACTTAGTGTCATACTGACTACTTCTGCGTATCCATTAACGTGTTTGCTTGTAACTGACCATAAAGTGACAGAAGCTGTTCTCGTTATTTGTTAAGTTGTTATTTAATTATCGCGTTTCGTTATTTTGGAGTTCAACTTTAAACATGAACATTTCTGAACTGAAAAAGTAATTCCCCTAGTAACAGATGACAAATTTGCTAAGTCGACTTCAATTCGTCGCCTTTTGTCGTCTTTTGTTTCAACTGTAATCTCTGATCGTAATTTTCGTGCACAATATTAGCCTGAAACGTCACATTAGGAATGCAAGAATGGGAGTTAGTCTGTACATTATTTCCGGCTGGTTTTGCTTTTTTTCAAAGCCTCTATCATGACGACAAATTTCCAGTTTTTTTTTTCGCTGGACGAAAGTGTTTCGTTAAGCAAATATTAGGAAGGCTACCCTAGACGAATGTAGCTAGACATGCGCAGTTTTCATGTTCCACACGTGCCGCCCATAAGTCTTGGCAGTTGTAACTTGAGCTTTAATAACGTGCCTTTTCAAAGGCTGTCAAACGGCTGTCAATGTCGCATGCAATTGTTTTAGAGTTAGGTCTTCTTTAAAAAGAGACAAAGCAAAAGACAAAATTCAGTTCTTCAGGGAGCAACCCTGTTGAGAAGGTTTAGTCTACCTCGGAAGAGAATTTTAAGAAAAGACTCTCAAGGAGGAGTCTCTTGTGAAGTAAGTTTTCTTGTTACCAGATTCTACGTTATTATCAGCTAGGTGCTATCATGATGTTTGCTATCTATTCCATGCATCAAACGAACGAATTAGTTTGTCTCAGAAACTTATTCTCGTTAATTTCAATGTGATACAAACATTCGGTATGAATTTTTTTAAACTAGCAGCCAAACCAGAATCAAATCTTTTACTGCAGACCTCAATAACGAAAACTATAAAGAAGCTGAACTTTTTAACTATTTTTTTTTTTACAAGAAAAATGATTTTAATGTTATTGGGATTCATTCTCTTCTCTTCGTTTCAATCAGCCTTGAAAAGCTTTCATATGACTAATCAGCACTCGTGGGTCAGCTTAACGTAACACAACTTTATATAACTTACCGATTTCTTTTTATTCATTTCTCAAAGATCATCTATGAAGCGTTTTGTTTTCTTTATAATAACTTGGGCCTTGGTGGCGTCATTCCCTCCCGACAATCAAGCTCAGGTAAGCGTGTGTCCTTCGCTCCTCCGTGCTCCATTAGTTTTCTCAAAGACGAACTATTTCATTTTTCTGAGTTGTTGTCTGAAATCGTTTTTCATACTCTAAATGATTGATTTACTACTTTAACAGGATGGAGACTATGACAAAGCCTCTGGTAAGTGCATCAGCCGACTCCCTTTAGCAGTGTTACTAGCAGTACAACAACATTATCATCTCATTTAATTAAGGAGGCCGGCAACAGTTTCCAGCATTTCCCTAACAGCTATACTTTGAAGGATGAATATTGCCAATGTTTAACACGTGATGCTACAATAATGGTATCATACAAATTCCCAATCATTGGTAATCAAGTTGCAATCATCTATTTTACATAACATGTTACCATAGCAACAATATGGCATACTAAAAACACCCTTAATCTTAGCTGTAAAGCGATTATAACTCAAAAACGAGCTCCATGACCCCTATTATTCATTATCGAATTATGATTAGCATGATAAGATGCAACGTTTTGCAAAGTTTAAAAAATTCTTTGGAGTGGGTTCAGAGCCACCTTAAATGTTCAAAAATTAATCTTCCTAAACACCCACTACTGCCAGAAAATATAGACAATTTTGGCGTAAGCGATTTAAAATCAGTGTATTTTTGTGAAAAAAATAAGAGAATATTTAGGATTGAGAATTTCCTGAACGATATTTAGGCGATTTTTCGTGATATTTGCAGTCTGGAAAGACCTAGTTCAAGTTATGGATGTAGAAGTTGACCAAATTATAAGCCTACGGGTAAAGGAAATCTTCAAACGAATGACACCTCTGCCATGCAATATTTCACAGAGTTCTGCAAAGCAGTATTGACCGCTGAAAAATGCCTAGACCTGCCACTGAATTCAATCGATTTATGTAATTTCAGACAGTTTTAAACAACGCATTTTCTACGTTAAGACAAGAGACGCTGCCAAACCGACATTTCACTCAGTTAACTATTAGAAATTGAAGAAAGTGAAAAAAATAGTCTTTTCTTGATCCTCCACTCTTTTAGCTTCCTTTTCTTGCTTTTTTCCCTCTCTTATTTTTTTTTTCTTCGCTTGGAGTGATTTTAAGGCCTTTTGAAGTTGTGAAATCAAAGTGCATATGGCTGTTTTGGTGCACGATTTTCATTAATTCAATCATAGTACATATATATATACTAAAGCTTGATGATCTTAGCTTGACAATTAGCAGGGAATGTTAATTGTCTAAGGGGTGTTTTTCGGCTCGTCGCTTCTCGCTCTTCTCTTTTGAAGAGTGGGCATATGTTTCCTGCCATTCGATAAGAAAACAATAGTGTCTGGGTTTTTTCGCAAGTGGACTGATTTGTCAAAGGCAGCGCGTCTTATTTTGTAATACTTTTTCTGTACAGGCTTGAGTACAGGGTATTCTTTTTTTTTTGTGACATACTTAAGAGAAGGAATAAATCTGGTTTTTTTTTTCTCTCCTTAGACATACCAGAAGATATTTTCGAGCGCTCAAGGGAATTTTTCGAAGAGCGGAATTTCCACATTCTTGAGCAAAGGGAGTAGATTATTTATCAATCGAGAAACTTTTTGCTCCAACCCCAGAATCTGAAAAAGACCTTAAAAATATACAAATGTATAAAGAAACAAAATATATATTCATTTATAAAAACAAGCAAAGTCTAAATTGTATAACTCCGCTTTCGCTGTCGTTTCTTATTTCAAAAAGGAATCATTACACTTGAAGATCTGGTAAGCGAAAGCAATGACTTCATGGTTAAGCAGCCCCCAAACAACTTACTTTTTACACCTAGGGAGGTGTTTCTACTGATGCAAGTTATCGATGCGCTTCCTCTGCAAAGGCGGAATTCTTTGGCATTATGTGGGCAAAAAAGCGATAACACTTTTGTCATGAAAGATCATATTAAGCTACATTTGAAGGATCAGGAAGTATTAATAGACAAAGCCACATCAAAAGATATTTATGGAGAAATACGATCCAAGTATGAAACCACCCCAACTGCGCAACCGAAATATACGGGGCAATATTCCAGTGTGAGTTTAGAATGGAAAGAAAGATATAATTTACCCTTTAAAGTGCTTAACGACACAAAATCGAGGGAGTTTCAGTATAAAATTCTTAATAGATATTAACAACGAATGCTTTTTTACACAAAATTGGTTTGATAGCTTCACCATTATGTACATTTTGTGGT
This sequence comes from Micromussa lordhowensis, assembly GCA_964020085.1. Taxonomy (NCBI): domain Eukaryota; kingdom Metazoa; phylum Cnidaria; class Anthozoa; order Scleractinia; family Lobophylliidae; genus Micromussa; species Micromussa lordhowensis. Next base: position 31,328,987 of record OZ026599.1, on the reverse strand, counting down.
GCAGAGAGTGAGTCCCTAGAGCATTTATTGATTGCATGCCCATTCACTAGTAATATTTGGCTGCACTTTATTAATTGGTGTAGGAATGTAAACATAGTTTTAGATGGACTTTCTAATATTGATAAACTCTTTGGCATTTGGAATAGAGATGACGATTTCTTTTTGCTCAATCACCTTTTAATTATAGCAAAAAAACACATTTATGAATGCCGGAAAAATAGCACTCGCCCGTCTTTTAAAGTGTTTTACAAAGCTCTAGCCTACATATACCAGCTAGAACTTCAGGTTATGAAATCAAATAACAAATAGTCCAGTCACAATCTAAAATGGAGAAAATATCTCGATAACTTAGAACAATATTAAACGTTTGATTTCTCATTGCACCCTGTAATCTAATTACTATTATTATTAAAAGTGGTAATGCAGTGGAATTTTATGAATGACACCAATAACACGGAAAGTACTATTGTAAAAGCGTAATGTGTGTGGGTAATTTGTTGTTGTTAATTTGTGCAATATATGTCAGGTCTTTAACCAGTGCATTGTAAAATCTTATGATAAAAAATTGTAAGTAAGCCAACTGTAAATTAATTAGGTATTGTATTATATGCTTTGTAAGTAATGCCTGTAGTGTAATTATGAGTAGTGCAATTTAAATGTAAATGTAAGTATAATATTAGTATTGTTAGTAGTGTAAATGTTTTTGTTCTGTAAATAAAATTGCATTCATTTAGAAAAAAAAGCCTCCGCTTTCGCAGAAAAATCAGTTGCTTCAATCTGCTTCAGTCTTGGAGTTCCTTCTTTTCTAATGATCATCCTCGTTCATGGAAAACTGTATGTTTGATGTGTAACATTATTCGCAGGCTAACTTGCCCTAGAGATTTGTCAATGACCTACGTTGTTTTTAATTCTAGACTCACCCTAATCGTACGGGGAATTTGAAACAGCGGTACTTCAAAAAAACTGAGCTCTTGGGGTGAGAGCGGGCGCCCAAGCATCTATGGGAACGTCTGAGGAGCAAAGCTGTAAACAAGAATGTTCCCCCCAAACGATCCCATATATGGAGCATCATTCTAACCCCCACCCCCCCCCCCCCCCCAGGATATCACTTAATTTTTCTTGTATTGAGCGGGCAAGCCCACACAAGTCACATTATGAAGTAACAGAGTTATCTATTTTTGTAAAGTTTTAGTTTTTACCGCTTTTTATTTATACCTCTGCCGGCAGTAACAAGTTACGCATCCCGTGCTATTTGTAATAATGCATTTTTTGTTCAATTGACGTAGTCAAATGAAAAATAAAATTGATATTTTTTTCTCCTTAGACCAACCTATGCGCAAAGACGTTTTTGAGAATGCAAGGGAATTTCCAGAAAAGAATTTTCAGACTCTTGAAGAAAGTAAGTAAGGATGATTTAATTTAGCAGGCAACGAAAAGTTTCTCGATGACATCAATCAATCAAATACTTTATTTATTCACGTAACACCAAGGAGCTCCTAAGTGCTCGTTAAAACGTGTACGTGTGCAGTACTGTGGAAGAATTAAATTATACAAAATATAGAAAGATAAAATTAATCAATTAATTAATAGACACAACCTAAATACTTACTAAGAATGACAATTGCCTCAAGCGAGTAGTGATAAATTAGACTTGGGCTAACAGCAATTCGCGACTCTATGGTAGTAAAGAACTGGTTCATGCTTGACGTGCGTATATCGAGTTATGGACGCACGCGGGATGTTTGGAGAACACCAGAGAAGACCTGCTTAAAGCGCAGCTGAAAGCAACTCTAGCTCTTAAGCGCTCTCCAAGCTTCTAATTCTTTTATAACATACCGACGACAACTTAGGCTCCAAAACATGTCTTATTTGTGACTGTCAACAAAGTTCTCAAGGTAAAGAAGACCAAACAAAGGATCCTATTGCCCGGTTAAAAAACGCCACGATCAGTTGGAGGACGGCTGTGCGAAAACGCTTCAACTGGTTAACTCTAAAATTGTCAATAAAAAATTCGCTTAAATTCGAATTAAAGAAAATGGAGCCAAACGAAGTCAAAATACTCAATGAAAATGTAAGCAGACACAGTCAAAGTACTCAAGTTTCAGTACGCATCTGAGCTTTGTGAAAGTAAAAGGCTTGAAGTAGAGTTTGAATTGTTCAAAATGATGCTCACATTGCCGAAACTTTAACAAAAGGAACTCGCAACTTAACTAGACAGAGACTTTGCAACTGAAATGAATTGCCCACGTCATGTTATTTACCCACGGCCGTGCGTATATATATAAAAAAAAACGCCCGTGCGTATATAGAGATTTTTACCATAACGGCTAAATAGGAATTAGGTAGGACCAGCTCGCCTGCTATGTTATAATAGTAGACTTTAAAAGAAAAATTAACTAGAGTACCTATCAATATTCTGTCTTCGGAAAACTTCTATCTTGACATACGAAACGTTATTCAAAAGGTCAAATTTTCTTAAGGTTTTAGTGTATTTTCAGAATAACAAGTACACCCTTAATTGTATTATTGTTGTCTTTTTTTTTTTTAGTATCTTTATTTCTATACCTACTCTTTTTAGTTAACTTCCTGATTTCTGTAAACTTGTATACCTACTCTCTCTAGTTAATTTCCTGACTTCTGTAAACTTCTATACTTACCTTTTTTTTTAGTTAAGACATGACCCACCTAGATTAGCTAGCTACCTGTGGGCATGTCCAATTTGTTAAAATAGTTATTAGAAAATAAAGGAATGTATGTATGTAAAGAAAAAAAAAGGTAGTGTAACTGTTTTAACTATTTATTACTACTTTTTTCTGGCGTAATTAAATGAATAATTTTTTTTCGCCTTAGACGTACCCATAGCTGTTGTCGAAAATTCAGAGAAACCTCGCGACGAGGATTTGCAGGCTCTTGGAAAAAGTTAGTACATTATTTAGTAATACATTTAGTAAACAACAAGTACCATCTCACCTTCCAGGGAGGTTTTAACGGCGCGTGCGAAAATCGCTTCCAGTGAGTTGAATTAGTAACTGCCATAATGAAAGATTACTTGTAAAGTGATCATAGGTGTACTAGCTACGCCGGGGAGTCTGGGGGTGACAGCGCCTTTCTCCCATCCTGGCCTGTTGAACGGGGGAATTGTACAATTTATCGTGATGTGTCGGGTAAACACTCTTGGCAGGAAATCAAACAGATTTGTGCTCATAGGTGGCCAACGTTTCTGGCTAAAGACATCCTGAATGTAACTTATAATTATTTGTTTTATTTTACTTTATTTCTATTTTTTCTGGGTAGTTAAATAAATAAATGAAATTGGATTTCTTAGACACTTTCGACACTGCAAGGGAATTTCCCGATAAGAATTCCCGGACTCTTGAAAAAGGTGAGTACACTATTTGGCAATGTATTTAGTAGACAACGATTAGTCGCTCGCTTTTCTCAGCGATACTAATTAAAGCGTGCGCCAAAATTACCTCTAGGATAATTACAATGACTTGTAAGTGAGTCATTAGTTTTGCATTGCCATTGTGTGGAGTTACACAGGTCTCATAATGCAACTTTTTTGGTAGGTTTACTTTTTACCTCTATGCCTGGGCAATTAGTAATTGGGTACTTTTTGGCGGTAGTAGTGTTTATGTTTTAGATTTTTTTTCCGGCATATTTAAATTTTAAAAAAGTGGATATTTTTTTTAACCTTTAGACATACCCAAAGACGTTTTCGACAGTTCAAGGGAATTTCCCGATAAGAATTTCCCGACTCTTAACGAGAGTGAGTAGATTATTTAGCAACACATTTAGTAGATAAAAAGTGGTCTCTTCATTTCTCGGAGATACTAGAGCTCTCGCGAAAATCGCTCCATTGAGTTGAAATTAGCTAAAGCGATAATTAAAGATGACTTGTAAATACACAAAGGCCTTAGAGCCGGAGGGATGGTGATCCATTCGATTAAGGCCCAGTCCTCACTTCTTGGTGGCATTTCCACTCTTATTTTCTAAATCACATTTAAAAGCTGTTTAAAGGACTATGCATGTATCAGTTCCAAAAGTGAAAAGAACAAATACATAAGATTTCCTTAGTTTCAGTCCAAACAAGCTTTGGATGGTTTCGTGGAAATCTCCCAATACAAAAGATCAGATTTCGTTTTCGGCTGCAACAGATACAGCCTTTTAAAGCAGTTTGCGGAAATCAACCTAGCCTTACCTACTTCGTTGCCCATTCCAATTGCTCTTCAATACAAGCCAAAAGGGGGAGTGAAGTGATAGGAAGACATGCATTTGGTATACCCTCATTATATTTAACGATTGATTATTCTGTAGGTTACCGTAAACGGTTCTAGTTTGCTGCTATCAATTCAATTCCCTATAGGTCAAACTCAGTTTTGTCTGTTTCATGTATTTTTCTCTTTAGACTGGCTGAAAGATGTTTCAGACAAAGAAAGAAACCTTCACGAAGATCATTTGAGATATTATTATAATAATAATAATAATAATAATTATTGGAATTCAAGTAAGGTTACTTTTTTCATACTTTTGATATGTTCATTTTTAAAAATATTTCATTTTCTTCTTTTCTCAGTTGCTTACTTTTTTCATTATATATGAAACGTCGCAAGTGTAACTCTAATACTCATTTCCTACAAATTTCACGAACATGTTTTTGGCATAGCATGTATTTCGAGTTCGGCTGTGATTTATATTAAGAGGCCCCGGATTTGTTCCCTGGATGAAATTGTTGAATGAAGAAACTTTAAAGTGTGGGAGGTTTGTAAGCATTTTATAGTTTCTGCCTTTCTCTTGCCACAAAGCTGATTGTCCTAGCCCAGACATATCTTTGATCGTAAGTATGTAATTTATCTACGATGATTTCAGAAATCTTTACATTACTGAGACCTACTTTGTCGAACATCATATGAAAAGTCTGATCGACTTCCAAGATTTAGACCATTAGAAAGTTAAATTTCGGTTAAAATATTATTTTTTTATCTGATATCAACGAAAACACTGATTTCTTGGGTGTTTTTGTCTACGCAACAAAATTACTTTTACATGTTCTCTCTACATAGGATACATCGCTTATATAAAGGTTAAAGCAGTGACGGGCATCGGTGGTCGTGGTCCAGGTCAAAGTAGTCGCTGGGGTTCAAATCCAGTACTCGTGATCGTTTTGAACAATGGCAATAGGTACACAGCAGAGCTGACGAACGACAAGAATGAAGGTGAAAGATATGTAATAGAATTGTCCGTCCAAAGTGACTTCATACCGAGTCTTACCTGCACTCATGAAGACATCAAGGAAGTTTATCTCGAGGCTCGAGGCACTGATGGATGGTACGTAGAATCGATCGATACCTATACCGCGAAGAGAAATCGACTGTACACTAAACTAACCACTGATCCAGGCTTCAGTATGTGGGTGGACGCCAATGAAGAGCATCTTTACCCATACAATGCCAAAAAGCACCTCCTCACCAACGCTGTCGCAGGATCCTGTATCACCTATTTACGTGTAGATGCAATAACTGGAGACGAGGCAGGTGCCAGTTTCTCACAATGGTACGGAAAGAACCACTTGATAGTTCTCATGTTATCAAATGACATCAAACTTCAGGCAGAACTTGAAGGCCCTATGATCCAAGACCAGTCGTATATGCGAGAGTTGCACTTTGCAAGCCGGTTTCAAACTAGACGATGCGTGTCGTTATCTGACATTAGGGAAATTCATCTACGAACTCAATCTGGAGGAGATGATGGTTGGTACATAGCATCTATTCGCACTTCTGCTAAGATTGGTGATGAGCAATACGAAGATCTGACAAATGATCCACATCTAAACAAGTGGCTTGATGATAATGAAGAGTACAAGTATTCTTACAATGCGAAAGACATCAAACTAACATTGGTAGATCAAGAATCTCTCAATTGCGAATACGGCAATCCAACTTGTGAATGCAGAGCAGATGTAGATGTTTGTACATTTAACCTTGAAATTGACGAAATTCGAACCTTCACCAGCTATCAAAAGTTGTCGGTGGATGAACCTACAGGAATTGCTATGCGGGGATCCCAGGGAGTGATCTATTATTTCGGTGACGATGGGACACCTACGCCACTGCAAACAGATAGAACATGTTCAACGCAGGATAGCGCCAGATGCACTTATCCTCAGTTTGTAGATGGTAAAACGTACCGTTTGGCGATAGCTGTCAATGGACAGATTCCTGGACCTACCTTGATTGTTCACGAAGGGCAAACTGTTATAGTACATGTTCACAACAATCTTACCATTGAGGGTATTTCAATTCACTGGCATGGGATGCACCAGAGAGGAACACCTTGGATGGATGGTGTAGGACAAGTGACTCAATGTCAGATAGGGCCTCAAACAAGCTTTTCATACATGTACACTGCTAGTCCTTCAGGGACGTTTTGGTACCATTCTCACAGTGGTGCTCAAAGAACAGATGGCTTCTTTGGTGCGCTTATAGTAAAAGAAAGACCAGCAAGAATGAACCAAATCCGATCTGAACTGAGAGATCATGGTGCATTTGAAGACCTTCCAGATAAGCACACCTTAACTCTTCTAGACTGGCAACATGAGGCATCATTGGACCTGTTCACACAGATCCATGCTAGCTTGGGCTTTTATCCAGAGAAACCGATTGGCGAGGTGCCTACTCCAGATGATGAGGATGAAAAATATGTGTCCACACGTAGTTTTGAAGAAGGAGAAGTTGGACCTGTCCCGTATTTTTCTGGGATTATAAATGGGAAAGGCAGGCATGTTGATGTTCCATACATCAAGACAAGGCTGAGTATATTTACTGTCGAAGCGGGAAAGACATATCGCTTTCGCCTAGTTGGTGCCCAAGGACTATATGCCTACAGATTCTCCATTGATGGCCACAAACTGACCGTGGTGGGCACTGACGGCTACTGGCTTGAGCCTGAAGAAGACGTCGATTACATCATCATCCATACAGGAGAAAGATATGACTTTCTCCTTAGCACAAGCAATACAGATGGGCTGACTGACTACTGGATGCGTGCGGAGACTCTAGAGATTGATACAAGTGGGATCGGGCCGCCCTACCAATCACTAGGACATGTGGCAGAGGCTATTTTGCACTACAAACAGCCTGGGGACTCCGATAATCCGGATGTTAATGTACCATCAACAAAATATCAAGACATCAAAGATAAATCTCCTTCCATACAATGCACCAATAACGCGCCATGCAAAGCAGTGAACTGTCCATTTAAGAACTTTCATCCATCATATAACATCAATTGTGTTAATGTCCAAAACCTACGTTTACTTGAACCAACTCCAACTGACGAACTTCCAGATGCAAACCCTAAAGACCCTGACATATGCCCAGATTGCAGACATTTCCTCAACTTCAATTTTGAGGGTGGCTCACAAACTAGTGCAGTGAACGGGCGCAATTTCATTCTCCCTTCCTTTCCTCCCCAAACCCAAAATGAAGAGTTCGAAGAAAAAGATATTAAGTGTGACCTTGAGGCCAAATGCAATCCATCGACAACCGAGTGCTCATGTGTCCATGTCATAGACATTCCACAAGGTGAGACTATTCAACTGGTGCTTACGGCAATTGGTGTTTACCACAACGCCCATCCAATTCATCTTCATGGCCACACATTTCATGTTGTTCATGTTGGATATCCGGAATATAACACCACAACTGGTTTTGTTGGAGAACATAGCAGTCATATACACTGCGATGATATTGACTGTACTAAAAAGGGATGCAACAAGGAGAGATGTACCGAACCAAGGTGGAATTTCAAGTCAGTGGATCTTTCAATCCATAGATATACGGTCCGGAAGGACACTGTTATCGTTCCTGCTGGGGGGTACGTTGTCATCAATTTCCTATCTGATAATCCTGGCTACTGGTTTCTTCACTGCCACATAGAGGTGCACCAGCTTGAGGGAATGGCAATAATTGTCAACGAGAGTGCTGGTCAGCCTATCGAACCACCGACGGGGATGAACAAATGTGGAGATTTTGAGATAAGTGTCGACACTTTTCGCTCGTACAGCTCCAGTTAGGGGAGATCAAAGCATTTCAGCACCTATTGGTCTCAAGCAACCTAGCAGTTGAAAGACACTATGCTAAAAGCCTTATTAAGATTGTAGACTAATGGAGGGTTTATTTATTTACGAAAGATATAGTCTCCACTATAAAGGCCATTTTAATTTAAGGCGCGGCTATTTTTAAAAAGTACCTATGCTGGTATTTTTGGCCTTGTTGAATTATAAAGATTAGTGCGTACTACTAGACTAACACCAATCAAACAGTCGGCTAGAAGCAATCTGGGACACAATAAATGGGAAATATTTAGTATTTCATGGCAACGGTTATCCGAATTTGTTATTTTCACTGATTTCTCAGATTTGATAATATTCAGCGTCATACAGAAACATTTTGATAAGATGTATGAACAACAAGTAATAAAGTTGTTGATTGGCATATTTATCGTGACTCTTTATCAATGGTAATTGATCTGTTTGGAGTGATGTATGGAAACTTTGACGCACCCTACACCGGCCTCACCCTAGCTTCCAAGTAATAGGTAATACATTAAGGTTCTATCATGATAATACTGATTTCGATCTGTTCGAGCTGTAATTCTCCATCCCCCTCCTCGGCTAAATGTGTTTATCAGACTTTCTATCAAAATCTGGATAGCCGTAGCAAACAAGGCTCCTAGAAAGAAAAATATGGATTCTCAATGTTTTTTGCAAGAAATTGTCTAAGATATACCCAACAAAGAGAAACATAAAACCGGCTGATAGGGAGCAGAAAAGAGAAAGAAAGAAATTAGCAAATGTCGAAAGCTTTATTTTCAAGCTTTGCCTCTCATCCACAATGACGTACCCATTTGAAAGGGTCACTGAAAACACAACTTTTTGTAAAATCCTCAGTGAGATAGAGTTTTCGAAATTTCCAAATTATTTCATGTCTTTGTGGGAACGCTCCATGAGGTTGACATGCTCTATTAGGGGAAGGCTCGGTCAGTTGATCCATGCTCCTCTAAGGTTTCAAGACACTGGAGAGAAGTCTGGAAATTATCCCGCCATCTCCCGCCATTTCTTCAATTAAGAGATTTTGATCAATGATGCCCACGTCGATACCGGTTACTATGAAAACTGTCAGTCATAATAAGAAATACTTGTCTCCGAGCGAAGTGTCAATGAATTTCTATTCGCATGGTAAGTGTTTGGATAAGTACTGGAAAACGCGAGGAGGAATAATTACATCGAGTTTTTGGCACATTCGGTTTTGGTTCAGTCGAACTATTCATAACTACATGTACACCTCTGTTACAAACAGTTCACTTTGTTCCAGAGAAAATCAAACCTCCTACAATCTATAATCTTTAAACAAAGGCACTCTGCCCTGCTCTGTTTCTTTGGTGTCCATAGTAAAGACGAGCTACTACTAAAGCCTTGTAACTTGCGCCAGCGGGACCACAAATTGTTTTCTTTCTAAGCAACTGTCTCGTTGTTTTGTTAAATACAGAATGCTGTTCAATCTGAATATACAATGTAAATTTCCTCATCTTAACTGTCACAGCACAGAATCCTCTCTTTAAGCTGCCTTCACCCGGGTCGCAATACGCGACTGTTACTGTGCGTCCTGATTTTGTCTCAATCAGCGCGAAATCCGTCTTTTGATATCAGGTTTCACGGCTCGTCGAGCATTCCAATTGCAGGTGTTGTTGAACTTCTTTTTATAAAAACATTTTGTCATCATAAGTACTTAGCATCATAGCAGAATTGTGTATAGCTCTGGTCATCGTGGAACATTCAATCTGGCGGTTGTTACGAACAAAGAAGTGCACATGGTACCCGGCAACATAAATAAGGACGACGAAGCTTCACAGACCACTAGTAATGCAAAAAAGAAGAACAAAACCTTCAGAAAAAGGTGCGGCAATGAGCACCCAGTTATATTTTAAATTGTCTTCTCGATCTCTCACCCACAAGTTATACCTTTATCTCATTACCCACCGTCGAGCGCTAAAAAAACGGAAGTTCTGAAATCCCTATTACACAACTGTAAAATACTTAACCAGTTCAATTTCTTAATCACAATAATTAGCAGTTTCTGTCTTACACTCTGTATTAGTTTAGTGCGCACAATTTTTTTTTTCCACTCGTAAGAAGATTACGATCGGTCAGGGTTGAGTCATACCTAATGAAACATATTTTATCAATTCCTGTCACTTGATATAAAATGTTTTCCAAATTTTCCCGAAAATACACCAAAACATCAAAACCATTTATCATACTTCGTAATTCGGGTCGACCGTTCGAGCTAAGCGTTCAATTTCCTGTGTATTAACCTGAGGGTATTGAGAAAAGCGATATGAAAAAACAACGGGGATTTGATCGTGTATGGGTGCTACACGTACTTGTTCACAATGATTGAGTGATGTTTATCGGGCAAAGAGGTGTACCAGGTAACACCGTTATGTACCAGAATATCAACAATTAAGAAATGGTGAACGTGCAGCGTGCGGTTATCGAGTTATATATGCACGCGGGAGGTTGCTAAGCACGAAAGAAGCGTAAGAGTCGCACGAGGCGATAGCCGAGTGCGACTCTAACTTCTTGAGTGCTTAGCAAACCTCCCAAGTGAGTTACTTCAAACTGCTCAGTTAGCCCAAATACCGAACTAACAACAAAGAGAAATGACTATCGGAAGAAGCGTTTGCTTTACAAAAGTTAGTTCAATTTGTGCAATGCTGGAAAAATGGTGCCACTTCTCTTGCGACTTGTGAAGTATTTATTTCTTCATGTGAACCACTGCTCGCTCGGACTCTGGATTGCACCACTGACGAATCCGTAGGTAAATAACCAGAACTTGGGGCCGTAAGCGCCCTTAACAGCACATGACTGCAAATTTGAAGCTGTGAAACGGATGGTCGAGAGTTGTAATGTGCAAGGGACTGCTCGTTTCGATGGCCTGAAATGGACATGATATGTCGACTAGGAACGCCGGCATTGGACAACAGTGTTATGGCCGTCGCTCTGATGCTGTGGTTTGTGTATATTCTGGAAAGGCCGGCTGCTTTGCTGATATTTTTCATCATGTTTGCGAGGGTGTTGACGCCAAGTGGCCTTTGCTCGAACCACACGTCATCTGCCTTGGGATACTGAAAAAAGCACTGCAATTCGGGTTGATCTTTTCAAGGTAGAGCTTCAGGGCCTTGTAGTATCGTTTTGATCTTCCGTTTCGTACATTCTTGCTTCTTTCTCGTCACTGGGTTTGTCATTGACATCACCTCGATGGGCCATGTTTGTAAACTTTCGCCCGGCTGCATCAACAGCGAAGTTGAAGCTTTTAGTGGTCAGAGCTCTTTGTCCTTCGCGGCTTCTCCGGCAAAAGAAAAGAACGATATGAAACCACACATTTCGTAACAGCGAGAGAGGGGAAAAAGGCGAAAAAACACCACTGGCTTTGAGCTGTTGGAGATGGTCTTCTTCAATTGCAGGTTTGTGGGTCAGGGTTTCTTTTCCACTTCGTTTTAAATTGATAAGTTGCGCGTCTAACATCTGGTTTGACCGCACAAATCTCGAATCACTTGCTAATTGCAGCCCTTTGTTGTAAGGAGACGAATTCAAATATCTTTCGATTCCGTGCCTGAATCCGAGCAAGGTAGATTTGCTGTATTGCTCCCCTTTTTGTGTTCTTGCCTCGGCGTAAAGTCGTCTCAGGTTGTGGTCCAGCTGACCGATCATCATGTTTTCAAGCGGTTTTGTTATAGCTTTCTCTGAGCACCAGGCTGAAATTGAATACGTGAATGGCTCAACAAAAATTGATCCCCACTTCTTTAAGCTTGGGCTTATATTTGTGCAGTCGCTCCTTGAAGCGGCGCTCAGAGTTCTTTGATCGAGCAAGACTGAAAAAAATATCAGAGGCTATCGATATTTTGTTTAAACTTGACTTTTTACTTACTGTTTAGTAAAATTATTAAGTTAAATGTTTTCGAAACAGAAAGGTTAAATTGGTAAGGTCGATAACACACAGAAATTTGCTAAAAGTTGCATGTTTCGGGACAAGTTTGCTCGCCGAAAACATTTAATGGGTTTCGATGCCACAAAACTTTTACAATAAAAGCTTGTACGAATTTTATTGTCGCCATATTAATCCTTGAAATTTCTCTCTAAAGTAGCTACAATGTATTACTTACCTCGAAATGTAGTCACAGACCAATTTGTAGATTTTTTTGGTGTTTTCAGAGTGTCTTTGCTCAAGTAGGTTACTCAGTTTCTTCTCGCTTAAATTAGCGAATCTCTTAGTCTTAGCTGGAGGCTCGTCAAAAAAATGGAGATTAAAATTTGGTAGATCACACGAAATACCTTCTTCATCCCCGGAATAATTAAAAGAGTTTTCCATATTTGAGGAGAAATATAAAAAAGAAATGGTGTTTTAAAAAGTGGCAACATCGATGATAAAAGATGCAGAGAAAAAAATGCAAAACAAGCTGACGTCAGCGTGCAACCCACGGGCAAATAGACCGCGCGTATTAGCCAATCAGAACGCACTCTTCGCCAAAGCTATGTTATAATTCCTCTTCTTGATACTTTGACATATATTGCGAATTTCTATTAGGAAAGGAAAATTGGATTTTGGTCACTGTTGATAAAATTGCCCTTAAAGCACCCAAATCGTTTTTTTTTTTTTTTTTCTGAAAAAAGGTGTTCATCATATACCCGGGAGTTGCGTTGGCTTGAACCCAGGCTGTGTAACATGCTGATTGGTTGATATCTGAAATAAGGAATCCTACGCTATGCTATGCATTACGCCTCCTTGATTGGCAGCTATAAAGACTTCTTTTTTTACCTTTATCCACGTGTCGTTCCAAGCGAGAAGCCTGTTAAGCTAAATTAAAAGCCTTGCAATGCCTGCTTTGGTGTCCTTTTAAGACGATGTGGCAACGTAGTGTCAGCTAAAAATGGTAAAGTTATAATTGTGTCAATAACGAGAGGAAGTTAGCATATCAAATTTAAATGACTTTTGCGATGGCCTTGCATTTTCAAGCGATCGAGCTATTGCATAAAAGTGAACATCGAGTAAGTAGAAGCCGATGTCTTGGCATTGTAATTGTTTGAAAATGACATATTGAGGCTATGAAATAGAATTCTCGAAAAAAATAGATATCCCAAAATATGGATAATGTGATCCAAAAATCACATTAATGTATCGTTAATGTCGCTGTTCCTGACGAAAGCAAGTTAACTCTGGTGACTTGCAGTTGAACAAGAGCTATAAAACAATTACAAGCAACTAGTTAATGGGGGAACACTGAATAGAATTGAAGAAACTGCGTAGCGTCTTGTAAACTTACAAGTAGAGGTTAAACTATTTTTGAAAGACGCTTAATAGAGGTATAACCGTCATTAAGCCATTAAGAATTATACCGCCATTAAGCGTCTTTCAAAAATATTTTAACCTCTACTTGTAATGGGGGAACACTGCCTTGAGTTTCGTTAGCCCATGCGACGACCGGTGATAGCGTGACAAAACAACCTCACTTATCTCCCCAGCACTACGAGCTGAATGACAGACAGCACGTGCTGGATCAGACAAGTGTATCGGTTAGCAAGCGATATTCCAAGGCGATGAAAACACGACAAATTTGGGAAAGTCGCTGCGCAGACCTAACCGCCACTGATGCATGAAAGGCAATGCATCGCCCCAAGCATAAAAGCCGGTGAAAAAAAAAATAGTTGAGCGAGAAACGATTGACAACGGTAGCCATCCTGGCCTGAGGACCAGCGACCCATTACTCTAATAAGCCAATCTGGCAAGTCGGTAGCAGCACGTATGCGGAAGCTATGGCCCTTAAGACCCTGGTAAGGCAGGCCTGCGACCCTCGAACTCTCCCGAAGAGGGTGCGAAACTGCTCCCCCGAAAACTACCTGATTGGAAGTAAAATAAGAGACCCTGTTGTGGCTGTGCGAAGAGAAGGTACTCTCGCATAGCCAACACGGCCCAAAGAGTGCTCGAAGTGCGATAGATGATGAGAAATTGTTCTCGCCTGCAAACGTCCGTTTTCGACGATTTTAGATGCACCGCCATGCGCTCCGGGCATGCCAGGGTTGGATGAAAGGCTATCAGTTCGGTAGAGAGATCAAAAAGTGGTCTAAATTTGCGGACACTGTTGTAGGTAAATTCACTGCAGCGCAGGAAGGCGAAAAATGCTAAATTAAAAGCGGCCCAGACCATGGAAAAATCCTGGGGGCTAAGCCATGATTGCAAAACATGACGGATTGCTAAGAGCACCTGAGGGGTAACCGGTTGACGCTGAATACCCTGTTCGCCTTGGTAGCAGAGAATACCGCGTAAAACCTTGTGGAGAAGTAGCTTGCCCTTTAGAGGGTCATTGTACCCGACCGTAATATAGAGGTTGCAAACCGCCGCTAAATAGAGTTTAATTGCGCTATGACGCACTCTTCTAGTGAGATAGGATGTAAAATAAATAAGTGTCCCCTCGAAGGTGCGTAGTACATCCCCGTCTGGACCTTGGAGGCAATTCATCAGGCAGAATTGTAAAAAGCGTTTTCTCCCACATTATTATCATTTTGTTTTTCGACTGCGCCTTATGCAGAAGAAGGATCATTTAAAGGGTTAAGAAAGCGATAAAACAAAAACAACAACAAAACACGTTACTAACGAAAATGATCGTTTCAAAGAGAGTGGTAACTTGTGTTCATCATCATCATCATTCCTCATGGCGCCAGTAGGCGCATAAGGCAGTGGTAACTTGTGTTAGTTAAAATTAAATTTGTTTAACAGGTGGAGATGGAACGAGTCTGCCTTCGGGCAGAGCTAATTAAGTTGTTAAGTACTGTTAATTCCCCTAGTCGAAGAGCTACTATCACCAGCTCAATCGGCTTCTTGACGATGCGACAAAAAGCCGAGCCGAAAAAGGCTCAAACCCGGGCCATTCCATTCAGAACCCAATGTAGTTACCAATAGGCCATAGCGTCGGTAGGTAGAGGTTATTAATTTATAATTCTCCGTTGCAACTTAATTGGAAGTAACGAACTTCTTTGTTTAACTTGTTTGAGCTGCTTTGTTTTTTTTTTCCTTTTCAACTGTTCAAGTCCTCCTGGACCTTTAGGCAGAAAATACCAAAACTAACTAGAACAGTCTTTATAATAATATAAAATAACCTAACTAATAAATGATTCTTCAGTATGGCATTTCTCTAGAAGCTGTTTCTGTTGTTGTTCTTTTTTGCGACCTCCTTGACGTATGTTTTTTTTCTTAGATGCGAACGCTAATTGACCCCAATTCCGTATTATTTGTGATTACTAAGCCATTGCATAGCATTTCCCTCTTTATTTGTATATCGATTAAGCCACTGTGACTGGATTTACTATCTTAAACTTATTGTTTTACCTTAAAGGGAACCTCCACTGTGACAAAAAGTTTACTTCAAATCACACTAAATAATTTTAAGAATAAAATTTGCTTGAAGTTTTAACTAACAAAGCGCGTTGGCCTTGAATACATGAATTATAGAATCGTTTATTTTTGTTTTCAAAGTTCCCGGGAGCAGCCATCTTGAATAATTGTGACGTGAAATGGTTGCCCTTTTGTTATTAGACAAAAGCTCTTGATGTCAGAACAATAGAGCAACCAAGACACGTCACAATTATTCAAGATGGCGGCGCCCAGGAAATTTGAAAACAAAAATGCGCGATTCTGAAATTCGTTTTTCTCCACTATAGACACTCTTCTGGAAAACAATTAGACCTAACGTTACTGCAAATACTATATCCTGCGGTTTAAAGTGATTCTTCGGTAGGAGTGGAGGCTCCCTTTAAGAAATGCATCTACAAAGGTCAAGAGCTGAATTAAAAAAGTAAAACCGGCTATAAACGTGGGACGCTATAAATTTAAACAAGTTTACTTCAATTCTGTGGGATGAAAATAAAAAAAACGCCGGTAAAGAAAGTGAAAACTCAAATTCTTTTTCCAAAGCTAGAATCACGCCAACAGCGACAACGTGGATTCTCTCAAGCAAGTTTTTCAGCTTTTAATTATCACACCTTAGAAGCGTGTTTAATTTCTGTTGGCTTTTCTTTTCTCCTTAGCTCGTCATCAACTCTAGAAAACAGGACAATATGTCAGCTGGGAAACAGGATTCGTTGTCCATTTATTTAACAACAACGACCAATCCTCCGTAGGAAAAAAGATAGCGACTGGTACATTTACCCACAGTTCTTAGCGCACGAAAACTTTAACAACGTTCATAAAAATGTACAGAAGAGTTATAAAATCTTCAGACCTACGATACACAATGTACTTAGTACAGAGACAAATATTGTAAAAATTTGGCTCACCTTGTGTCTTATACGCTGTGTTAGGTTCGCAAGGTATTGTGGTAAAATGTACAGCCGCCATCTTTTTTCCTACGGTGGATTGTGGTGGGTTTTTGTTCAAACGAGGTTGAAATGTAATAAGATCGTTTACAAGGGTAATTGTGGGATAGTTTAATAAACATTGGAATAAAGTGGGATGATACATGCCTGCTGTTTTGTCTTATAATGTAGAGAAGAGCCCAAAGAAAATACGCGCGAGAGCGAACAATCTAGAGAAATAAAAAGCGACTAATCTAATTGTTTTAGTTTAAATCTACTAATTGTTCAGAATTTTATCTAAATCCCCTTCAAAGACATTTCGAGACGTAAAGAAGCGACCGCCTGTTTGTTAACAAGTGCTCACTGCTACGCTACTCTTTATCTACAACATAATAGATAGTGAGTAGCGTGGTCAGAAAACGTACATTTATACTAAAACTGGAGAAAAACACACATTGTATTTCTTAAATATTACATCCACTTTTCATTCCAAGACCGGTTCATCTGGAAATCTGATGGAGGCAATAATTTGTTCCCGTCCCTACTACTTGTTTAAATTCCTATCATTACCTGGTACCTGCGAACAAAAGTTCAAACGCAGGGGTTTTGAGTCTTACAATTCCTTTTTAGAAAGCAAGATCGTTTGAAACTAGTTTTACTACAACTAGTTGAATTTTTCTAATATGGCGAAGGGCCCTTGCCCGTAGAACAGTTTTCGTAGCTGAGATTTTGATATATCAGCTGCCTCCGATTTCACATTGCAATAGCAACCAACCAAACAAATAGCAACCTAAACAAATCATAATTATTCTTACAACGAAAATCTAAGGAGGGCCGAGGTTCCCACTGACTTATTAGAAGCATTTTCACTACGACTGAGTTTTGCGATTCAAAAATTTAACAGCTTCACAAAAAATGGAAATGGACGCTTTAGCCCTGGCCTGGCGAAATATTTGATGGATCCTTCTTAAGCAACTGGAAATTCATTTTGAATCAAACCAAACCTCTTTGTACTCCTACCTTGATAAAGTCTTTCAGTTTCCAGAGTCTCGCGCAAGATTATAACCCTTTTATACAAAAAAAGCAGTTCTTCAGGGTTTTTTTCCCGACTTTTATCATCTAATGAGCTTCATAATTCATATACTGTCAGTATATGTCAGTACTATTGTTAACACTGTGCGAAGTTTCCATTACTCACAGGATACAACGACCCATCAATTGGAAACAATGGACTACTTAGAATTTCACTATATTTCATTTTCATGGATCTGAGGTTAGCGCAATTACTAAGACAATGCTCCAATCGCTTTACAATACATATGCTAACTGAGTTGAGGAATTACTGAATCGAGTCAAAAGCGTTCCTGGTGAAAAGCCAGAGTATGTAAAAAATACTATTTCTCTAAGTAATCAAATATCAACACCTTATAAATCGCAAGAAAGATGAGAATGTCTTGTTACTTAGGAACGTAATCTTTCTTAATTTGAAATATATACTATCGTTCGGTATGTTTGGTTCTCCTTTGGTCGAAAATTACCCAAAAAAACATAAACATCAAAGGAAGCACTGCACAGGCGTTAATGGTCATATTTTTATTGACTGAAGGTTTGTTTTCCAACATTTTCTTCTAATCATTTGTTTCCTGTTTTCAAATTCGTGATTTCCGCTCGCTGTTTAATTTTTTTAACAGAGTGAGACTTACCAACTAACGTCAATTAGAAGTCAATTACCGAATTCTTTTCAAATTATCATGTCAAATGAAAATGATTTCCAGCAAGCAAACAAGCCGAAAATTTACTAAATGAAGATAACTACATATTATAACATAGTGCTCGCGCTGGTCCTACATAATTCCTGTTGAGACATCACGGTAAAAATCTTTATTTACGCATGGATTATAAAACGACTGGATTGCAAGGCCGTGTGTAAATAACATGACGTGTGCAGTTTCATTTTAGCTAAAAATTTTCGGTCGAGTTTAGCCGCGAGTTCCTTTTGCTAAAGTTTTGGCAATGTGAACATCATTCTGAACCGATCCAAACCATTTAAGCCTTTGACTTTTGTCCATGGTGAAACGGATTGACGGTTGTGGACTGTTTAGGTGTTGCAGGAAGAAGTCAACATTATCCCGATCCAGAATGGTGAAAAAGTATATCATCTACGTAGCGCTTCTCAAGTGTGGCAAACGACAATACCCTTTATCATTGCATCTAACACGATGAATAACAGCCACCTTTTTCTCAGTAGTTTAACTTTGTTTGCCTGCATTTCCATTAATTCGAAGAAGCGAATTTTTCATTGACAATTTTAGGAACCAGATGAAGCGTTTTAGCACGACTGTTGCTCGACTGATTGTGAAGTGATACAAAGCATTCTTATTCTCAACATCACTTCCATAATAAATTTAGAACAATTTTCGGTTTTAAGCCCTTTTTCGAAAATCTCAGTTTAAAATGGCTTGATATATATTTTTTAAAACGTTAACCGTGTATGCCTGGCGATGTTAACAATTTTATTCCAAAGTTGCGTTAGCATTAATACACATGAACACTTTTATATTTGTCGATGAAGTAGGCCCGATATAAAAATAAATAAATAAATAAAAAATGATGAGAGATCAAAGAAACACAAACCAACATAACTTCAGGACACATTTTGGTGTCTTTTGGATTAATTTCATTAAAATAGTGTTCTTGTTTCAGTCCATTTAATTCCATTAAACATAAACTTCACTCCGACGAAAGAGACGATTTTCTTTGCGCCATCATATATCGCGAAGCCCCCGAATGTAAGTGTTTGAAATATTTCCGCTGTTCTGAGATGTACATTTAAACTTGAGCTTACATTGAATAATAGGATTTCTGTTTAAAGTCTTGTTTCAGTCGATTTAATAGACCTCTTTAGCTTGGGCAGTTTGTTTTCCCATTTCAGACCATGTGACATTCTCCAGAGAATAGTTCTTTTATCATCTAAAAGTTATTCATTCATATGCACATGACTATTTAAAAATTTGAAAGCAAGAATTCTCAGGAGTATCATCACATGGTCTGAAATGGGACAACAAACTGCCCAAGCTAAAGAGGTCTATTCCATTAAACATAAAGCATGGTTTGAAATGTTTTCGCGATTTATTCGAACTCAAACATACACATCTTTTTATTCTTGTATATTCCCCATGCCATACATCGTGGTTTTAGAAATCAGCTCTACTATAACAGATCTGATTCGTACAAAATTCATGCTTTGATTTTCATTTTTTTTAGTTTACCGCATCCATGGAAACGTCGATTACCTCAGTAAAACAAACACATTCAACCAAACTTCGATCTTTTTACAAAAACTGGCGTAATTTTCACATCGATCAGATCAAGGGAAGGTTGGTAAAACGATAATGAAAAATGCTAGGTATGGTCCGAGAATTGTACAGAACCACCTAAGTAATGTCACCGCATTAAATTCTAAGTAAGGTGGCAGTGTCATATCTTGATACCCAGCCGTGTATTCGTTCTTAGAAAGATGAATTTTCGGCTCTTTCGAAAATCTAAAGGAAAGAAAAGGTTGTATCACAGGAAGCAAAGTTCAAATGTTAATGATCACATACTAATATCATTTTCCGCAGAAATTTCAAATTGACTGGGGGTTTGGTTCCGATCATTTTCTCCGAGGCAGTTTTCTGCCGCTTTTAAATTCGTAATTTAATTTTTTGAATTGACATATTAAGAGTGTGATTTACCAAATAACGTCAATTTGAAAATCACCTGAGTTTTTGCTCAGTTTACATTTTCATCTTTTGTTAGTGGACACCTGTTTTAAAAACAGACAAAGTGTTGCATTTGTGATTTTTAAAATTTTCATCCAGACTGAAGTGTTTGGTATTTTCGATGGTCAAATAATTTACTGAAAGTGGTATCTGTTACGTAGTCGATTTTTTTTGCCGATGACACTTTTTCGCTTAATTACCACGACTACTATACCTGGCTTATAGGGACGGTAACCAATCTGGAGCCGAGAAAGACAATAGGCTATTGTCTCGAGAACAATAGACTCTATTGTTTTCCAAATCCAAGATGGCGTCTTGAAAAATCGGACCAATCAGGAGCTGAATTTAGAATTCAAGATGGCGGCGCCCATGAAAGTCAGCCATGTTGGAAAACAGCCCACCAGCCTCAACGGAGGACTGGGATCGGTCTTACAGATTTCCATGGCGACACAAATCACGCAAGGGTTTTCGCAAAAATGTCACGCAACTTCAAAATTCACGTGACTAACTTTGATAAATAGGAGTTTGTTTTGGGCGAGAAAAGGCCTTGGATCGGTCTTATCATATTTTTTTCCCCTAGGACTCGAGAATTAATTTAGACACATGTACATCAAATGAGAAACAATTGTATTTATTAAAAAGTCCTAATTCTTTACAAGAGGGACCTGTGTCCAATTTGCAAACAACGTGTGTGCACTACTAATTGAAATACATCAAGTAGAAATGCAAATCTAAACTCATTGATCTCGACTGTTCCCTTGAGAATAGCATCATTCAAAAGAATCTTAAACAAACAAAAGACATTTTAAGCCACCGTTGAAGAATTAACATATTAAGTCAGAGATGAAACGTGAAATGAATTAAAACCGAGCGCGTGCACGCTTAGAAGCTAAACATAACATCTAAGGTATTTCAAACAAACGTTCGCGCTTGAAGTAAAGATCAAACAAACATTGCAAATCGCATCGCTCCTGATTCAACAGCCGCACAAATTGTAATTCGGTCTAAGCAGGAGCTCCTGGTCTAAGCGGTTGTCTAATAGTGGCAAGAATAATTCACTTACATCAACCATACTCCTTTCAAATTCTTCCAAAGCGATGCTCAGCTCTTGATCACTTAGTTTCATAATCGCCAAGACAAGAATGCGAAAAAGTGTGTCCAACGTCGTCACAAGTAAAATGATTTTGCTCAAGTCTGAAAGACTTGTATATAAAAACGGGTATCCAATGAGAAGATGGGGGATAGGGGGTATGCGATATCACATGGTTAAGAACCATTGTGAAGACAGGGGATAGGGGGGTATACCTATGTCATGAAATTGTTATGAACAAAGCAAAGAGTCTGATGCATAATGTATGACGTTTATTGAAAACAGCATGAAAACCAAAGAGAGAATTGATTACAACTTTAAGTCTTGACCGTCGGTGTTCCACAAAGTGTATCGCTGGGAACTAGACTCCTTTCTAGTTTCTCCGACTCTTGGTCCCAGGCCCCAAAACGCACGATATTCTGACCTTCTTTTCTTTGTTTTTGGTCACGAAGTCTTTGCCTGATCTGTTCCTTATTCTTGGCATAATAAGACCTCCAATACTTGTTGATCCGTTCCCTGTTGTTTTTACAGTATTGGCTTCGGTAATTTCTGATGTGTTCCTTGTTTTGTTGACAATAGGCTCTCTGGCTGCTGGCGAGCCTTTCCCTGTTGTTTTCATACCACCTTTTACGACGTGATTTGAGAATCTCAGCGTTCTCCGCACGATATCGTTTTTGCCGGGCCAGGATATGCTCTCTGTTCCTTGCATAATAGTCTTTATTGTAGGCTTTCCTACAAACAACTATCTTGTCATTCCCCGACCGTTGATTGGAGCAATTCATCTTGTGTGGTGTCTTACAAATAATGATTAAAACTCTAGAATCGCAAACTCTTATAAGAGTCACATGGCCAATTCAGTGTATCACACTAAGGTTTAAACCTCCCCTTCCGCTACTTCTTCGTCGTCGTTACCCTCAGGGAGCAATTTCTTTTTCATTAGTCTGTTCAACAGGAATTTCCGTTTTGCCACTGCCGACTCGGCCGCCTCGTCAAAATCCATGTCATCTTCCTCAGTAAAGCGTCGAAGAGTCTTCATGACTTTACGGTGTATTGCATCGTGTTTGATATGGTGAGTCCATTTTAGACGTTCTAAATAAGTTCTTCGTAGCCTTCTTCTACTTACAGGTAACAGGGCGTTGAAAGCGGCATTTTCGGCATAGTGTTGGGATTTTCCCCTATCCAAGAACTGTTGGACTTCTCTCAGGTAGGTTTCATTGATACTTTCTCCGACTTTTTGACGTAACGGAAGCCACGGATCTGGTTCATTGTCGTCGTCCGCTTCTTCTTCCTCTTCGGAGCTGCTAGTCTCTTCCTCCTCAGGCTCCTCTTCTTCCTGTTCCTCCTCTACCTCTTCTTCTTCTTCTTGTTCTTCGTCTTCTATGTTTTCATCATTGTTTTCTTCCACGGGGCCAAAAATATCTGTTGAAGGAGAACGCATGGTTCTCGTCGTCCTTCACCCAAGACAACGTGCTTCAAATGAGCCGAAACGCTTGAAGTGATATTTTATATATCATTTTTTGCTCGGTGATCAAACATCCTCTTTCTTAATTCTTCGATGCCAGCGCGGGTATCCTTCGTGAGTCAAGAGGTGACTAAACACGCGTTTCCTGTCGTCACTGGCAGGATGTAAATCCAGGACCGTGTACCCAAATGGTCGTTCGGTCACTTTTTGATAGACGTCCATCATGTCTTGCCAGCAAGTGGGAAAAGCTTGAAGCAGTAAATTCCTCATCCCTAATTGATCTCGTGGATTTTTGAAGGCTATGACATAGTGAGCGTTCCTGGAAATACTCTTTGCGTATTTCCCTGGTGGAAACATGTCTTGGCACAAGTACAACACGGTGATATTTTGATGATGTGAATGTTTGGTGAATAAGTCCAGCAACTCTTTGTCTTCACCTCCCTCGAACATCAGATCATCTAACACAAGTAAACCACCTTTTGGAAACCATTTTTGCAAATGGAAGGTGGTAGGAACCCCTTCGTGAAATTGTATGCCAGCGTCTTTCATGTCTTGGAATCCATGTTGCCACACCCCGTAGCAATAATGAATCGTGAGAGGAGGGCTTACAAACAATTCTTCCAAATGATCCAAGAGTAACGACTCGGTAAAACAAGTCTTGCCACAACCAGAGGGGCCCACGACCAAAATACTAGAGGGTGTCTTGAACCGAAACGCTATTCCCCTCTCTATGCCATTTGGAATCCCATTCTGCTTTTCAGTAGGAAATGCGATCTTTGGAGCATCCACTCGTGTTATTGCCGTTGACGATGGGAGGTCTACCAAAGGGAGTTTGTCGTGACCATTTTCAATTCGCTTCCAACAAGTATACTTCTCGTGATGTCTTTTGCTACCAGCACGAGTAAATGGCTTTTGACAGTAACAGCATCGATGTGACATAATTTGCACATGGTCGACTCCTTGGGGAAAATTGTTAAGCGCACAGAAAGCACCAGTAATCACTACGGAAATAAAACAACTGAAGAACGTTGCGTTATACAACTGTTAATATCGTCGGAGGTGGCTCTGCAGAAAATATGTAGCTATTGCAGAAAATGTGCACAAAATATGCAGAAAATCTGCAGCTATTGCAGAAAATCTGCAGAAAATCTGTAGGTATTGCAGAAAATGTGCAGCTATTGCAGAAAATCTGCAGCTTTTGCAGAAAATCTGCAGGTATTGCAGAAAATGTGCAGCTATTGCAGAAAATCTGCAGCTTTTGCAGAAAATCTGCAGGTATTGCAGAAAATATGCAGCTATTGCAGAAAATATGCAGCTATTGCAGAAAATATGCAGAAAATCTGTAGGTATTGCAGAAAATGTGCAGCTATTGCAGAAAATCTGCAGGTATTGCAGAAAATATGCAGCTATTGCAGAAAATATGCAGAAAATCTGTAGGTATTGCAGAAAATATGCAGAAAATCTGCAGGTATTACAGAAGATCTGCAATACCTACAGATTTTCTGCATATTTTCTGCAATAGCTGCATATTTTCTGCAATACCTGCAGATTTTCTGCAATAGCTGCACATTTTCTGCAATACCTACAGATTTTCTGCAATAGCTGCATATTTTCTGCAATAGCTGCATATTTTCTGCAATACCTGCAGATTTTCTGCAAAAGCTGCAGATTTTCTGCAATAGCTGCACATTTTCTGCAATACCTGCAGATTTTCTGCAAAAGCTGCAGATTTTCTGCAATAGCTGCACATTTTCTGCAATACCTGCAGATTTTCTGCAAAAGCTGCAGATTTTCTGCAATAGCTGCACATTTTCTGCAATACCTGCAGATTTTCTGCAATAGCTGCAGATTTTCTGCATATTTTGTGCACATTTTCTGCAATACCTACAGATTTTCTGCAGATTTTCTGCAATAGCTGCAGATTTTCTGCATATTTTGTGCACATTTTCTGCAATAGCTACATATTTTCTGCAGAGCCACCTCCGACGATATTAACAGTTGTATAACGCAACGTTCTTCAGTTGTTTTATTTCCGTAGTGATTACTGGTGCTTTCTGTGCGCTTAACAATTTTCCCCAAGGAGTCGACCACGTGCAAATTATGTCACATCGATGCTGTTACTGTCAAAAGCCATTTACTCGTGCTGGTAGCAAAAGACATCACGAGAAGTATACTTGTTGGAAGCGAATTGAAAATGGTCACGACAAACTCCCTTTGGTAGACCTCCCATCGTCAACGGCAATAACACGAGTGGATGCTCCAAAGATCGCATTTCCTACTGAAAAGCAGAATGGGATTCCAAATGGCATAGAGAGGGGAATAGCGTTTCGGTTCAAGACACCCTCTAGTATTTTGGTCGTGGGCCCCTCTGGTTGTGGCAAGACTTGTTTTACCGAGTCGTTACTCTTGGATCATTTGGAAGAATTGTTTGTAAGCCCTCCTCCCACGATTCATTATTGCTACGGGGTGTGGCAACATGGATTCCAAGACATGAAAGACGCTGGCATACAATTTCACGAAGGGGTTCCTACCACCTTCCATTTGCAAAAATGGTTTCCAAAAGGTGGTTTACTTGTGTTAGATGATCTGATGTTCGAGGGAGGTGAAGACAAAGAGTTGCTGGACTTATTCACCAAACATTCACATCATCAAAATATCACCGTGTTGTACTTGTGCCAAGACATGTTTCCACCAGGGAAATACGCAAAGAGTATTTCCAGGAACGCTCACTATGTCATAGCCTTCAAAAATCCACGAGATCAATTAGGGATGAGGAATTTACTGCTTCAAGCTTTTCCCACTTGCTGGCAAGACATGATGGACGTCTATCAAAAAGTGACCGAACGACCATTTGGGTACACGGTCCTGGATTTACATCCTGCCAGTGACGAAAGGAAACGCGTGTTTAGTCACCTCTTGACTCACGAAGGATACCCGCGCTGGCATCGAAGAATTAAGAAAGAGGATGTTTGATCACCGAGCAAAAAATGATATATAAAATATCACTTCAAGCGTTTCGGCTCATTTGAAGCACGTTGTCTTGGGTGAAGGACGACGAGAACCATGCGTTCTCCTTCAACAGATATTTTTGGCCCCGTGGAAGAAAACAATGATGAAAACATAGAAGACGAAGAACAAGAAGAAGAAGAAGAGGTAGAGGAGGAACAGGAAGAAGAGGAGCCTGAGGAGGAAGAGACTAGCAGCTCCGAAGAGGAAGAAGAAGCGGACGACGACAATGAACCAGATCCGTGGCTTCCGTTACGTCAAAAAGTCGGAGAAAGTATCAATGAAACCTACCTGAGAGAAGTCCAACAGTTCCTGGATAGGGGAAAATCCCAACACTATGCCGAAAATGCCGCTTTCAACGCCCTGTTACCTGTAAGTAGAAGAAGGCTACGAAGAACTTATTTAGAACGTCTAAAATGGACTCACCATATCAAACACGATGCAATACACCGTAAAGTCATGAAGACTCTTCGACGCTTTACTGAGGAAGATGACATGGATTTTGACGAGGCGGCCGAGTCGGCAGTGGCAAAACGGAAATTCCTGTTGAACAGACTAATGAAAAAGAAATTGCTCCCTGAGGGTAACGACGATGAAGAAGTAGCGGAAGGGGAGGTTTAAACCTTAGTGTGATACACTGAATTGGCCATGTGACTCTTATAAGAGTTTGCGATTCTAGAGTTTTAATCATTATTTGTAAGACACCACACAAGATGAATTGCTCCAATCAACGGTCGGGGAATGACAAGATAGTTGTTTGTAGGAAAGCCTACAATAAAGACTATTATGCAAGGAACAGAGAGCATATCCTGGCCCGGCAAAAACGATATCGTGCCGAGAACGCTGAGATTCTCAAATCACGTCGTAAAAGGTGGTATGAAAACAACAGGGAAAGGCTCGCCAGCAGCCAGAGAGCCTATTGTCAACAAAACAAGGAACACATCAGAAATTACCGAAGCCAATACTGTAAAAACAACAGGGAACGGATCAACAAATATTGGAGATCTTATTATGCCAAGAATAAGGAACAGATCAGGCAAAGACTTCGTGACCAAAAACAAAGAAAAGAAGGTCAGAATATCGTGCGTTTTGGGGCCTGGGACCAAGAGTCGGAGAAACTAGAAAGGAGTCTAGTTCCCTGCGATACACTTTGTGGAACACCGACGGTCAAGACTTAAAGTTGTAATCAATTCTCTCTTTGGTTTTCATGCTGTTTTCAATAAACGTCATACATTATGCATCAGACTCTTTGCTTTGTTCATAACAATTTCATGACATAGGTATACCCCCCTATCCCCTGTCTTCACAATGGTTCTTAACCATGTGATATCGCATACCCCCTATCCCCCATCTTCTCATTGGATACCCGTTTTTATATACAAGTCTTTCAGACTTGAGCAAAATCATTTTACTTGTGACGACGTTGGACACACTTTTTCGCATTCTTGTCTTGGCGATTATGAAACTAAGTGATCAAGAGCTGAGCATCGCTTTGGAAGAATTTGAAAGGAGTATGGTTGATGTAAGTGAATTATTCTTGCCACTATTAGACAACCGCTTAGACCAGGAGCTCCTGCTTAGACCGAATTACAATTTGTGCGGCTGTTGAATCAGGAGCGATGCGATTTGCAATGTTTGTTTGATCTTTACTTCAAGCGCGAACGTTTGTTTGAAATACCTTAGATGTTATGTTTAGCTTCTAAGCGTGCACGCGCTCGATTTTAATTCATTTCACGTTTCATCTCTGACTTAATATGTTAATTCTTCAACGGTGGCTTAAAATGTCTTTTGTTTGTTTAAGATTCTTTTGAATGATGCTATTCTCAAGGGAACAGTCGAGATCAATGAGTTTAGATTTGCATTTCTACTTGATGTATTTCAATTCTTGGGTTTCACGTGACGTCACAAGCTTTGTTCAAATCAGTGTCCGCCATGTTGGTGTCCCTCGGGTGTCAAATTTATGGCCATTTCAACAGTGAAGCTTCTCTATTATCGGTCAGTTATTTTGCGAACTACATGAATGTCCAGAAAGAAAAAGCGATAAAAGTACCGGGCATTCATCTAAAGGTATCCCAGTCAGTTCTCATGAGTATGCCAAAAGCTTAGAGAGTCGAGTAAAGGAAATTTATTCGCTGTGGCTAAATGACCGGCAGCCGGTCAAAGTATGACCGGCAGTGTGATATTTTTCTTAAATTTTAAAGAATGGAAGGAATTCATCCAATTCAAACTATCATATGCTGATTAAGAACTGCCAAGCGATCTAGAAGAGCTGTATAGATCGCAAGTATAACGCTTGGTTTACGCTCGGCTCAGAGAGCGAGACCATTGTTTGTGACACTTGAGATTTTTTTCGGGTCAACTGCGGTCACGGTTTTCAATTCACTAAATGACCGGCAGTCAGATATTTTTCTCAAATTTTAAGGAATCGAAGGAACCCATCCAATTCAAACTATCATATGGATGCAAAAGCTGGACTGGTTGGCTCACATATTGCGAGTGTTTTATTTTATTTGGACGCAACTACACGAATTCATGAAAAGCTCGCTTGCACGAAGGTAAAATGCTTATGGATTTTTGCCGACATATGTCAATGAAGTGCCATATGCGAGGGCTAAAGGCGTCGGTTTTTCATCGGCTAACAAGCTCTGGTCAAAGAAAAGCTCGACCAGAAAATTGAGGATAGCCGCAAGCCTCGAAGCATAAAGCAGCTTCTAGTTCTAGGACTGCAATCGGCCGGCGCATCAGCGCGCATCGGCCCCTTCGAAAGACGAAATGTATCAGCTTTATGCCAAACTCGACCAGTGCAAAATTAAAGCAGTAGCTTTACGTTTAATCGATCCTTTTGCTGACCAATTTATCGACCAAAGAAGCTCTGTTCCGATAGTTTCAGATCATTCAGAGCGAAGTATTTGCTACAAACTCGTTCACTCTCTAACACTCTCTAGTCTCTTGTTTGTAGCGTCGCCGCGACTCACCGCAGAAATCCACTCGTTTCTCCTCCTAATAGTACGTTCCTACTGTTCTTCCCCCTGATTTGTAATAATCTCAAGTATACGAAACAACCCTTAGCCTTTATGCTTTCCACTTTTCCTCGAACAGCCAACAACAACGCATAAACCCATCCCTTCTTTCTCACATGAACTCTTCTTTGGATACAGTTTGTTTACGCTTGAGGGACACCAAGATGGCGGATAGTAACCGTTGCTAAGCCATTGGTCACGTGGGTGAAACCCAAGGATTAGTAGTGCACACACGTTGTTTGCAAATTGGACACAGGTCCCTCTTGTAAAGAATTAGGACTTTTTAGTAAATACAATTGTTTCTCATTTGATGTACATGTGTCTAGATTAATTCTCGAGTCCTAGGGGAAAAAAATATGATAAGACCGATCTAAGGCCTTTTCTCGCCCAAAACAAACTCCTATTTATCAAAGTTAGTCACGTGAATTTTGAAGTTGCGTGACATTTTTGCGAAAACCCTGGCGTGATTTGTGTCGCCATGGAAATCTGTAAGACCGATCCCAGTCCTCCGTTGAGGCTGGTGGGCTGTTTTCCAACATGACTGACTTTCATGGGCGCCGCCATCTTGAATTCTAAATTCAGCTCCTGATTGGTCCGATTTTTCAAGACGCCATCTTGGATTTGGAAAACAATAGAGTCTATTGTTCTCGAAACAATAGCCTATTGTCTTTCTCGGCTCCTGATTGGTTACCGTCCATATAAGCCAGGTATAGTAGTACCACGTGAAATGAACAATCTTTTCCAAATCTAAATTCTAAAATGCTTCCAAATATTCAAATTTGAACTAAAACATAAGTTTAAGTTTCAAAACTCTCAGTAAATTTGGGAAAACCATCCTTTCAAAGCATGGTTGCCATAGAAACGACAAGTGGCATGGTACATTTCGTTTGGTCAAATACGCCAGCCCGCGGCATCCGTTATAATTAAGAAAATAAAACCTAACAGATCTAGGAATTTTATAATATTGCCACTGAAACAAATTTTGTCATCTCTACCTAAACAACAGCAACGAGAAACGAGCTTCAGATTATATATATGATCTTAAATAGGGCCAAATTAAGGCGTCAAATCCGCACAGAGAGCCAAAGAGCAGGCTAATTATTGCTTTCAATTGTTTTCGATTCGATTATTTGTTATTCGCTTGTAGCAATATTTAGCAACAGCTCTGACACATTCAGGACTAAGGAAATGAAGGGTCATTTCTTGTGTTAGCGACAAGGTTCAGGCTGATATATTCCTACTAAGTGTGGTTGATTTCACACTCTTGGTTGCCCATAGAGTTTTCACTGTCTCAGGAGAATAGCGAAGCTGAACTTCTATTTTGCTATGGAAAGTTTTGAGGCTCATAACTTCACTCCGACGAAAGAGACGATTTCCTTTGCGCCATCATATATCACGAAGCCCCCGAATGTAAGTATTTGAAATATTTCTCAACTGTTCTGAGATGGACATTTAAACTTGAGCTGACATTGAATATTAGGATTTCTGTTGAAAGTTTCAGTTATCCGTCCTAACTTACCTGTGAAACACCATAGTTCTTTATGATTTTCTTGTAATATGTTAAGTTTAAAAACTTGTACAAGTGATTAAAAGCATGAAACTTGAAGGCAGTTAAAGATCAGTTAACAACACTGAAAATAGGTATCAGATTTGTATGTTTTGATAATGTAGTGATAATAGAGGTTTTGGAAACTTCCATCTCTTACTGTTCAATACCAATTTGAACTCTCAAATTTGAAAACTTGTTCCCGCTGCTGAATGGGAATGCAGGTTGAGGTTTCTTCACCCGTGGAAATAAAGAAAGCAGCTTCTGCTTACAAGTTTTGGCATAAGCATCAATTTTATTTGTGTGGTGGAAGAAAACTCTGCGGTACTTCTGGATATTATAATAGTGCTGTCGTACACTCATCTGCAAAAGAGCGAGAGGTATGAAATAGACCTAGCGAAGGCAAATGAACAAGTTACTAGTATGTCTGTATGCTAGCTAGTAATGAGGTAGACAGGCAAAATGGTCATTCAACCGACAACTAACTTAATCTCGGAAAACCTGAGTCAACAGAACCTCCACAATGGTTAAATTGGCCAATTTTGATACTTGGCTCCAAGGCTTTGGAAA
>OZ026599.1:31280624-31295624 GCA_964020085.1 Micromussa lordhowensis | reverse complement strand
TTATTAACTGGGGGTTCTACGCAGTTGTTTAACGATATTTTGAATTTCATGATTTCCACTTACTTTTTGATTTGTTAAATATAACTTTTAAGAATGAGATTAACTAAGCTACGTTGATTAGCTTTGCTCACGATGAAATACATCTCTTAGCTGGCCAACACTCCTTCTAAATTCTCAAAGCCCCTGTTTTAATACATTGCGACTCTAAAAACCCATGACAAATGTCTTTTTTCATTAGTTTAAATCTCAGAATTCTAAAAGCGTGCCCCATGAAAATCAGCCAAGAAACGAAAAAAAAAAAACAGGTGAAAAGCGGAAGTTAGATATTAATAGTATTATTTGCAAAATCAAAGTAACTAAAGGTTTGACAGGTGTGATAACAAAGTTTGAGTCTGATCAATAATTAATCGGTAAAGTAAATAATTATGAAGTGGCATAAAATAAAATTATCGTTAAGACATCAACTGTTAAATAAGACTTTCGAATTCTGCACAACTTGATTATATTAAGGTAGCACCGCAATATATTTTTCTCAAACAGGCAGTTTCTCCAATTAGTGCAGAAAATTTCCACATTACATTTTCCACTACTCTCCATTTACAAACTTAATTAAAAGCGGTAACCATCGCTGGCGCCAAAAGCAGTTCCATTCACTTCAATAGGCCATTTCCGCGTTCCCTTTTGCCTCCGTGTCAAAACGAGTCTAAGTGCGAAACCATTCATATGAAAATGACTCTCGCCTACATGTTCATTTTCATGCAAATCAAACTCATTTTCACACTTAGACTCGTTTTGAAACAGAAGAACAAGGGAACTCGGAAAAAGCCTATTGACTAGGGTTAATTATTGGAGCAATTAAAATTTGACTCAGTTGTCCTGATTTCAATACTTAGGAAGTAATTTTGCGTCAAATTGCATCGAAAGATGACTTAATGAATGTCAGTCCCATGATCATTTCTGGCTAAATCGACAGAAAGCAAAGGATTTCTAGAGGCTCACCATCGCCAGCTTTACTATCGTGAATGAGGTAAGAGCAATTTTGACCGATAAATGTTACTTCAGTGTTCTAAGGTATAGATCTGTTTTCAATACACTTATTTCCTGATTACTGATTCCGTAATCCCCTTGCATTTATCGGCCTGGTCGCAAATCATAAAATTGACAGGTAGCAAACTTAGTTTCGTCGAGGAATTACCTAACTTCACTGATACAAACGTTCCAAGTGAAACGATCAGAGAAGGTCAGTATCACTTGATAACGTGTTAGCTCAGTGAGTCGCTACAACGTAAGGCAGGATATTGAAACGAATCGAAAATGTTGCATTTTGACACCTTGTGTGTAATTTTTCTCGAATTTATGAACATCTCTTTTTAGATTGTCCGTTCTCACCCTAAAAATCAATTTCAAAAAATAAGCACCGCATGAAGGTTCTCTCATGGCTTAATCTTAGTAATCACATAATTAAGGTTCATCCAGAAATGTTACGTTAAAAGTGTTTATCAAGTCTGGTTTATGGAATGTATCAAGTTCTACACTTTGATGAAAAAAAACAACATAATGTAAAAAAAAAATTGGTTTTTAGCAAGACCTACTACTAAAAATTATGGACACACAATTTACGTATCAAAATTTCCGTAGAGGAATAATGAACAGCTACTGATAGTTTAATTCAGCCTCATAGAGTAAATAGCTAGTCCGTTCAAAGTTTTGATCAAACCTTACGGGGGCGGGTGGTAAGGGTTAATCAGGCAATCTTTTCTAGAACATGGACTATTCGTTCCGAGCCAAATTACTGGAATTTCTTTTCGAGAATCCCATTTAAAAGCACCGTTGTGTAGGTGTACTTTTGTTTTTTCAATTAAGGTATCCCGAATCAATTTATTTGTACTTAGGTCTGTTGAGCCAGAATATGAGAGGAGGAATATCAAACCCATTTCTCCTTAAAGCTAAAAAAAGTTCTCAAGTTCAAGAAAATGCCTGTTTAGTTTTCCTTTAAAAATGTGACAACTTCAGGCCTCAAGTCATAATAGCACCACTTTACTCTCTAATCAAAATGCTGCTACACTGCTTCACTAGAGGCTCAATTTCCGTCGCTCTCTCGAGTCCCGTCTACGTTGGAGCGCGTACTACTTTACTTTCCCTAACAGCGGCTGGTAATTTAGCCTTTGGGCTAGCAGAGGAAAAAGCTGCAAAGTGGAAGAATGCAGGCAGACTACCTCTTATTATAAGAGATAGTCTGCCTGCCTTTATTAGAAGAAACTGAACGATCAGAAGCCTAGGGCAAGCAGTCAGTGCTATATGAAGAAGAACATTATGCTGCGTGCAAGTGTTAATTAAATATCCTATATCCATCAGACATTTTGCCTATTTGTTCATTTCGTCCTCACGCAGAAAAAAGTATGTGTGAGGAAATACAACTTTATACCTGTGTATACCTTTCTATTGAGTCGTTTCGCTGACATTGGTCATGGGTCCCTTAAGAGTATGGTTTACTTTCAAGTAAGAAAGACAGGTTAGTTACATGGAACAGGAGTCAAGAAAGATAGGTTTACTGTCAAGGCCGTAATTATAACTGTTTTAACTGTATTCCTCATAGGATTGATTGAAGCAACCGCAATCATGCGTGAATACGAAAACTGAAGACCGCATGTGATTGACGGAAGGGGTTGGTTATGTAACGGTCCCTGCATCCAAACGTGAGATCCTCCTGTATTTACAGCATGGGCCTGTATAATAACAAAACTAACTTCAGTTCATCCAGCTCAACGTTTTATTGCTCATACGCACCGCACGTGTCATGGGAAGTCGGTGGTTCAACTTTTAACTTGATGATAGGCCTCATCACGGTCGTGGCTTCATTCCCCACCGTTCTTTTGAACGCATTCATAATCCTAGCTATAAAACAAAGAAGAGAGCTACAAAAACCTTCAAACATTATGTTGTCAAGCATGGCCGTTACGGATCTGCTAGTTGGCGTCATACTTATGCCTACATATGCCACAATTGATTTCTTTTTATTACTGCAAGTTTCCTCTGAGTATACTTGTGTATTATATGCGGTAAATCATTTCTTCAGACCTTTACTCTTTACAGCTACTATGCACCACTTGACGATCATTGCTTGGGAGAGGTACGTGGCGGTGAAAAAATGGATGGACTACAAGCGTATCATCACAAATGAGCGCCTCAAAAAGATTGCGATAGCTACCTGGCTCTCCGCTCTCTTCCCAACGGTTGCAACCTTTAGTACGACTGTGGTCTTTGCGGATCTTACAATTATGGAGCGCATTTTGTTCGGGTGGACTGCTGCAGAAATAGTTTGCTTATTTCTTGTTGCATTCTTTTATCGAATGGTTTACCTCGAAGTACGCAATCGTAAACTAGACAGAATCTCTCAAAACGCCGTTTTAATGAAAAACAAACTGCAGGAGTCTAAAGTTGCAAAGACAACTGGTTTGCTAACCGTTTGGGTAATATCGTCGTTTATCCCAATATTTGCTTTTGGTATCTTAGGACATTTTGTGCCATTCTTTCGTACAAATGAACCCATCAGGTTAAATCACATAGGGACGCAAATGAACTCTCTATTTAATCCGCTGTTTTACTGTTATAGAGACCACCATTTTAAGAACGCTATTCGTGAGCTGTTAGGGATGAAAAAACCTGAAGCAATACAGTCAGCAGTTGGTGACACTCAATTTTTTCAGGCGAAGAGAGAGGGCACATTTACGTCTTCAGAGAAGCACAAAGTAGGAAAACGTACTCAACGCTTGACAAGATCAGCATCTTGCAATCTAACTGATGCTTTTGATTCTATTCATGAAACACACAATGTGATTATGTTGAAGAAGTCTTTGTCTGCTCCCACGCTTGATACACGCAGCAGCTCTTTAGAGGGCTTAGATCCGCAGCAGCCTTCATCCATCGTGGAAACAAGTGTAACGATCCATGCTGACTGCAGCGTGCAAAGTAAAGCGAAGTTTCACAATCCTAAAGGAAACAAAGATGCAACCAAGCCTAAAATGACACCTTGAAATAAATATACCAAGATCGAAATCCTGTGATTCTAGAAACACAGTTAATG
Source organism: Micromussa lordhowensis (assembly GCA_964020085.1). Classification (NCBI taxonomy): domain Eukaryota; kingdom Metazoa; phylum Cnidaria; class Anthozoa; order Scleractinia; family Lobophylliidae; genus Micromussa; species Micromussa lordhowensis. Next base: position 31,291,540 of record OZ026599.1, on the reverse strand, counting down.
AAGACCTAGCCTGCAGTGCAGGCGTATTTTGGACGCACGAGTGCACATTTTCGTGTTAGGCCGCCATCTTGGATTTGGTAACTGTGAAGGATTGGGCGAGGAAACATTTCCCGAGGGAGTAGGCGTTAAGTTGAAACCTCGCCTCTACACCAATCCTCTACCGGTCAAGCATCCAAGATGGCGGCATCGAAAACCCGATTTATTATCTAGCGTTCCGCTCCAAAATAACGCCTGCACTGCAGGCTAAAGAAGACCAGAAACGTTGACAGGGAATATCGCGGCCCCATATGACGCATGTCCGAGAAGAGTTCGACTCGGTCTGAGACGACACTACCAACATTTCAGCCATTTGGGATTTAGTAATCAAGTAAAGCTTTACCATCTGACTCCTAGTTACGTATATATGACGCGTGCTTAATGAGCGTGCTCGTTGTACCACTTGTGATGTCATCGATTTAAATATTACCAGATATGCTTGATAAGGATTTAGTAGAGCATTGATAGATCTATCCGCACAACGGCTTTCCGACGTAGCAAAATGAGAAACAATGTTATCAGTTTTGGTGCAAAAATGGTGGTAAAATGGTCCATTTCCATTTCCATGGCCAGGCTTTGCCTATAATAGCGCCCAACTTTTACAGCAGCCACAAAGAATATGAAACGCAAGAGGTAGCGAGAGTAAAGAGCCGAGAAAAAGGAAAGGACAGGGGCATTGTACAAAAATAAGCTTAGTTTTCTGTCGTTTTTCGCCGTAAATGAATAACATCACGTCCAAAAGTAAGCTTAATAAAATTGTATCTGTTAAATTGCCAGACGAGTTTTGGAGTTTGTGTTACTACTACCGTTTCGTAGTTTACAAGAAGTTCTTCTTCTGTTTACGGTTGGAAGAAGGAAAAGCATTTTGAGCTTATGTTTTAAAAGCGTTTGACAGCTGTTCACGCTCGTATCTTACGCATATTGCGTTTACTATGTATGGAGACTTCCTTCCTTCCTTCCTTCCTTCCTTCCTTCATATGCTTTTCTTAATAATGAACAACTGTCATACCTTCAACTGTTTTTCTTTACAAGATAATTTGGTTTTATCAACTGGGTTGATAATGTGAATTGGCCACCGTAAAGGGATTCGGAAGCTGACGTTTCGAGCGTTAGCCCTTCGTCGGAGCGAATCGGATTGGATTCGCTCCGACGAAGGGCTTACGCTCGAAACGTCAGCTTCCGAATCCCTTTACGGTGGCCAATTCACATTATCAACCCAGTTGATAAAACCAAATTATCTTGTAATACTCTCACCGACGCAGCACCACAGTTTCTTTAGAAAGTTGCCCCCTTTATTCGTTTTTCTTTACAGTCGCTTTACAGTGTCCTAAGGTTATGTAGAATTCCAGTAAGGTAGTATTAATAGGATACTTTATGAAAAGGAACTTCAATTCAGTTGAATTTTCAATACAATTTTAATTCAAACTATCACGAACATTAATTTCACAAAGGCATCAGAAGAAAATAGAATACATATAGATGTATACAATTACATATAGAAGATGATCAATAACGCTAATGAAATAATTTACATTTGTGATTAAAATATAAAGTGTTAAAATGAGAAAAAAAGTAAACAAAGGAAAAGAATAAGCTAATACAAGGTTGACTGCTGTGTGAAGTTTGGGACACCTAAATCTAGTAGGTGCCACAAAGTAACAAGGAACTGAACTATTGATGAATGTACAGCATAAAGGCAAATGCATCATCATGTTATAAAATACATACATTGTACAAATTCACACCACCACCAAGTCAGCTGCAAACATTGTATAAAGGTGGCTGTATCATAAATTGTTTCAGAAAAAATGAAAGGAAGGAATAAGTTCATGGTTTAAGGTTACTGTATACTTTCAGAGGTGTCTCGCGTCCAAGTAAAGTAATGCTACCAGTTTATACTGTAGATACCTAAACCCCTATATAAAGTTTATAGAGCTGGTTATGAAACTAGACCAAAATTTTGAAGTAAAAATTGCCCAATTATCCAGGCCCCCTAATGGGATAGTCCAAATCACCTTTAAAAAGCTACCGGTCAAAGCCCTTTTTTTAGTTTTGCTGATTAAATTTGTTACTCAGGTTCTAGACCCAAAGTGCTTAAACGCTGAGTCTATATTTTGCCATATTTAATTTCAGTGAAAAGTTAAAAGAACATTTTTGAAATAGGACTAAACAAAGATATGGAGTGATTGAACAAGAAACACTGTCGAGGAAAAATATTTCGAAATAAAAGATATCGGACATGTAACTTTTGTTGTTTACATGTCAAATTAGCTACATCGCTTGGATGCAGGACACCTCAAAAGGCATATGGTGACCCTAAAGGCTCTGCATTTAACAAAAGAGTGACTCTGAGCTATATCTAAACAGATCATGGATATTATGGGGAGCCCGTCGACCGATACTCGACTGATACTGTCGGCTGAGTATCAGTCGACATATTGGCTGACATGTTTGCCGAGTATCAATAAGGATTATCCAACTCGCGGTCGAAAGTCGGCCTATATGTCAGTCGATACATTTTGACTGATATTCGCTTGGCATGTCGTTGATGTCTCCGTCAATGTGTCGATTGACATATTGCCCGGTATATCGATCGATATGTCGATTGAGGTTCGACCTTGTGTCAAAAATTATTACCTACTCTACTTACAGTGCTAACATAAATTACGATTTAACAATGACAACAACTAACCGTGTGCCGGATGATACTCGGTCGACATGTTGGTCAATACTTGGTCAGCAGTTTATCGGTCAGTCGATGCCTTGACCGGGGGTATGCGTCTGCTGTCGGTGGTATATCGGTCGACTGGCGGTGGTATACTGTTTTTTGGTAAACCTCTTTATATTCACGATATGAGGGCTCCTAAACTTAAACTATATTTAGAGTAATTTTCCTGATAGGCCTATTGCCAGTGGCTGACATCGCCTCAGCAAATTAGAAAGGGGGATCTTTTGTCATATGTTGATTGCGTTTATAAAGTATGTAAGAAATATTCTAGATATAGATACTCCAGACCTCGTATTTAAACCTTGACAATCCTACGTAAACAACAACTAAGCCGGCCGTGTTTTCACGAGAAATGTTTACCTAGGTTTTGCTTCAACTTTACTGGAGTGAAATTTTTAATCGTGTCAGCGCGGTAGTAAACCTCAGTAAATGGTGGCAAAGTCAAAAGTAAGTCAACCCAGGTTTGTTGACAGTTGAACGCCTCATCAGGCATGGTTTAGCTCAGTAACTGACGACAATCAAGGAAAAGCAGACGTTGTCGCGACATCTTGGCGGCAAGTGTTCACGCGTTCAGCGCGTAAAGAAGAGAAAAATAGGCAAGAGTTCTCCTAATAAAAGTAGGTTTGAAGTCAACAGGCAAAAAAAGCTAAATTAACTGATGTTTTGGCAAAGAAATCCCAGACGGCCGTTTTCCTTTTATAACCAAGTGTCGCAAGTGTTTCTTTTCTGTTAGAAGCTCAGCTCAGCAGCAGGATATATGCAGCTACAAGAAGACAACCCGTTGAAAGAGAGAGGGAGAGAAAGAACTATAATTGAGGTCTATGGAGAGGATAATTTAAGGTGGATCGAAACAGTTTCCAGTACGTTCCAATACTTAGAGTTTGATGGGTCATTATAACCACTCTATATCGGTTGATACCAAAATCATGGTATCAAAAAGCTGCCCAATCACTGGTGTTCAAGTTGCTGTCAATTTTATGGCACAATAGGTTAGCATAGCAAAAATATGACCTGCTAAACACACCCTTAATTTTAGCTTTAAGGTGGTTCGAAATAGTTTTATGGCGCGCGCAAACTGGGTTCTAATCAACAAGCCTAATCTCGCGCGTGCAGTTGACGCACATGCGCAAATGCTGATCTTGTCGTGTCGAAATTTTGGAGTTTTTATAACTTTAATCGCTCATATTTCCGCTTCCGCTCGGTGGATTTTTTTCATTTTTTCGGTGATAACCAGGATCAATTGGCTGCATACATAGTCCGATTTTTAAAAAATTCTGTAGGCAGGAAAAAAAATAAGAGAACAATAGTCAAAAAGAGGATTTTTTCTTAATCTACCCTACAGATTTTTTTTATACTGAAATATTTGGAAGGTCATTTCTGGTGACATATAATATTGCAGTTTGAGAAGATTTCACCGACCAATTTTTTAAAAAAGACAATAGATTTCGATTTTAGAGGCTCAACTGAATGCGTCATATGGTTGCTATGGTAACAGGTTTTCTGAAATGAATGTCATGTAATGAATCTATGATGTTTCTTTTATTTCTGTGCCAAATTTCGTAGTGATACGATGAACCATACATAAATTAGAGAAGAATTTGTGAACTTGTCTCGGGAAAATGAAAACTATTTCGAACCACCTTAAGCGCTTATAACTCAAAAACGAGCTCGGTGACCCTCATTTTTTATTATTGAATTGTAATTAACATGATAAGATGCAACTTTTTGCAAAGTTTAAGAAAATTCTACGGTGGAGGTTCAGAGCCACCTTAAATTTTCGAAAATTTAAGGTGGCTCAATTCAACGGGCGTAAACCTCTCTAGTGAGAAGACTTGCATGAACTATTCAGATCACATGAAATACATCAAATGAATGGTTCTTGATCCTTCTCAAATAGTACTCAACAATATTAATGATACAAGATGCAACTATATATGGTACCGATAAACATGATGCATGTGCTGAATTTTCGTGAAAGCATACACATTTCTGATGGAAACTCAAAACTGTACGTCAAATAAAACTAAATGGCTTTTATTTAGTTAAATTAGGAAAAGAATAGACAGAGATCTAGCGCTGGTATTCTTCGTTTGCACTGTCACGCAATAAATTCGAAAACCCTTAAGTGGATAAAATCAAGAAATTATGATGTTACTAGAGATAAATAAAGAACACACGTGCTAGGTCTGAGTTTCCCCGAGCTTCAGACGTTCGTCGAAATATTTTGCACAAATTTACAGAACCAAGTATGGAGCCGCCATGTTGGTGTTCCTCCGTTATACACCGACATGGCGGCCGGAAAATAGTGTAAACATCCGGACCTTACTTTAGATATCTAAGCGACTGGTTATCTGAGCTAAATAATTTAACATCTGAAAAAGCAATTTTTCTAATACTTGAACTTCTAAAAAGGCAAAAGACATTCATAGCTTTTATCAGAGTCACGCACCACCATAACTCTGAAATGCAAACAGTGCTGTTGAGCTGAAAAGGTGTTAACAGAAACACATTTACCCGCTGTTATGCCTGATGAGGATAAAAAACTATGGTGACTCTCTTTTGATTTCAGAAAATGATGACGTCACATGCAAATGAAGAATACATGTGAGGGGTGAAATTTTGGGAGGCTAGCAAGAATGACTTTAAGGCAAGTATAGCATATTTACAGCTTGCCCAGAGGGTAGGCCATAAACTTGGTTTCCACTTCTTTGTACCCTGCTTATACTTACTTTGGGAGATGGTGCAAACTATTCCAGCGGGAGAGAAGAGCACTAACTGTGCCTTGAAGTTACATACAAAACTCTCCAACTTTACACAAGGGTATAGTAATAACGTTTGATTTTGGGGGGGGGGGGAGATGTGGTAGAGATTTTGGAACTGAGTATATTTTAACTGCTGTATTTCACTCACACCCACAAAAAAGGTATAGAATTCTTTCATGTGGGAGTCCCTCCCTGGATATCACTCAGGTTAGCCTTAATAACAAACGCTAGCTCTATAAGAAAGATATTAGTGAAAGTAAATAAACTCAACTATCCTGGCGTCAAGACATACCTTTAAGACATATTTTGACATTATTTCAAGCCATGTCATCAAGACAGTGTTCACTTATCGGTCCACCTACTAATATTGCAAATTATTATCCAACTCTGCTTCGTAGAGTACAAATATCGCGCGAAACGAGTACAAATATCACACGATATTTGTACTCGTCTCATTCCTCCCGGCCGCGTGAAGTTCAAAACCTTGGCAAGTCAGAATTTTGGGAAAAGAAATCGTTGGATAATAAATCTCTTATTAGACGTTTTGGTGTGTAGTATCGCTGTATATTTTTACTCGTTGTTTGTATTTTGACTCGCCCTACGGGCTCGTCAAAATACCGCACAACTCGTAAAAATATACAGCGATACTACACACCAAAACGTCTAATAAGATATATATATTCCGTTGGAGACGTTTTCGTGATTTATTCTAAATCATACATTCAGAATTGTTTCAATCGCATATATTCCATTTGCCCTACACCATAGTTTAAGATAATAGTCTTAGCTTTTCTATAGCAAATCTGGCTCGCAAAAAACTCAAGTAAGCATTTCCTGATTTTCTTTTATGGTTTTCATGCCCTTTGAGTATATTATACCAAACTTAAATCTATTTTCACTAAGCGGTGTAATTCTGACTCCGTTAACAGAAGACTGGGTAAAATGCTAGCCTGTTCCGTCTAGGCTCTCGGTAGTAGCCCTCTTTTCTTCGCTCGTCTCCAACTACCGACAGCCTTGAACAGGCTATTAACATGTCGATTTATTAACATATGGCTTGTGTTTGTAGCTGATATAACGCACGCTGCAATTGGATAATTCTAGGGCATTATTCTCCTGTAATGACCACGGGCCTACATCGGAGTACGGGCTTTAAAACAAAGCAAAAGCTATTTAATAAAAAAAAAACAGAAACATAGTTTCTTTTCTGAAAACTGTAGAAGCTGAAAACGATGAGTGACGAGAAACACTCTGAGGGTGAATCATATATTACCCTGACAGGCTACAATTTCAAGCGCATAGCGAGTTCACAGCGTTAAATTACAAAGGAGTTGGTGCCGAACAGGCCTTGCCGTATTGATCTTGCTATCGCTCGGTCAAAAAAGTCAAGGTCTTGGCTTGCGAAAATCGTGTAAAGACCTCACTCTCGATTAATAAGTGGTCATGAAAATGTTCGGTATAATACACAAAAAGACTATATTGAAATTATAGGTAATCGTCCACAGAGCTAAAAGTATAAATAGACAAGCTACCCCATAGTGTTGTTTTGCGTTAATTATTTACACAATGCCATGGGACTTTGAATAAATGATGAAAATTGGTGCACGTGTTCCATTGGTACGAGCGATTAATTAAACTGTCGAGAACATTGCGTCTTTTTTTTTTTCCTTATGCATCTGCCGAAACTGTCGTCGTCTAACTGGAAAATGCCGATGACGGCAACTTGATTAAGTAGACATTATAAACTGTATGACCCTGTGTGATATTCTTCTTCAACCCCGCCATCTTGACAAACACAATTCGATCGTCATATATCGAAGTAATAAGGTCAGAAAAAAAAGGTCGATACAGACCAGCCAGAAACAGAAGCTTTACAGTCAATATCACTACTACAGTATATTTGTAAAACTGAGGATATTTAACAATAAAAAACTAAAACTCGACAGACGAAGGTGCCGAATTCGCAGTTGACTGGTTTCCTGAACTATAGTTATTAATAGTGCAATTAACTAACTGAGATAATTAAAAAAAATTGAATGCTGCAATAAAATATTTCCTAATGTGACAAATAAATCAAAAGGCTAAATTATTAGGACTGGCCGAAAATTATGAAATACACATGAATGTATGCAGCTATTATACACGGATTCTGAGATTTGAGCACTCTGTAATTGTCTATTTTGTTAAACAACTTTCAAAGAAACGAGCATTTTTTTTTAAATATCTGGAGAATTTTCAAATAGAAAGTGTCTGCTACTCTCCATTAACACAATTAGTTGAAAGTGGCAAGCATTGTTGACGCTGTAAGTCGTTTTCATTACCCCTTAAATTGGAAACAATGGAGTACTTGGAATTTCCAGCTTATTTGCTCTAATTTCCATATCAAAAATATCAGTGACAAATGTTATTTTTTAGTGATTTTGCGAACGATTATCATTCATCTTAAGTAAGAGTGATTTTGGACTTAAAATACTAATGCAATATTCTAAATCTTCTCCGGACAATCATTTTCCTGGTAAACCAATATATGTAGCATGGAACTTGTAGCTTGGAACTGGAACTTGTAGCTTGGAACTGAATTTCAGTTTTATAAGTTGAACTTACTGAGTTGAAGAGTCACTGAAATAACACAGGAGCGTTCCTGGTGAGTATACCAAAATTATTATCGCTCTAAGTAACAGTGAGCCAGTACACTAAATGGTAAATAAGGTGAGAATCCCACATCTTGTCAGGCAGCCGTGTAATCTTTTCAGAAAGATATCTTTCTGGATTTTAGGTTTTCACTTTGCCTTTCATTATCTTAATTTTCTTGTCCAAAATTAAAAGGAAAAAATAAACAACATCACAGGAGCCCACTGCTCAGGCGTTAATGTTCAGATACTAACATTTCGTACACATATCACAAATTCGACCATGTTTTCTTTCTTTTCTTTGTTTTCTTTCTTTCTTTCGATTTTAAATTTCGCAATTTACACTCGGTGTTTCATGTCCTGAGCAATAAATATTAAGAGTAAGATATACCAGATAACTCTGAATAGAAACTTTATACGCTTCGTCATCAACGATGGTACTGACGGCTGGCCTAGAAATGAATTTTGGTCATATTAAAATTAAATTAACAACGTTAATGAATAACCGAATTCAAACGTTCCCCGCGATATGACATTAAATCATAAGGAAGAATACTAAGATGACACGAGATTGTTACTTTTGCGACCAAGCAAAATACTTTCGTGCAATGCAGGGTCCTTTACATTTCTTAGCAGTCTCGCCTCCTTGGTCGAATTCGTAAATGAAGAGAAATCGTCGTTACTAAAGCTTGTAGAATAATTTGAAAAAACGAAAACCACGCAACACGCTATTTCTATCCGGAGTACTTCTATTTGCGACCAAGCAATATGCTTTCCTGCAATGCAGGGTCCTCTAGCTGGTGATTCCCTTTTAAAAAATCTGTTACAGATGCTCAAAGCCACCTATTTTTTTATAAATTTAAGGCGACTCCAAGCTACAACATTAGACTATTTTTCTCTAACTATTTCAAATGTCAGAATGGTGAAAGCCTGCCCCAGGTGTAATAGAATTTAATAAAATTATGAATGCTGCTCATATAGTAAAAAAAAAGCTACTTGGTCCTACGACTGAAATGAAAAAAACTGCATGTATGTGGAGATGCATAGAATTTCGAAAATTTGCGCATATAAGATGGTATTCAAAACTGCGTTCTCTTTAATGTCAAATGAATTAGCTGTAAAAATTGCTCATGTTACGGCTTATCTTAATCCATTTATCAAACGCTTCTAGGGTTAATCCGCTTTTAGATTGGTGATTGGTTGCTGGAACATTATTAATCTTATAAAATGCAGCAAATGCAAATCGCATGATTTCGACAACAATTTGCAACTAACATCTCACGAGTAAATTTTTAAACGGCTGAAAAGAAAACAGTTGAAACGGCTCAGGAAATTAAACCAGCCCGTAACACGAGTACAATATTTGTAGAAAAAGTAAGCTATCTACAGCCATTGATCAACTTCGAATACATTGCATGGCTGTATTCAATTTAAATAGCAAAGCGCGCGAGTGACGTCATGACTCAGACAAGACTCAGACAAACAAACCGGAATGGCGGACGATTTTCCTAAAACAGTTTCTAAAACAGCCGGTGTTCTTAAAACACATTTTTTAAACGAAAACTTTGCCTGGATCCCCTCTAGTTCTCTCAGAATACGCCGATGTTGTATGAGCCTCGTGGGGGGTATAATCATTTGCATTCCACTTTTAGTACTCGCGCGCTTCGCTATTAAAAAAATTGGCAGGTGTCATGAAATGGATTTTTACTGATATAAAGCGAAAATGTGAATGTTTAATATATTAGCTGTATAAGCTACCCTAAAATCCGAGGATAAATAAAGCGATTTATGTATGTAATGTACTGAGCAGCCCGGAAAGACTGTAGGCTGTTCATTAAAGCCGTTAAATTTCTTAATTTACAGAAACCGAAACTTTTAACCAAATGTTAGCAGTGAAAGACCGTTTCTAAGCTGTTTCTGTCATTTGTTTTGACGACTTTCGCACTCAAAGCCTTTGGCACTTTGCAATTAAGCACTTAATTCAAAGCGATACTTTTTGGACTGTCCGATATCGTAACAAAGGTTTATGCGAACTTTTTAATTTCCGTGTTCGAGTATTCCAAATGATACAGCGACAAATGGCCTAGTCATGTGACTATAATAAGAACAAACATTGCTAACAAGATAGCGGACAATTATTTCAAGCTAATAATTTGGCTAATAATTTTGCTCTTCCGAATCTGAGGTAAGTGCAAATTTTGACTGGCAAATATAATTTCAGTGCTTGGAAGCTTTTTTTTTCATACGAACAAACTTCTGATTCAGCTTCTTTGTATTTTCACTCTTTTATTCTCGAGCGCTTGGTTCCGTTTCTCCGGTTTTATTCATAATTAGCGGCAACAATTTTCATCTTGACAAGTTCGTTGTTTGATTACGTGAGCAAAATGTATTTAAATACCAATCTACTAAATAAACGGTTTAATCAAAATTCTTTGTCGGATGTAATTAGTTAATTAATGATATTGGAAGAACGATGTGAATCATAATATCGATATTCCCTGCCCTCTATACTCGCCTTTAATTTTAGAGATTTTCGAGACTTTAAATTCCACTCCCTGCACGTAAAGATATCTTCTGTTAAGTAGAATAGCGAAATTTTCCTACCCCATAATTAACGCACGCAAACACTGGGGCACGAGTTCTTTTCCACCAACAAGTATTTTTTTTTCACGAGATTTTTACAGCCGCTGAAAGATCTTGTTACTTTTCAAATGTACATTAATTCATAACGGTGCTATAACGTTTCATAAAGGTGCAATTAGA
>OZ026599.1:31248124-31275624 GCA_964020085.1 Micromussa lordhowensis | reverse complement strand
CTTGGAGACTGGGGAGACCACCATGGCGGTCAGAGCGTTTTGTTGAAGTCCACTGACTTTGGCGGATGAACCCGCTTCTGCTAGTGTTTCGCATGCATAGAGTCATCTGAAGGCTAGAAGTGCCGTGAGGCAAGAAACTAAACTTAAAAAGTATGCCTCCCAAGCAAGAAAAGAAGCGTCTGCGAGGCTCAAGTTCTTCAGCCGATGGGCCGATTATTGAAGAAGATGGCGGCGACTCTAAAATTTTGAAATCACTTGAAAGTATAAAGCACAATATGGAGGCCGGTTTTAGTCGCATCAACGATGATATTGAGGCGTTAAAAGGCGAATTGAAAAGCGATATAAAATCTGTTAGTGAGGAACTAAACGAAGCAACGAAATCTTTACCAGCAGCCTGGGAAGAGGTCGCCAAACTGAAAGCAAAGAATCTCTCTCTGCAAGAGCAATTAGACAGCGCCACCGAGGAAAATGCCAACTTAAAGAAGGACTTTGAGGCCTTGAAGATACGTGTAGTAAGGCAAGAAGACTACTCGAGAAGGGAAAACCTGCGTATTTACAACGTCCCAGAAAATCCGCAAGAAACCAATGGCCAATGTATTCAAAAGGTTAAGCAAGTCTTGGCGGAGCTTGGTCTTCCTGATGTTAATTTTCACGCAATACACCGAACCGGAAAACCAATTACCAGTGCAGGGGCCGCATCAGTAGATAATGAACGTCCAAGACCAATACTAGCACGTTTTGTATCGCGCATGGACGCCGATGCAGTATGGTTAAACAGAAAAGAACTGCTTAAAAGCCCTCGTTTTTCGAAAGATCTCTCACAAGAGTCGGCTAGAGAGAGGGCAAAATTACGGGCGGCCTACAAGAAAGCGAAGGAACTCAACATCGACCAAGTTTTTATAAAAGGTAAAACTCTTACAATAAATAGCAGTAGGTACACAGCGGAAAATCTACCAGACTACCTTGTATCAAAGAAAGTGTTTGTCAACAACGATACTGGTGACTCATGAACGATGCTTTATGCTATGTTTTGCTTTTCTCATCTTTCGCCGATTTTTCCTTCGGCGAAACTTTTCCTATGCAGTCGCTGCTTTAGTTAATTTAAATGTTTGTGGAAGTTCACTCATAAGATTGCTGGTGTTACTCTTTAAATAGGGAGCTTTCAAAACAGTTCAAATTTAGTTATACATCTTAATCTGTTGCTAGCGGCAGCGGAAAAAAACTATATAGGTTGGATGACTCTATTTTTTTTTGCACCCTTAAAATGAACAAGTATCACTTAATTATGTAAAGGCAAACCCGCCATTGTCTCATTCCCACTTTTAATTGGTTAGTCTCAAGTCTCAGGGGTCGACATCTTTTGAAATTTGACGACCTTTTCAATACTAGCTTTTGTCCTGTCGTTTTTTTTTATTGTTTTTGTAGGGTACGTGTTTGTTTATCTTTTTACTTTTTTTTTGTTCTCTTTCTTTTTTAAAAATGTATGCATGTGTATGTGTGATAATTAGGTTACATCGAACTAAAATTATGGTAATTTTTGTTTTTGTTACTTGAGCAAAAATGACAATCCAAAGGTGTAGCTTCTTGACTTTAAATGTCAGAGGCTTAAAAAATCGTATTAAAAGAAAATCAATTTTTAGTTATTTGAAAGACCAAAATTGTAATTTTTATCTGCTGCAAGAAACGTTCTCTGAACCAAAAGATGAAGCTACATGGAGAAGTGAATGGGGAGGTGACGTTTTCTTTTCTCATGGGACAAATCACAGTAAAGGAGTTTGTATTCTCGTGAACCCTTTGGTTGCCACGACGGTAGAAAACACTTATAAAGATATCGACGGTCGAATTATTGCAATTGATGTAGTTTGCAATGAAGTGAGTCTTTCTATCTGTAATGTGTACGCTCCGACTAGCCCTCAACTGCAAGGGAAATTTCTGCAGATTTTGAATGAGTTCTGGACCTCAAATTTAAATATTACGCAGCTCATTGTAGGTGGAGACTGGAATGTCACCTTAGAGACTATTGATAAAAGAGGCGGCACTCTGTGGAAACAAATGGCTTATCGGAACAGTGTTGTCTCAATGATGTACAGTCTGGACTTGATCGATATATTTCGAAAACTGAAACCAAATACCAAAAGCTACTCGTATGAATCCAAATTTTTAAAAGTTAAATCGAGAATTGATTATTTTCTAATAGCAAAAAATCTCACTAATCTCGTCCAAAATGTTGGCACGAAGACTGCAATCACTCCAGATCATAAAGCGATTAAACTTTGTCTGAAACCTTTTAAGTCAACAAGGGGCCCGGGACTATTAAATTACAATAAAAAGGTTATCACAGAGCTCAAGCAGCCGGATGGGAAAATAACAGTAAACGATCACGAAATAATGAGTGACATTGAAACCTTTTACAAAAACTTATATACCTCAAATATTGAAACCAATAGTGACGCTTTTGATGGCTTCGTCCATAATCTAAATTTCGCGAAATTATCAAATGAGGAGAAGATGAGTCTTGCGGGGGAAATAACTAGGGAAGAGTGTAAAAACATCTTAAAAACCTTCCAAAATGGTAAATCACCAGGGGAGGATGGTTACACAGCTGAATTCTATAAGCAGTTTTTTAGTTTTCTAGGTCAAGACCTGACCGATAGTTTGAATGCAGCTTTTGAATTTGGTGAAATGTCGGTGTCACAGCGAAGAGGAGTCATCACTCTCCTGCCAAAAGAAGACTCTGATGAGTTACTTCTGTCGAACTGGCGTCCAATAACGCTATTAAACGTTGATTACAAGATCGCATCAAAAACCATTGCTAAAAGGATTGAACGCGTTCTACCATACCTTATTCATCCTGATCAGACCGGTTTTATGAAAGGTAGATACATAGGGCAAAACATAAGGTTAATTAATGATATTCTCCGGCAAACGGAATTACAAAAAATTCCGGGGATACTGCTACTCTTAGACTTTCAAAAAGCTTTTGACACTTTGGAGTGGTCTTTTATACAAAAAACCCTTAACTTGTTAAACTTTGGAGACGGCGTAAAAAGATGGATTTCTACTTTTTATAATAACTCCGAGAGTAGTGTAATGAACAATGGTTTTTGTACAAATAACTTTAAGTTGTCGAGGGGTGTACGGCAAGGCTGTCCCTTATCTCCTTATCTCTTTATTTTAGCGGCGGAGGTTTTAGCTACTAAGATCCGACAAGAGAAATCTATCAAAGGTATAAACATCTTCGGAAATGAGTTTAAAATAAGCCAATTCGCCGATGATACATCAGCTCTCTGTGATAGCCTTTCGTCTGTTAAAAATTTGATTGAAATAGTCGACGAATTCGGAAAATCTTCAGGTTTGAAATTAAATACTTCAAAAACGAAAGCAATTTGGTTAGGCTCATGGCGCGATCGAGAAGACGAACCTTTCAACCTAAAATGGACAAAAAAGCCCGTTAGAACCCTCGGAATCTTTGTCTCTTATGATGAAAATGGTAATAAAGAACGTAATTTCACGCTTAAAGTCCGGAACTTAAACACCAGTTTGGACATCTGGAGATCAAGATACCTAAGCTTATTTGGAAGAGTCCTGATAATCAAAAGCCTCGGTATTCCTCACCTAGTTTATTCTTCATCAATGCTCGAAACTCCTTCAGAAACTATCTCCTCAGTTACGACCTCCTTGTTCGATTTTATCTGGCGTAAAAAACCTGACAAAATTAAAAGGCAAGTTATGTATCAAGACTTCATTGATGGAGGACTGAGGGTACCAAACATGGAAGTTATGACTAAATCACTTAAACTTGCCTGGATTTCAAGATTTCTTACAGTTGATATGTTGTCGAGAAAAGAAAATTGGAAAGCAATCCCAGAGTACTTCCTAAGAAAATATGGTGGCTTAAACTTTCTGCTTCGTTGCAATTATGATAAAAAATTTATAAATCAGGCTGATATACCCGTTTTTTATAAACAATTATTGCTCTATTTTTTAGAACTCAAAAACCTGTATGGTTACTGTAATGGTCAAGAATTGATCCTGTTTAACAACAAAGAGATCCGTATTGAAAACAAAATCATATTCCTGAAATCCTGGTTTGAAAACGAAATACTGACTATTCAAGACATCCTCAATGAGAATGGAAAGTTTCTGCCTTTCAAAGAATTTAAACAAATCTACAACGTAAACTGCAACTTCTTAAATTACTATCAAGTCATTAATGCAATTCCGAAACATTTATTAGAAAAGGCCAGAAATACCCAATTAAATAAGAACCACTTTCTGAACCATGGTTCTAACTTTCAATTGTCCCCTTCAATATCGATCGATCTAATGAAAATGAAAAATAAAGATTACTACTGGCTTTTCATGAAAAAAAGTATTTCAAAGATAACTGCTACCAGTAAATGGGAGCGAGAACTTTCATTAAACGATATTCATTGGAAAGACCACTTCAAACAGCTCAAATGTATATGTAAAGAGAACAAACTTAAAGAATTTTATTTTAATCTTGTGCATAGGATACTTGTTTCCAAGAAAGAACTTCACCTGTATGGTATAACAGATAACCCAGATTGTACTTTTTGCGGTCAGCCTGATTCGATGAGCCATACTTTCATCGAGTGCCCCAATTCTAAACAATTTTTCAATGAAGTGCAGCAATACTTCAATCAAGTTAACGTCACCTCCTTCTCGCTAAGTGTCGAAGAACTACTATTTGGAAAATCGGCAGATAATGGGCAGCCTCTTTACAAGAAATTAAATTACTCTATGCTTTTTGCTAAATACTATCTGTACCACCAGAAACTAAATCAAATGAACCCTGACCTTAATCAATTTGTAAACAGACTAAATGTTAAATACTGTATAGGGAAATTCATGTAAATATGCTTTATGTTAATTATAGCCCAAGTAAATCTTTCAAGTCGTTATTTATAATATATATTTATAGTATTTATATTTATACCACTCATATTTACATTATTTATATTAACTGATTCGATGTTTTTATTTATTTACTTATTTATTTTATTTTATTTATTTTATCTTTTCTTCCTTAAACTTGTAAGTGTATTTAAATAAACCATAAACAGTGAAATAAAATATTAAAAAAAAAAGGAAAAAAAAAATTGTATCAAAAAACTTCCTAATCATTGGTGAACGCAATTTTGTAGTATAACAGATTACCATAGAAACAATATGACCGGCTAAAAACACCCTTATGACTTATGACTCAAAAGAGAGCTCGATGATCCCATCCAATTCGCAAAGTAATTCGACATCGCCCACACACCCGAATCCAATCGATCTACTCCGCTGTGTAGCTTGTTCTCCAGTGAAATCACTCACACCAATACAATTAAGGGACCTGGCTTCTGGAAATTTAACAAAGCCTTACGTAAAGATGAAACATATGTAGCAGCGCTTAAGATAAACATTCCATTGCCAGTCCTTAAAGAGAAATAAAACTGGGATCTCTCAAGTAGATAAGTGGTTTCACGATCAAGTACTCTAAACGAAAAACGAAAAATGCACGTACAGCACAAAAAAGTAAATGATCTTCAAGCCAGAGCTGAAAATAACCCGCGTAACATAAACATCAACTCGCACTTAAACGTGTTAGATCACATCTTTGAACAATCATTTTCACGAAAATCAAAGGCGCAATTCTATAAGCAAAGTGAGATGGCATGAAGAAGTGGAACGCAACACATAGTATTTCTGCAGCTTAAAAAACACGCCATCATGATATTAAGACAATAAAAACTCAAAGTTGGCAGGAATTTACATAGAAGATCAATTCGTTCTATACCGCTCCATTAATATCAATGCCAAAAAATCAAAAAGTCTTCTTTTTTAATCCAGGAAAAATAACCGTAAGTAAACGAAGAAGAATGTACAAATGCACTCAAGAATTTCAGCAATAGCAAAACCCCGGCCAGTGATGGTCTGCCAGCTTAGTTCTATCGATTCCTTCGGCCTGACATCTGCCATGATCTGCTGGCCAACTCAGCTCACCATGCTATAAGCCAAAGGCGAGTAAAAAGCTCGCTTATCCCAAAAAAGTCCAAGGATAAAATGATTCTGGAAAATCACTCCTAAACGTCCTTGAAGATCATGCAGTCCACGTCTGGTGAAGTCCTTAGAGGGTCTACATTAAAAAAAATCCCATCGATATTCGTTGTAACTCTCAAATACAAGTTTATACATTGTTTTTTTTATGGTATTTTTGAGGAAGTTTCTGCAAAGTCAAAGCCCTAACCTTAGTATTTTCTTTCTTGATCAGTCACTACATTATGGGTTAAACTTTACACGGATCGATGCTAAAAATCTTATGTTCAAATATTTGGGCATCACTTGGTCAAAACACTTATATCTAAATTAATTTACTCAGCTTCCGTGCTCCCTTTTCCAGATCACTACATCCAAGAAATAAGTTAACTAACTTCCAACTATATTTCGGCGGGAAAGCCCCCTAAAATTGAAAGAGATACCATAATTGGAGAAAAGAAAGATGCCGGATCGAAAATGTGTGACTTTTAGACCATGGAAAAAGCGCTCAAAATAGCATGGGTCATTACCAAGTTAAGCCACATACTAAACAAAAATTGCAAGGATTTTTTTAAATGGCATGAAGTTGCATTAAAATTCAACTTGAATTTTCCTTATACTAAATACTATGTATGGCCTGGTTAACGCGATCCAAAAAGAATGGAAAGCGTACCTCTGTCAACAACCTAACTATGAGTTCTATTAACTCCTCTCTTTTAAACACAATTTTCGTTTCTCCCACTGCTGAAACCAAAATACCCCGCTATGGTTTCACAGAAAATACCATCCAGAAAGTTTATCTTGTGCAATAAGTATCAAGCTTGTTTTCTTTTAAAAAAGCTGATTCATTCTTGCAGGGAAAATAAAGTTATTATTATTATTACTAAGCGATTCATAACGTGCTTCACGCTACACTTTATCGAGACGGTCTGTCAGAGAGCCTCATATGCAAGTTAAGCAACGTCGAAGAACAAACTCTGCATCACCTACTAATAAATTGCACTCTTACAGTCGATTTCTGGACCCTGTTTCAAGATTGGTGGTAGCAAAAGACAAATAAAGCAATAACGCTATCCACAAGCCATATACTTAACGGCTGACATGATAGAAAAAATCGTTGGCAAGTCCTAAATTTTTATTTACTGGTAGCCAAATATTGCATTTTCCGGCACAAGCCTTCGCGGAGATATTTTAGAAATTCTAAAAGAGTTCGCGACTGCAAAAAAGCACTTACGGAATATTATCGCACGTCGGCTGTTTTACTCTAATTCTATATGCTGCTGATGTATTTGTTTAATTAATATTTAGTTTCATATTTATTATTTAGCTTAAGCCATAATGCATTGTATTGAAAATAAAGGGAAGAGGAAACAAAAAGAGAAAATATCAAAATGTTTACAAAACAATCTGTAGCTAAAAGTCTAATTGAGGCATTTGCAATGTGTCACTGATGTTTAGTCCATTTTACCTCTCTAAAATTGTACCCTACCTTTACCTTTTAGCTTGCTTAGCCTTGTGTAGGAAGTGTAAGTGTTATATAGTATGTAGAGAAAACTAAGTAAAAAAAAAAAAACATTTTTAAGCAGTGTAAGCATTTTGTATGGGTTATTGACCAAGTGTGAGGTCAAGATGGCTGGATATTGGCCTAGTTCTGTTTTTTGCGTGTTTGTAGACCGAGACGGAGTCGAGGTCCATAAACACGCAAAAAAAGAACGAGGCCAATATCAAGCCATCTTGACCGAACAAGCTTGGTCAGCAAAGGATTTATTATATGGCTTTTGGGAAAATTTTTCTTTCGGGACAAGGCGGGTAGTCCCGAGCGGGCAAGATGGCTCCATCTTGCCCGCTCGGGCAGGGTTAGGGTTAGGGTTAGGGTTTATTTCTCCTTCTGTATTCTCTTACAGTTGGGCTTTGCACTATTTCTTAACATTATTAGTGGGCTGTGACTTTATTTTCGGCCTCTCTAGCTCTCTATATAAGTGATATATGACCTAAGTATTAATACTCATTTCGGTGGTATCACAGTTTTCACGCTTTACCGACGATCCATTTTCCAAGTCGAGTGGCTCATAGCCAAATTGATTGTTATCGAATTTTAATAAGCAGGGCAATTTAAGGTGGCACTAAACCCTATCTATAGAATTTTTGTGGACTTTCCCAAAAGTTGCATCTCATCTTGCTTATTAAAATTGGATAATAAAAATAAAAGGGTTTCACGGTGCTGCTCATGAAATATAAGTACTTTAAGCTAAAATTACGGGTGTTTTTAGCAGCCCATACTGTTGCAATTGTAACATATAGTGCCACGAAAATGATACCAACGTGCTCACCAATGATTCGCAGGTTTTGATACGTACCATGATTGTGGTATCAACTGATCATAGTGGTTTTAATGACCCATCAAAATCTATTTCTTGGAAAGTGATGGAAACCGTTTTGAGCCAACTTAAATCTGTTCTTTTTGCATGTTAGGTACATTTCCTTCAATGTAGAACTTGGAAGCAGCAAGAACTCTTCATTTGGTCAATTAAACAAGCCAAGAGAATATTTCAAAGATGCACAAAAAGTTTTACCCAGGAAGTTTAAATTTATTAGTCTGGAAAGCTTAAAATTATGTAGGATCAGCATTTTTTCATTTTTACTGCGGCAACTGATATTGATATGGAGTGGTTTTAATAGAGCACCAAAGATAGGAAAATGTAAGGTAATGCGAACTACCTGAAAGTGATCCAAAGAACGAACATAATCTTGATTTTGAGAGTGCAGAAAGAAAGTGCCCCAAATGAGGTCAAAAGTGAGTTCTAGAGACCTCAGGAAAATCTTTTGAGTGGAAATAGCCGCTTTGGGTAATCTTCCAAAATTTAAGAGACATGGGATATTGTCTTTCCGTAATATAGTGTGAACATCTAAAAACCAAAAAAACAAATACACTGAAGGATTTTGCGAATACTGAGAAATGTGAAGATGTTCATGATAAATAACAGATCCATCCATTTAAAATTGCAAAAAGGATTATAGCTTAAAAAGTAAGTTATCAGTCATTAAGAGTGAAAAAAATAATACGATAAATCATCTCACTCGCTTATATAGACTATTTCAGCTGGGTAGTTGCTCAATGTTCAAAGATTTGATTTCGAAGTCACTGGGAGATGTTTGTATGTGGGAATTTGATTATAAAAGTAATTGACTCCTCTGCTAATATGAATTGAGAAAGAAACCTTTTTCCAAAGAGAAACATTATCAGCACTTAATTTAATTTGCAGGCAACAATCCTGTCCTGGTACATCGAAATTTGCAATAAAACTTTTACTAGCTTAAAGTCGTGACATTGTACTGCAAAATATAAAAAATCTAGCTTGGGAAATCAATCAACTGTTCGGCGGCTCTTCCCAGCTTCTGACTATGTTGTCTGAACTATGCTCAACGATTTGATTTGATTACTGCGTTCTCGGCAGAAGTCGGAAGCTGGGAGGAGCCTCCGAACATTTGATTGACGGTAGCGAAAAACGCATTTGTCAGTTGACCTTTGAATTTTAGAGTCCGCATTTTTTATTGAAAGGCGCAGTAAGAAAAGTAAATGCATAGCAAATTTCTCATGTATTTGCTGCAAAAATTACAATGGTCACCCAAGCACAAGTAGACACGTTTCAAATCGTTTTATTGGATGAGTTAAATTTCTGATGAAGCTACCTGAGAACTGGTTCAAATCTGTCAGCTGAGTTTTGAGATACGCAAATATAGCTAAAAAATGGGTTGAAATCCAAACTGATTGCACAAATCGCCAAAAATGTAACAAATAACTGAGATTCTTGTATCTTAAACTTGACCCTGTCAACTGCAAGCTTTGCTGGCTTCTCGTCACGGCATAGGATGAAACAATAGTATTGTGAGGCAGCAATTACCCTTTAATCGTCGTTCCTTGCCAATCTGGAAACTGAGTAGGTCGTGTCTGTTGTTCCTGCATTTGCCCTCATTTCATTCAAGCCCGAATCACTCTTTGCAGTGGTTGGCTGGCCTAAAAATAGTTTCTCTTCCTTCTCCCAGCAATAAAACGTCGTTTTGACTTGTTTAACGCGATTGACGCAATCTTGGTTTCACTCTCACAAATTTTGCCTTCTATAACACGCTTTGACATCGAAATAAACGTACTTATACAAATGTCGATCTTTGGTTTATAATGTGATGTAAAAAGGACAAGCTTATGCTGATTGGCCATATTTGCTAAGATTAGAAGATTTCTTGGATGATTGCGCTACAAAAGTACAAACGCAATCTGAAAAGGCCACAAAGAGATACTTTCAACAGCAATACGTGTTTTGTTAAGGCTTTTTATTTATGATAGCCCTGTCTGCTTCTTTGAATTTCTGCCCCATAGTTTGTTTGTTTTTTTTTTTTTCATTTTATTATAAAGTTAACACTACAGTACAGTACTAACGCTACGTACAACACTTACAGTAATTCCAATATTAATAATGGTTACACTTTAATACTTACAAAGCGCTACCCCTAATTACCATAAACACCGAGCGATAATTACGTTAAACACTACTTACAATACGATTTTTTAAAATTATCTTACTCTACATACAAATTGTTATGTTTCAATTAGCTAACTTTACATGCTATTCATTATATGGCTAGCTCCGCGAGCGGGCAAGATGAATCAAATCCTGCGCTGTGACTGGCTACCCGAGCAGGCAAGATGGAGCCATCTTGCCCGCTCGGGACTACCCGCCTTGTCCCGAAAGAAAAGTTTTCCCCAAAAGCCATATAATAAATCCTTTACTGACCAAGCTTGTTCGGTCAAGATGGCTTGATATTGGCCTCGTTCTTTTTTTGCGTGTTTATGG
This sequence comes from Micromussa lordhowensis, assembly GCA_964020085.1. Taxonomy (NCBI): domain Eukaryota; kingdom Metazoa; phylum Cnidaria; class Anthozoa; order Scleractinia; family Lobophylliidae; genus Micromussa; species Micromussa lordhowensis. The sequence continues at coordinate 31,264,729 of OZ026599.1, read as the reverse complement.
ACCTCGACTCCGTCTCGGTCTACAAACACGCAAAAAACAGAACTAGGCCAATATCCAGCCATCTTGACCTCACACTTGGTCAATAACCCATACAAAATGCTTACACTGCTTAAAAATGTTTTTTTTTTTACTTAGTTTTCTCTACATACTATGTAACACTTACACTTCCTACACAAGGCTAAGCAAACTAAAAGGTAAAGGTAGGGTACAATTTTAGATAGGTAAAATGGACTAAACATCAGTGACACATTGCAAATGCCTCAATTAGACTTTTAGCTACAGATTTTTTTGTAAACATTTTGATATTTTCTCTTTTTTTTCCTCTTTCCTTTATTTTCAATACATTGCATTATGGCTTAAGCTAAATAATAAATATGAAACTAAATATTAATTAAACAAATACATCAGCAGCATATAGAATTAGAGTAAAACAGCCGACGTGCGATAATATTCCGTAAGTGCTTTTTTGCAGTCGCGATCTCTTTTAGAATTTCTAAAATATCTCCGCGAAGGCTTGTGCCGGAAAATGCAATATTTGGCTACCAGTAAATAGAAATTTAGGACTTGCCAACCATTTTTTCTATCATGTCAGCCATTAAGTATATGGCTTGTGGATAGCGTTATTGCTTTATTTGTTTTTTTGCTACCACCAATCTTGAAACAGGGTCCAAAAATCGACTGTAAGAGTGCAATTTATTAGTAGGTGATGCAGAGTTTGTTCTTCGACGTTGCTTAACTTGCATATGAGGCTCTCTGACAGACCGTCTCGATAAAGTGTAGCGTGAAGCACGTTATGAATCGCTTAGTAATAATAATAATAATAGCTTTATTTATCCTGCAAGAATGAATCAGCTTGTTTAAAAGAAACTGAACAAGCTTGATACTAATTGCACAAGATAAACTTTCTGGATGGTATTTTCTGTGAAACCATAGCGGGGTTTTTTGGTTCAGCAGTGGCAGAAACAAAAATTGTGTTTAAAAGAGAGGAGTTAATAGAACTAATAGTTAGGTTGTTGACAGAGGCATGATAGTGTTTGACTTTGAAATAGGGTTTTTAAGGAACGCTTTCCATTCTTTTTGGATCGCGTTAACCAGGCCATAGTATTTAGTATAAGGAACATTCAAATTGAATTTTAATGCAACTTCATGCCATTTAAAAAAATCCTTGCAATTTTTGTTTAGTATGTGGCTTAACTTGGTAATGACCCATGCTATTTTGAGCGCTTTTTCCATGGTCTTAAAGTCACACATTTTCGATCCGGCATCTTTCTTTTCTCTAATTATGGTATCTCTTTTAATTGTAGGGGTCTTTCCCGCCGAAATATAGTTGGAAGTTAGTTAACTTATTTCTTGGATGTAGTGATCTGGAAAAGGGAGCACGGAAGCTGAGTAAATTAATTTAGATATAATTGTTTTGACCAAGTGATGCCCAAATATTTGATCATAAGATTTTTAGCATATCGATCCGTGTAAGGTTTAACCCATAATGTAGTGACTGATCAAGAAAGAAAATACTAAGGTTAAGGCTTTGACTTTGCAGAAACTTCCTCAAAAATACCATAAAAAAACAATGTTTAAACTTGTATTTGAGAGCTACAACGAATATCAATGGGTTTTTTTTTAATGTAGACCCTCTAAGGACTTCACCAGACGTGAACTGCATGATCTTCAACGACGTTTAGGAGTGATTTTCCAGAATCATTTTATTCTTGAACTTTTTTGGGATAAGCGAGCTTTTTACTAATAATGACCCAACAAAATATAATTGTTGGAAATTGCCGAAAACCGTTTAAAGCCTCTTTAGCCGAGTGACTTAAGGTTTAATGAACTGATTAGCCAATCATAAGGTACGTTTGAACTCGTTTGAGTCAACCATGGCTGGAGCGTTAGACCGCAAAGACGGGAGGCCAAAGTTAGCATTGCTAGCAAGACTTTTTCTTATGAGAAATTTAAGAATTGCCCGTATACAGTTCCCGATCAATCTCTCTGTTTCTCTTTGGACAAGTTTTTTTTTCAATTCTAACTAGCAGAGGATTCACTTGTTTTGTTCACCTCATAATGCATGCATGTACACTTTACAGTTACTTCAAATCAAATCCCAGTAAGATCTAAAAACAATGAAGAACTACCCAACTGCGCAGTCTCGACACAAGTGACGACATTTATTACACAATATTTGTAACTTAAAACTATTACAGGAAAGCAATCAGTTTCTTACATGGCAATACACCTTATTCCAAAATGGCTGCCATTTTAGTGTTCTTTTGTTTGCTTGCAAATTAGCCCTTGTTGCCTCGTTCAAGGGAAAATATTCTTTTGTATTTCGAATTTTAAGAACGAGGCAACAAGGGCTAATTTGAAGGCAAACAAAACACCACTAAAATACTGGCCATTTTGGAATAAGGTGTATTGATTTTTGGAAAGACCTTCCATCTTCTTTAAAAGTGTGTTTGCATTCCCGAAGTGTGTAAAACGTTACCTCCTGTCAGAACAAAAACGGAACTAATATTCCACTAAATTGAGTTTGTAAATTCGTAAGTCATTTATCTATTACTGTAATTCTTTCGCTCCTTTATCTATTGTTGTAATTCGTACTGTGTAATTACCTGCTTTTTATTTACAACTTAAATTGTACGGGGAGCTAACTAGAAAACTTACCGGTTAACTTAGCTCCCCAGCTCACAACCTTACAAACAATTTACAAATAAATATCTATCTAAACCATATAAAGAATGTAAAAATCAAACGTAAACATGTACACGAGCTAAAAATACATTATTATTATTATTATTATTATTACTATTATTATTGTTATTATTATTATTATTATTATTATTATTATTATTATTATTATTATTATAAAATTGATTTTCTCCAGTTATCAGATGTTTCACTGGGTAACACTGATTGTGTCTCAGCAACTTCCCGTAGCTTAGAGACACAACACTTTTCGCAACAGCTGAGCAGTTCCAAGAATGGCTGATAATTGTACACTTCCAAGGAAGTCAGGTACACCTAACTTGCCAAGCCAGGCCTTTGATCTTTTCGATATGCCTCCGAGAGCACCAATCACGATAGGTATTACTGTGACTTTCGAGGCTCCATGAATCCTTCTGATTTCGAATGCTAGTTCCTGGTACTTCTCAACGTTCTCCTCCTCAGTCTGAATGATGTTCTGATCCGCTGGCACAGCTATATCAATAAGTGTCCATTTCTGTGTGTCTTTATGCATTAGAGTAATGTCGGGCCGATTATGCTTCAGCACTTTGTCTGTGAAGATCGTCATGTCCCAGGTAATCCTCACCTCTCCATTTTCTGCGGTTGACAAGGGTTGGTGGTCATACCACTTGTTAGTACACTCTATCCCATACTTCCTACACATCTCCCAGTGTACCCGCAGGGCCACCTTATCGTGGCGCTTCCTATACTCTCTCTGGGCAAGCTTCTTGCATCCACTGACAATGTGTCTTACTGTTTCGGTGGTTTCTCCACACAATCTACACAGTGGTGTCTCTGAGGTCTTGTCTATGCTGTACTTGATAGAGTTTGTTCTTAAAGCTTGTTCCTGAGCCGCCAGAATCAGGCCTTCTGTCTCCTTTTTTAAAAATCCATTCCTTAGCCATCTCCAGGACTCCTCTCCAGCTACGTTTGATATTTGTTGGATAAACTCTCCGTGCAGGGCTTTCTCCTTCCAATGTTTAACTTTCTCTTCTTTCCTCCTCCTCTCATAGTCCTGCAGGGTCTCTTCTTCAACAATAACCTTCTCCTTTAATACAGCTTAAAGCATCCATTCTGTACTCTCTCTCAGACAGCCATGAAGGGATTTGCTCTCCCTCTTTACACACTCATCAATACCAACCAGTCCTCTTCCCCCTTCCTTTCTCGGCAAGTACAGCCTCTCAACGTTTATTATTATTATTATTATTATTATTATTATTATTATTATTATTATTATTATTATTATGTAAACGCGTAATAATCTGCTTGTCCAAGTAATTGTTGGATAATTTGGTTTTATCAACTGGGTTGATAATGTGAATTGTCCACCGTAAAGAGATTCGGAAGCTGACGTTTCGAGCGTTAGCCCTTCGTCTGAGCGAATTAGCGATTCGCTCCGACGAAGGGCTAACGCTCGAAACGTCAGCTTCCGAATCTCTTTACGGTGGACAATTCACATTATCAACCCAGTTGATAAAACCAAATTATCTTGCAATACTCCCACCGACGCAGCACCACAGTTTCTTTAGAAACTTGCCCCCTTTATCCAAGTAATTGTTGGCTTTGTTCTTGAAATTGTAAATAGGTGGATCTCTTAACACTGGTAAGTACAATATTTAGACCTAGAGGATTGAATAACATACTTAACCTTATTTATGCAAGTTTAAATTTATGTACAACTATACAATACTGGATCAATGATTCAAAGTGGGATACTATTAAATGTCAGACAATGGACGAACTCAGTTTTCCGTATACAAAACACCCTTCAGAAAATGCTTAGACCCATACTTTTGCATGGAAGATAAGAGGTTGCTTTCAGTAATAATCTATTCGATCTCAATACCATCTTCCTGAACCAGTAAATATGAAAATTGTTAAAAGCGTCTGGATTTACCGTTTTCTAAGGTTCTGGAGATCTTAACTATCAGTGGAGAAATGATGGTTTTTTTAACTGAGACCTGAGTTCTGAGATCTGCGAAATAACTAATAGCTGAGAAATGAGTTGAAATCGAAACTGTAAGAAAAAATAGCCAAACATTTTACCCAATAGCCGAGGTTCCAGCACCCTAGACTAGAACCTGTTAAGTAATTAATCAATAGAGCAATTTTTCAGTGTTTATATAGCCTCATCTAAACATAAGGAGGGCTGGGCGAATTCGAGATAGTTATGCAAACCCGAGACGTAGTCGAGGGTTTGCAAACTTTCGAGAATTCTCCCAACCCTCCGAGTGTTTAGATGAGGCTATATAAACACGGAGAAATTGCTCTATTGCTTTTATAAAAGAATTCTCAAAAATACGCGCGCATCTGAAACGTCACAACCGTGTTGACATACTCTCATCTAACACACCTATCGACCAATGAGAGCGGGCGTAGTGGCTCAGTTATTTTATAAATACAACCAGTACATTTTGGTGCTGCAAAATATGAAAAAGCCTTGCAGGCTCCCCATCACGGCATGGGATGATATGATAGTAATGTGAGGCAGCAATTACCCTTTTACAAATTCCTAATCGTGTTTTTTTTGCCAAACTAGATACTGATTCGTCGCGTCTCTTGTTGTTCCTGCTTTTGCCCTCATTCACTTTAAGCAGGGATCACTGTCGAGCTTGACGGTCCGCTGTGCCGGTGCAGCTGGCCTCCAAATAATGCCTCTTCCTCCTTTTAATAATAAACCGTCGTTTTGACTTGATCTTTGGCTTCAAATTCGATATAAAACGAACCGCCTTAAGCTGATTTAACTATCTGTGCTAAGATTGGAAAATTTTTGGAAGATTGCGGTACGAAAGTGCGAACGCAATCTGAAAAGGCCTCAAGGAGATTCTCTTCAACGGCAACATGTGCTTTGTTAAAGCCTTTTCTTTAACGATGGTGTGTTGTTCCGTCTTTTTCTTTGAAGTTTTGCACTAACGCCTCGTCCATGTGTTTTCGGATAATTTTGGATCCGCAGTTTTTACTTTCCGGATACGGCTTCCGTCGAATCCGGCAGCGAATCGGGATATTTTATAATCCGCTCTCTATGAATATTATTGAATCCGGAATGAAAAAGTTGCGGATTCAAAAATATCCGGATACTTGTGGACGGGGTCTAAGTTTGCTGAAACTATGCTTTATTTTCTAATCTAGAAGGAGACAGGATATTGCTTTCTGGAATCTGCGTGCGAGAGTTTTTCAGAATAGGTCAGGTGTGAAACTCGATGATTCACGAGTACAGTGGACTGTGAACCCGAGAATTTTCAAATTAAATAGAATTCGAGTCTAGACACAATAATCCCAAACTGTTAAGGCGAAACAAGATTCGCTTGAAATCCGAATCCCAAAGGAATGAAATGTTTGTAGTGCCGTCCAGCCTGTTACTTGTAGATCCTTGTAGTTTTAAGAACTCCTGCCTAAAATTGACACGATGTTCAGAGATGCTTCATATGGGGGCGTGATATTCGGTATTCAAGTATTTGGTCTTTGAACCGTTCCATGGTAGGTAGTGGTTGGCCAATTTCACAGCCTCTTGTTGGAATTGCAGGATTTAGAACTTGATATATTTATGTCACGGTGTTATTTCAGGCTTGATTGCTTCCCTGTTACCAAATTTCAAGCTGCTTTATCACAGATCGTTTCACTCGTTTCCACGATGGATGAAAGCTGCAATGAAGCTTAGCCATCTAAGGAGCTGCCGCATGTATCAAGGGTGGGAGCAGACAAAGACCTTTTCATTGTAACCACCCTGGGTGTTCCATGAATAGAATCTAAAGCATCAGTTGGATTGCAAGATACTGATCTTTTCAAGCGTTGGATACGTTTACCTACTATGTGAAGCTCTGACGACCTAAATGGATCCTTTCGCCTGAAAAATCGAGTGGCACCAACTGCCGGCTGTATTGCTTGGGGTTTCTTCCTCCATAACAGCTCCCAAATAGCGTTTCTAAAACGGCGGTCTCTATAACAGTAAACCAGCGGATTAAACAGAGAGTTCAACTGAATCAGTGTCTGTACAAACCTGTGAGCGGCATTTGTACGAAGCAGTGGCAAATAATTTACTAAGATAGCAAAAACAAATGTTGGAATAAACGAGGATATTACCGCCACGGTTAATAAACCAGTCGTCTTCGCAACTTTAAACTCCAGTTTTGCTTTCATTAGAACGTCGAGTTGAGAGATTTCGTTTAGTTTACGATTGCGTATTCCAAGGTAAACCTTTCTATAAAAGAATGCAACAAGAAATAAACAAACAGTATCTACAGCAGTCCATATCGTTGCAATACCTTCCATAATAGTTTTAGGATCATCCACACCGACAGCTGTCGTAAAAAAGTTTGCAACCATTGGGAAGAGGGCAGAGAGCCAGGTACCTAACGCAATCTTTTTTAGGCGCCCATTTGTGATGATACGCTTGTAGTCCATCCATTTTTGTACCGCCACATACCTCTCCCAAGCAATTATAGTCAAGTGATGCAAAGTAGCTGTGAAGAGTAAAGGCCCAAAGAGCACATTTACCGCATGTAACATACAGGTATAGTCGAACGAAACTTCACGTACTGCAAAAAAATTAATAGTGGCAAATGTCGGCATAACTATAGCGCCAACTAGAAGATCCGTAACGGCCAGGCTTGACAGCATAATGTTTGAAGATTTTTGAAGCTCTTTCCTTTGCTTTATAGCAAGGATTATGAATGCGTTCAAAAGAACTGTTGGTATTGAAGCCACCACCGTTATGACGCCTAAAATCAAATCAAAAACCGAGCCATCGTCTTCCCATGATACGTACGGTGCGTACGGGCAATAAAACGTTGAGCTGGATGAATTAATGTTTGTTTCGTTGCTGTTTATGCCCATATTGTACATGAAGAATGTCTCTCGTTTGGATGCAGGGACCGTTAAATACCCAACCACCTCTGTCGATCACATGCGGTCTTTAGTTACAGTATCCACGCCTGTCTTCGGTTCCTTCAATCAATCCTGTGGAGGGTAAAATTAAAACAGCTATAATTATCTTTAAAATACGCTTATGTCTCCTTGAGGGAGGGGACGAATTCCAAATGGACAAATAGGAAACAAGTCTGATGATTATAGGGTATTTAAATACACTTGCATACACCATAATGTTCTTCTTTGTGTAGCACTGACTGTTTGCCTTAGGTTTCTGATCGCTCCTTGTATTATAATAAAATTATAATAGCCATTGGCCTTTCAAATGGGAGATAGCCTGCATGCATTCTTTCGCTATTGCAGCTTTTGCGTCAGCTAACCCAAAGGTATTGGTGTACCTAGGCTCAATTACCAACCGCTGTTTGGGAAGGAGCCTGCGCCCCAGCTTAGACCAAATTCGAGAGAGCGGCTGAAATCGAGCTTCTAGTGCACCAGTGTTTTGGTTGTGGAGTACAATGGTGGAGTTATGAGTGTCTTGTACATGACAAACTTGAGTGGCCTGAAGTCAGGAAAATTCTGTCGCCTGATGTAGTACAATTTTTTTGGCATGTCTTCTAACAAAATAAAGTTCACATTTGAAATAAAAAAGGAAAACTAAATAGACTTTTCTTGAAGTTGAGACATTTTACTTTTAGGAGAATCGGGTTTAAAATTTGTCTTTTCTAAAATTCCAAGCTAAAAGACCGAAGTATAAATATATTGATACGGGGGACAAAAACACATCTTTAGAACGTTGAACTACATTTTGTCAATCAAAATTGCTTTCAAGTAATGTTCCTCGGAAACAAATTACAATGATATTGGGCTCCGAAAAAAACGTCAATGTTCTAGAAACGATTTTCTATTAACCCAGAAAATGACGGTTTTTTAGTTGATTTTAGGCGTCATAACGGTCGTGGCTTCATACCCAGCAGTCCTTTTGAACGCATTCGTAATCCTAGCTACAAAGCAAAGGAAAGAGCTTCAAAAGTTCTTATTTTATCACCTAACAATAACGTGTGTTATACCTCCCAGCTCAAAAACGTTTTCTGATTGACCCTAACGTGTCAAGTACCGTTGGTCAAAACTCACTAATTCTCTAGGGCGAGCAAAACTTACTTCCTCCCTAGGGAAACAACAACTTGCACTTTCGACTTGCATGTGATCACGTCATGCTATTTGAAACTGGGGCAAATTTGTGTGCCAGCCGGCGTCAAGCAAACGGTCTTTCGCAGGGTTTTTTTTGTTTTAAAAGCATTGTTTTCTTAAGGAAGCAGGGATGGCGCACAGGTGAGAGTGCTCGCCCCTCACCAATGTGTCCTGGGTTCGATTCCCGGACCCGCAGGCGTCATATGTGGGTTGAGTTTGTTGTTGGTTCTCTACTCTGCTCCGAGCGGATTTCCTCTTTTCTTTTTTTTCAAACCACTTGGTGCTCCGTGGAAAACCAAATTACATATTTACATACATATACACTTTTATTTTATTTACATTTTTATTTATGAGTTGGGAGTTATAACAAATTAATGACTGGCTCGACGGGAAGCAGTTATTTTTGTTTCCCCTCGACCTCAATGTTCCCCTTGGGGCCAGTCATTAAGTCCTTATTGTCGCTGAATCATGTTTACACTTTTTTGAGAGGTAGCTGGAAAAAGACAACTCGGAAATTCTCAAATGACTGTTATTTGAAGGGAGCTGTGTCCTTCAATTACACCTTTAAGGAACCTAATAGCACCGTTATCAATAAATACACACCTGAAACGTACCAGGATCTTCTAGTAGTTGAAAAATTCGTCGTAACAAACTGGAGAAAATGCTCGTTGGTGGAAATGGAATCTGGCCACGGTGGTTGCGTGTGTTAATTATGGGGTACCCAAATTTCAGTTTTCTACCTAAGAAACGATATTTATACGTACAGGGGTTAGAATAACGTCTCAAAAATCTCCTGAGGGCGAGTAAATGGGGGCCGGGTTATCAATATTGTGAATGAAAATATTTTAAATCGCATGGCTGAGCCAATATCGTTTTATTGCATCTGATATAGAAATTTAGTTAAACTGTTTATTGATCTTTATTTAATAAACTGCCATTTTGCTTAGGTAATCGAGCAACGAATGTGTAAAGACGAAAATTGTTGCCGTTAACTATGATTAAAACCGGAGATACTCAACCAAGCGCATGAGAATCATTGAAGAGTGAAAATACGGGAAGCTGAATCAGAAATTTGTTTTCAAGAAAAAAAACCTTTCAAGCATTGAAATTCTATTTGCCAGTTAAAATTTACACTTACCTCAGATTCGGGAAATCAAGATACAACGATTGGCCTCAAATAATTGTCCGCTATCTTGTTAGGGGTTAATGATTTCGCCAGTAAATTCACATTTATTCTTATATAATCATAAAACAAGACCATTTGTCGCTGTAACATTTGACATGGAAATTAATAAAAGTAAAAGTACTTTTATTACAGTATCCATTACGCCATCTGACAGGCCGACGAATATCGCTTTTGAATTAAGTGCACAATTGGAAAGTGCCAAAGGCTTTGAGTGCGAAATTCATCAAGACAAATTACCAAAACGGCGTCTTTTTTGGAAACGGACTTTTTTCGCTAACATACGATTAAAACTTTCGGCCTCTGTAAATTCAGAGTTTTAAAGTAAAAATTCTTTTATTACAGTATCCATTACGGCATCAGACAGGCCGACGAGCATCGCTTTTGAATTAAGTGCACAATTGGAAAGTGCCAAGGCTTTGAGTGCGAAATTCATCAAGACAAAATACAAAAACGGCGTCTTGTTTGGAAACGGACTTTTTTCCGCTAACATACGATTAAAACTTTCGGCCTCTGTAAATTCAGAGTTTTAACGGCTTTTGCGAACAGTCTACAGGCTCTTGCGGGCTATTCAGTAATAATTTACATTTTCGTTTTATATTAAAAATCCTTTATGGCGGCTGCCAATTCTTTAATTAAATTGCTGACGGTCATCCAAGCTATTTCGGAGTTGGTCGGTGGCCGTAGATAGCTTAATTTTTCTACAAAATTGTACTCGATCGTGTGAAGGGCTAGTTTAGTTTCGTGGGCCGTTTAAAAATTTTACTCGTGAGAAACTTTTTGTCGAAATTATGCGATTACCTATACTTATTGCATTTGCAGCATTTATAAGATTAAAAATGTTCCATCAGCCAATCAGCAATCTAAAAGGGATTAACTTGACAACCGTTAGACAAACGAACCGAGATAAGCTGTAACATGATGAACGTGTTAACAGCTCCTTCATTTGGCATTTAAATTGATTTTTTCCCTTCAATATCTTATATGTGCAAATATCGAAATTCTAGAGTGATATCTCTACATACATACAATTGTTCCATTTCATTTTAACGATAAAATCTTCTTTTTTATTACGTGAAGCGCATTCAAAATTATTTTATTTCATCTGTTCACTCTTCACTTCATTTCATTTATTCAGTACTGAATTGATCTTTTAATATTTTAGTTCAGGCAACCAAACAGCTGCGACAAGGAATCTCGAATGTAGAGACTATTAGTAATGGTAATAGGACTGAGTGGAGTACAAGTCAGGGAGTAATATCATGCGAAAAATTTCAAATCGCGATTTGAAATTACGAGCACGATTACCCCTGAATTGTAGGACACGAAGTCCTATTACCAATTAATTGTGTCAAAAACAAAATGCATGAAACTCTTTGTTGTTTCTGTCAAGGCAGGTCGCACGCTCGCTGCGTTTACTTTCCCGCTCTCTGCACTATACAGGAGCTCTAACAGAAGCCTGATAGCTCATTTATGCACACTCTCCAAACGAAATACAACGAATTAAAGGGGAAGAAACTTGAGTTAAATATTTTATTCTAAAATGCCTCACAGCTTCTAATTTTCCAAGCTGACGGCGTTCTATTTATTTTGGGAACCTCAGACGGGATTTTGCGGTGTTGCAAGTGATGTCAATCTCATATTTATTTGGTTTGGCATTCTAACCAAGGGGGCCATGCTATTCAGTTAAATATTGTCGAGATATAAGTCACAAATACGACCAAATACGTCATTCTGCAACCAATACAGAACGATACTCGTATCTTTAACGTTATTTTCTGTTAGAATAAGAATTTCTGCATGAAAGTTTCCGTTTCACTCCATGTATGCACTTAATTTAAAGCGGTAACCATCGTTGTCGCTAAAGGCAGTTCCATTTAATTCACTCCAAAGGATTCGGCAACCCTTTAATTATTGGAGCAATTTAAATTTAACTCAGTTGTCGTGATTGCAGTACCTAGCAAGTTATTCTTCGTCAAATTGCATCGTAATGCGACTTTTTGAATGTCAGTCTCACGATGAGCCAGGCTAAATCGTGGAGACTTGCCATTACCACCAGGTTTACTATCGTGAATCTGAGGTAAGAGCAACTTTAACCGATGAATGTTAATTCCGCGTTCTAAGGTATATATACTTTTTTCAAATATTTTCTGATTACTTATTCCATAATCTCCTTGCATTTATCGGTTTTAAACTGTGTTAAAAATCATAAAATCGACAGCTAACTTCACTGATCGAAACATTCCCAGTAAAGCGATCAGAGAAGGTCATATTGAGACGGATCAGATTGAAAATTTGGCATTTTGCCCACCTTGTCTTAGAGCATTCTCGAATTTATGAAGATCTCTCTTTAGATCCTCCGTTCTAGTTAGCTGCAGAAATTTCAAATCGCAAACAATCTTAGTTGACTGGAGGTCGGTTTCCATCATTTTCTTCTAATCATTTGTTTCCTGTTCTCAAATTCCTGATTTCCATACCCTTTTTAATTTTTTAAACATAGCGAAAATTACCAAATAACGTCAATTAGAATATTACCGAAACGTACCAGAAACAAACAGTTCATCCAATTTGTATTTGTGACATTTTGAATTTTATCCAAGTGTTTGGTACTTTCAACTGTCAAATGCTGTACGATATTTCGTTTCCCCTTCACGCAAGCGGCTTCTTTCCACTTATGACACTTTTTCCCTTATTTCCATGTCAATAGACAATGATTTTCCAACAAGCAAAGGAGCCGAAAATTGATTAATTCCAGAAAAAACCAAAATGAGTTCGTCGTGTTCCCACGCCGTTTGTTTGCTTGAGCTATTAAGATTAAGAGTGCATTTTACTAAATGAAGAAAATTAAAGAATTTACAGGTGTAATAAAATAATTTAAAAATGTTCATGAATCTGAGGCAAGTAAAATTGCTAATTCAATGTTCCATTTTTCCTTGCAATGTGTTCCTGATAAATCATAAGTAGCTGAGTTGAGAAATTACAGAAAAATTACAAAAAGACCGGACTCGGTACTTCAAAATTAAGGTGGTTCTTCTTTCAGCCCATTTAATTTCATTAAACAAAACGTATGTTTCAGTTCGCGATTTATTCGAAATCAAACATACAGAATTTTTTACGCGTGCATATTCCCCTTGCGATACATCGAAGTTTAGAAATCGGCAACAGCTTTTCTATAACAGATCTGGTTCATTCATTCATTCTTTATCGATTTTCACTTTTTTTAGTTTATCGTATCCATGGAAATATCGATCACCTTAAAAAAACATCCAACCAAATTTCACTTCTTTTACAAAAACTGTTGCAATTTTCACATCGATCAGATCAAAGGAAGTTGGTGAAACGCCAATTGAAAATGCTAGGTATGGTCCAGAAAAAAACTGCATATAACCACCTAAATATCACCTGTAAGTGTCAAAGCATTAAATTCTAAGTAAGGAATGGGGTCACATCTTGCTACCCAGCCGTGGACTTTTGGTTCTCTGTTAGTCGAATATCTAAAGAAAATAAAACAGTATCAAAGGAAATAAAGCTCAAATGTTAATCATCAGATATTAATATTTCCTGCAGAAATTTTAAATTGACATTTTTATTATTATTGTTCACCGGGGGTTTGCTTTTGATCACTTTCATCGAAGCAGTCTTTTGCTGTTTTTGAAATTCGTGATTTTCACTTGTTTAATTTTTTGATTTGACAACTTAAGAGTGCGATTTATCAAATAACGTCAATTTTTTTGCTCAGTTTACATATTCATCATTTTGTTAGCGAAAAAAACACCTGTTTTAGGAATAAACAGCGTATCCAATTGTATTTATGATTTTTAAATTTTTCACCCACACTGAAGTGTTTGGTAACTGTCGTTTATCGTTTAATTGCCGTCTCAAATAAACAGTCTTTTCCAAATCTAAATTCCAAAATGCTTCTAAATATCCAAATTTGAACTAAAAGAGAAGTTTAAGTTTCAATACACTAAATTTGGGTAAACCATCCTTTCAAGTGGCATGGAACATTTCGTTTGGTCAAATGTGCAAGCCCGTGGCACTCGTCATAATAAAGAATTTAATAACACCTAACAGATTTTGGAATTTTAGAACGGCATAACCACTGAAACAAATTTTGTCATCTCCACGCCAGCAACAGCAACGAGCTATTAGATTATTTACCTGATCTTAAATAGGGCCCAATTAATCCCTTAAATCCACACAGAGCTAGAGCAAAAGAATAAACTGAATATTGCTTTCGATTGCTTTCGATTGCATTCGATTCGATAATTTGTTATTCGCTTATAGCAACTTTTAGCAACAGCTCTGAGACATTTAGGGCTAAGGAAATTAAGGAAGGGCCATTTCTTGTGTTAGCGACAAGTTTCAGGCTGACATTTTCCTGCTGAGTGTGGTAGATTTCACAATCTTCGTTGTCCGTAGAGTTCACGCCGTCTCAAGAGAATAACGAAGTTTGCTGTGGAAATTTTAAGGTTCATAACTTCACTCCGACGAAAGAGACGATTTCCTTTTCAATTTTTTATTCTTAACGATAAAAAAATTGCGATAAAACATTTCGTAAAAACATGTTAAGAAAAGTTTATAAAAGCGACGACGTTTCGACGTTAAGCTAACGTCATTATCAAGTCAAAATGAAAGCGATTGGGAAATATACAAATACTAAGTAAAACCAATAGAAACGAAGTGTTGGGGATCTTGTTTCAAGTAAATAGTTTCGCACGAATGGAGTCAGTTTGTGTGTTCAAGCTGGGATTGCGTTCTTTGATAAAAAGCATCTCGTAGACGAGGCAATCAAATTTCCTTTGACACTTTCGGAGAATGCGAAATTGGCTTTCTTTGAGGAGGCTTGTGTTCCCATGGGCTTCCAAGAAATGTTTTCCAATCGCTGAGTTCTTGTGTTCCACAATGCGCTGGTGGAGGTGTCGGGCTGTATAGCCGACATAATCTGCATCGCACAGATCACATGAAAAAGAATACACAATACATTGTTGATTGACGACTGGAGGCTTGATTTCTTTTGGCATGAGGTCTTGTTCCAATTTCTTGCTAACAAACACCGGTTGCAGAGTAGTGCCGATCTTGTAACTGAGATCACGCATTTGTCTTCTCACTGAGTTAGCTGACGTTTGATCCTCAAAGGGGAGAGTTTCATTCTCAGAATGCTGTTGTCTTCCACTCGTGCATCATTCTCACCAGATGAAATGTTCCGAATAAATTTGTTAATGGTAGTGTTTATCATTGTGATAGGATAGTCAAGACGAGTGAAGATGGAGCGTAGTCTAGTGCTTTCTTGATTGAAGGCTTCATTTGTAGGAGATAGAGCATACGCGCGATAGATCATTGTTTTTAGCAAGCAATCTTTGTAGCGTTTATCCGTGTGCCTTTGGAAATGCAGCAACAGTGTTAAGTGTTTTAAAAAATCGCTTCTTTTTCTTGCAATTATTATTCTCTCATTTCTATGGAAATTAGCGACGTCGAACAGTTTCACGACTGTCATGATTTCCACTTGTCTTTTGATTACTTAAATATAAATTTCAAGAATGAGATCAACTAAATTACTTTGATAACTTTTTGTTCACGTTGAATGATAATATCGCCACTGTGGAAGTATTGCGTCTATAATCATCATTAGCTGAAACTTTTATTTGCATGTAAATGACGCTCTTGTCATAAATTGGAAACCGTGACAACCCCATTTTTTTCAGTCGTGAGATGTTCTAGTGGAATTATTTCCTTTTAAAACAGAGCCTCTTAAAATACAGACCTGCCTTGAGTACACATAAATGTATTATTCCAAATCAAGGTATTATGAATCTCTTGGTACAACGCCTGTTCCCTTAACTTACTCGCCACTGAATTCTGCAAAACATTGGAAACAATCTTCATAATATTTGGGTAAATTAAGACACAATTTATTTAAATCAAATGCGTAACGCCAAATTAAATTCGACCTTACGTTTTTTTAGGTAATGAGAAAGGATATTCTTCCAGTTACTTCCTTGATTGCCAGCAAATTTCTTGCAACACATATTCCTTTTACTTGTTATTATTGATTCTAAATGTGGAGCTTTCAGTCCAGCGTTATGCAGATCACTTATAAGTAATAAGCGTTTAACTTGATCTTTCCCTTTCCAAATGAACTAAAAAAGTTGTCTGTTGACCTCCAACACGGTATCTTTTTGTACGCAAATTAAACTCGGTACACACGAAATAGTGGTACCACAAAAGTCTTTACAATCTGGATCCTTCCTAGAATAGTTAAAGCTCTCCACTTCCACATTTGTAGCTTCTCTTTGGTTGATCTAACAATCTCATAAAAATTTAGGTTTTTTTTTTCTTTGACTGTCTTTAAGTTAACACCTAAACTTTTGATCGTGTCCTTTATGCGAAGGTTTTTGAAAGAAATGACATTCGTGATTCGTTACCGTGGAGGAGGCTTCATTGCCTGAAAACCTGCATTCAGTTTTCTAAGAATTTATTTCAAGTCTAGGGCACTTACTAAACAAGTCAGTAGTATGAAGAAGCGCTAAAAGTAATCGGCTGTTTCTTAAAATGGCCGTTACATCATCGGCAAACATTACTAGTTTCAGGTTTTCCTTTCCCACTGAGATTCTTTGGGTGTTTTTGTTTACGCGCACAGAGGCAGCGAG